>WBMV01008321.1:158411-247570 GCA_013396655.1 Campylorhamphus procurvoides | reverse complement strand
GGGGGGGAGGAGAAAAAAGACCAGACTGTTATGACAGTACCTGGGGCGACACTGCTAAAAGTTGTGGACAAGGTTCAGCGCAGTAAGTTTCTTAGGCATGTTCCAGGCACATGAAACCTATGGGAATGGATCTGCTTTAGGAGACAGATCCTGGTGTATAGGGCCACAAAACAGTACAGTTCTTAACTCTACTCCCATAAAAAGCCTTAACCCAGAATGGAGCAGGGTCCTCTTGTGGGTCTTTTAGCAGCTGGTGCGATGGGCGCTCTCCCCCAGCCACCGGAAAGCATCCACCATGTCAGGGCATCCTGGCACCCAGAAAAGCACTAACTGCACTGGCAAGGTTGAAGTCACCTAACTTTTAGCTACAAGTTGCACTGACCAAGTAAGCTCCACAAATGAATCACGGAGAACACTAATAACAAGCTCAAAAAAAAAAGTCAATTACATTCAGCTGAGATTAGAAATCACAGTAAGACTGAATACCTGATGCTTTGCAGGTATAGAGTAAAAGCGGAAAAACAGTAGCATGACTGTGGAAGGCGCAAACATTTCCACTGAAATGCATCTGCTCCTCCTATTCTGGGAATTTCACCGAACAGCTGGATTTGCTTATTTGTCATTTTAGTAATTTTTCCATTCCCATCTCTGTACAACAGGATGAATATTAACATATAAAAACCCATTAATGTGTAAAAAAAGGAGTTCAAGATTAACAGTTATTTTAAACGCACTTTTTCAGAAGCAACCCAAGGCCATGCAAGAGATGTTTAAAGCAATCATTACAATCATACTAAGGCATTTCTTCCTTGAGTATACACCTGTGTGGCCTCACATATTGTACTGATATTCCCAGCTTCAGCTGGGAATAGCAGAGCTTGTCTTATGAATGAGGAAGGATAGGAAGATTCACTGGTATAACTATACCTGCCAGCAGAATTGAGGAGCTGGAAGGAGAGACATGCTAGAGGATCCCCTTATAGCCCACAGTAGTCCTATTTTATATTACAGCTCACAGTAAGCTGTGGGTCAGGGGTATAAACATGAAATTTGCAGAATATTTTTCCCAGAATCTCAATCACAGAAAAACCTTTGCTAAACATGATGACTGCAGACCCTGTGAATTATTGTAAGGATTTATCAGTACACAACAGTGCTTTTATTTTTTCACTAGCAATGTCTCGTTCTCACAGCACTTGCTAGAGTTCAACAGGACACATATAGGCTTTATATTGTAGCACTGTATTTATTCCAACACTTTATTTTTTCTCATAGCCCCCTCCAAAAAATAAAAAATTAACCCCAACAGCAAAGCACAAATTTCAAAGTCCTGACCAAACTATTATGCTACAAACAAGATATTGTGTAAAAAAAAAACCCCAAACAAATACTCAAAACACAAACCAAACAAAAACCCCCAAACAAACAAAACAAAACCACCAACCCTGAAGGTTAGAATAAATAAGAATAAACAAAGCTGCCTTTGACCTGAGGAGTGGCCCACAACGCAAATAAATGCATTGCCACTAAGCCACATATACACACCACACGAACAGAAATAAAAGGAATCCTTGCGGTAGGCCAATGATTTTGTATGTTATATTACTACAACTGTGCACTTAGAAATTACATTGGCTTCAAGATGTTCCTGTGAATTTGTTACAAAATGGCCTAATCTTGTAGGCCTGTGTCACTGTCAGTTGTTTCACCCAGAAGCTCAAGTCCTGTGCATGTAAAGTGCATGTTTCTTATTAAGAGAATCAAAATGATGATGCCAGAAAGGATTAACGATTTGGAAAATATCAAGACAAAAGATTAAAATGTCTACAAAGAAATTTTGGGGGACAAAGTTGTTTTAGACTGTTCAATTTTAACTGGAGCTTATAAATATCATGGCATATCGCGTGGGTTGTATGGGCGTCTCCTCCCTCCTTCCCTCTAAGGGCACTTTACATTTTCTAACCCAAATATGCAGGAATAACTTCTTGCAACAAAGTTGACTAAGAAGGAAATCACTGTATAAATCTTTCAAAACATGTTTAAATATAGCTTAGTAAACCAGGGATATTGGGTAGAAACTGCTAAAAGTATTCATACTGTTAAAAACCAGAATGTGACATGATCTCAACATATTTGATCATTCAATTATATCAAAAGTTTTTCCAGTGTAATATCAGATTTAACTGAAGTGAAATAAATGTGATTTGACTCTTTTGAAATCTTCCTAAGACAAATAACTCAAAGATCAAGGTGTTTTATTTCCTATGTGAATCAATGATCAATAAGTCTTATACATGAGAATCAAGCATTTTGAACAGAAAACACACATTTTTAATAAGTGTTAGACTGAGTAAAATTACTATGTTTGGAGAGTAAAGTTCACTATTTTTTAAGTCATTCCAATCTATATAATTATGAAGTAACTTGAATAAGGCATCTTACGTTGGTCCTAAATTTTTTACTCAAGTAAAACACTCATTGATTCCAATGTGAGTGTTGCCTGAGTAATAGAGTTGCCTGTCAAACTGTTAAAATCAGCTAACTTCTAAAAGCCTGCAGATTGATGGAATAGCGTGATTATACTAAAGGAATGTATTCAATATGGGGAAAAAAAATCAAGTTACCAGGCAAAGTTTTTAACATTTACAATAAAAGAAGAAAGGAATATAAGAAGATATTTTTAGGGGGGGTTATAATTCTGTGCCTGGTCATGCAGACACTCAAGCTTGTGGCTTCATTTATATAAGTCATAGCAGTGAATCAGTACTCTTATGTCACAAGCATTTGAGGTTTAGCATCTAGGACAATAGAAATAGGAATAAATTGGCTTTAAATATTCCATTAGAAAACAAGACTGTTTTTAAATCAATTGCAGTGGATTACACCGTAAGAGTTATTTTGGAATGTCATGTTTAAAAGTTTGTGAGTGATGATATACATTGTCTTTGTTTTGAGTGAAGAAGCTCTTCATCGACATTACAAAGCAGAGTTAGGTTTTAAAAATGTTCTCACAAAAAATCATAGTTTCACAAAAAATCCAAAACATACACCTTTTCCTATTTTTTTAAAAAAAGCTTAATTCTAATAAGAATACTAAGTAAATAAATGTTAACTCTGCTCAGTGGTATTAGCATAGTTGAAATAGTAGTTTATAAATTTTTGAGAACATCAGCATCATGATATGGTTGTCATAGAAACGCAACAATATGTCATTTCAATTAATTTTACATGCAGCAATGCCGAGGTCATGTAACAATTCTTTTAGGAACTTCTAGAAGTAAATATTGAAAAGCAGGAATAAAAACATTAATAGGTAATGGTATCCTTCAATTATGATTTAATTAACAAAACAAAGAGAAACCTAAATTATTCTAAAATAATGGCTGTGTTGGAGGAACTAGTTAGGCAGACTTTGACCTTAAAACCACCAAAAATAAAAGATGAAAGCTACGGAAACATTCAAACTTCAGGTTTTTAAAAAAAAACCTATGTAAAAAAAGATTTATTCCTGTTCAAGAAGTATAAAACATGAAATATTTTTAAATCATGAATGTTCCTTTTGTGTGTGCAAGAAGCAAAAAGTCAAATGTTACAAATCCAAGACCATAATACAAGATTTTTTAAAAAAGCTTTAAAGGTAGGAAATGTAACGTGAATAGATTTATTTTTCCTGTATAATGCAGCTACTGTGTGTTATGAATGCTATCTTAAGTAAATCATTGCCAGACACACTCAACTGACATTAATGACTCGATTTTTAGAAGAGAAAACTTTCCAAATAAAGGCAGTGTTTTTTAAAAAATAATAATTCTATTGTAGCAGTGTGAAATTTATATTTTCATTTTTTCTCTTATAGGACAGTATGAACATATACTCTTGTTTTCTTATTGTATATGTATGATACAATACCTAGCCGATAGTTTATACATGTAAGAAAATACTGAGCAGATTGTAATGAGAAAAAAAAAGTAGATTTTCAACACATTTTACACAGCAATCAATAATTACATAGTATATTTTGTTTAAATTTACTGAGTTGCCACACAGACTAGAATGTGCAAGACCTTTCAAACTGAGATGTGAAACAAGCTGTTTGTAAGTAAATAAAAACTATCAATATTAAAATCAAAACAAAAAAAAAAAAAGGAAAGGGAAAAAGAAGAAAGCCCACAGCCCACGGAAGCTATCTGCAGTGAAAAAGGAGAAGCATCTAGAGCTCTCCTTTCTGATAGGATTAAGGAATGCTACAAAAGAAGCATTTAAATCTCTAGTTTTCCCTGACAATTAACAATGAAAAGCAGATGTTTACAAAGCTATTTTACATGCTCGTTTATAAGATGCTAAAAGATGGTTTGTGGATGGTAAGAAGGAAGAGCTGGATAACTGCTTGTCTGGTGTATATTTAAAAGCATTTTCATTGGCTCAGTTATTGTTAATAATGAAAGAAACACTTTGTGCTGTATAGCTGTGACTATAGAAAACTGCCATCGTAAAGTCCTCAACAAACTCTTAAGATGCAATTTACAAAGATAATAATAACACAGAATTATTTCACTTCTCTGAATGCTACACATTTGCATACCAGGACTGTGTACAATATACTCATAATGCACATTCATAACAACAAGGACTTCTTAACATTGCAACAGCACAAGATCTGTGCATTAAAAATCTACAGTTCCAAGTTTTCCTTTTTGGTGGGAAACCATTTCTATAAACCAGATGCTCTGCATCTACACAGAGTAAGCCCACGTTCAGCTCTACACCTTTATTGAATGGGATCATATCAAGAAAATTACAGAACACTGTAAGCTAGCAACAATATTAATAAATTCCCTCTCATACAGAAACACGGCCAATTAACTTTTCACACAAATTTAAGCAGAAGTCTGGTCTGTAACTGTGAGTCAGGAGATGTGGGTTCTATTCCTGGCTGTGCTACAAACCTACAGAGTGTTTTTGAACAAGTCACTTACACCAAGTCACTTGAGTAGAAAAAAATGCTAAGAACGCAAGCCTCGAGCTCAATTTAGACAGATCCATATCTGCTTATATCGGATGCGTGTGAATGTGGGCATACGTCTCTAAAAACCTGGGGCCTACCCTTTTTGGGCTTTTCACCTCTTCATCATCTTTCTCTACATGGAGGGAGACTGTTGGGAGACTTAATTCATAAAAGATTCCTCACATATCAATTATATTTATGTGTAACAAGATTACCATTAAAAGCCCCAGCCCCGCAAAGGCTCACGTGCACACTTCACTTCACACATTTGTAGTAGTCCAATTTACTCTAATAGAATTATTCACTCTCTGTAATTCTAGGCATCTAAACTTCTGCAGTATCAGGAACTAAGTTAATGGAACAGATAATGTATAGAAATATTCATACAAGACAGTAATGAGGCTCAGCCTTCATGCTCTTGAAGTCCTGCATCACATTCGATAGAAGGATTTTTTAAATACTGCTATTACAATGTTCTGGTACAAGTAAGAGGATGCATAGCCGACTTGACACTAAAAATTTCTCCAATCCTATCATTTATGCATTTTCAAAACAAACAAAACTCTCTTTGCAATATGTAAAATAATGCCAAAACCTGCAGTTCTAATCATAAAAGGTACTCATAAATCAGCTGTGTGTTGCCACCACGCAAGCTGGTTTTGGTTTTAGCCTCAGCCACTGAATAAATTGTAATTTTTGTTAATGCTCATGTTATTCCTACTACTTCTTCATCTGTGAGTGAATATATTACACTAAAGTACAGAAATATTTAGATCCATATTAGTTTGCCAGGTTTCATTTCCTCAATGGTCTCTTCTGCAACTCAGACTTCCCATCTATGGGATACTCTCTTGGACTAAAATTGCTCTATATACATAATGATATGCAAAGTAGGTCAAGTTTCCAACGTGCAGCTACAGCCATACTTAACTTCACCCAAATGGATACTGCTCACATGGTGAAAACTAAACATGCATAGAAATGTTTATAGAATTGAGGCTGAAAGTAGCAAACAGTCTTCCTGCCTTGGATGGATTTTTACCATAATTTTTTTTTTTTTAACCACAAATTATTTACACAGAAATCTAACAGCAAGGGATAATTGAAAATATTTTGTGTACCTTTCAACAAAACACATTGGGGAAAAATACCTTCCCAGCAGCTGCCACTGGTAGGGCAGAAAGGGACAAAAGAAGGAACCAGCCTCTCCCTCAGTCGGTAACAGCCTGCACTGGTGTTGCACTAATGCCAAGTACCAAACCAGCCAATACAACGCAGCTCACAATTGCTGACTTTTTCTAGTACCACATTCTGCAGCCCAGAGACACAAAAGGTATCCTCCCTTCTCCCTTCCCTCCTTCCCACAGAAATTATGCTCCTGGCTGGGTCCTTCACTGCTGGCCTGCCACAACCGCAGGGGAGGGGACACAATTTGCCTCTGTCTCAGTGTTCTGCCGTTATTTTAATTTGATGGCATTTTAATAATATGGAATGGTTAGATTTCTCAGACTGCCATCTGAAATGTCTGTGACTAAGGGTTCTGTTCTAAAGGTTTTTCTTTTCTTTTTTTTTTTAATTTTGCTTCTGGTTTGAACATTTCTTTCAATCAGCTTTCTCATTTATGCAATAGAAAGGTATGTCCAAGATTAGCATTATAGGGTGGGGTCTTTTTAATTAACTTAGGAAATGTTTACAGAGTTCATCAAAGGAGCCCACGTCCCTGGTAGTTGAAATGAAAAGGAAAAACATGTTAAGCAAAAAGAGAGCACTTTAGAATCAATGTAGTCACACATCCCCCGAATGCCCAACTCTTAAGATCAGCAAGCAATCATTTCTTTAGTATGGCAATTTTCCACTTAAGCACTGAAACCTCAATCTCGATTGTAAAGCAGTGTTCAAGGGGTCATAGTTTCTGCCTTTGCTTTTCTTGCCCTTTCTAGAACTTAGAGTTGCAAAGGTAATTGGTCATGTTATGGGTTTGAATGTACAAAAGTGAGCTGAGTGTGGAATTAGCAATTGCATTAGATTTGAATGCACACATCTATTGTAGCCACACATGATCAACCTTTTATAGAACATCCTCTGCACTCTTGTGTTCTGCACAGGTAGCAATTCCTGAAAAACAGCACAAAATTCTCTGACACTTCCTAAAGTTCTGGGTCAAAGGAGGTGAAGAAAGGATTTGTCAAGGCCTATTTAATGAAATACTGACATAGGAAACTACGAAGATATGTGTGCTTTAAATGTGGTACACTATATAAAATCCTTTCTTCAATTTTAAAACATTCAATCCTCTACTACAGAGTATTTGGTACACTTTTTTTCCAAGAGTGAGATTCAAACTTTTCAAAGCCCTTACATGAGGAACTTGCTTCTTTTTGCTCAAAAAAACCCTAATGAATGATATAAATCCCTTGATTTAGAGACAAGCTTTATTTTGTGGAGAATATTAAGAGATTTTACTGTTGATATTTTCACATTAATATACACTATTTATCTCCACAGGGTGGCGAAAAAGAGAAAATTGCAAAGGCTTACTGGGTGGCAGGAAGTGGGATTCTCTATAATCAACAGCAGCAGGGGATTCTTTGAGGTTGTGTTGCAAGATATATTCAAGATTTTAGCAGAAAGAAAATAATTGCATTTAATATTGTGCTGGTGGGAAATAGCATATGTTCAATCTTTTCCAGCTTTTATACTTACATTCAGATTTAGACTCTTGCCCTTTTGATGCAGAGATACCACTCCTTAAAATCTCTTTTTTGGGGGAGTTTTTTAATTATTAATTTTAAGCACACTTATGCAGAGGATGTCCTGTTTTAGCACACTGAAGTTTTATGCTACTTGCAAATTTTATTCCAAAAATTTACTAAGGCTTCATGAACATACTCAGTGGACAAAATAAACAGCTCTATGTTCAATAAGCAAGCTATTACCAAAACATAGTAGAGTTTCTAGCATTGTTTTATTTTAGATTGTTTTAAATGTAAACCTAAAAAGTTATATATTTTCTCAGATGTTTGCTTAAAATGTCATTCTCTTTCAAATCACTATACTTCTTAGAAATCAGAATTTCTTTAAAATTAATGTAGTTCTGTCTGTGTAAAGAGTAACTGCGAAGTTACAGTTAGTTAATTGCAGTTTAGGGGTTGCAGTTAGTTAATACAAAAAAGCTGAGAGTCATACAAAGGTTCTCCACACTTAAAGGGGATAAAAATTGGTGCATATGATAATTGAGCCTCAGTGTTAGTTTATATCTCATATAAATTCAGGAAATTAAAAGTAGCTGTCTAGTTTAAGCTAATTGTGCGGAATTCCTTTCTAATCAAATAAATACATACAGAGAGGTATCATCATAGCATGTTTGCCCATGGATAACTGAAGTAGAAGAGAAATTGACACTGGAGAAGTCTGTCTCTTTCTCCCAACTTAAAAATGACTTGGAAACAATTAATTTATGCTGAATACCTACATCTTAGAGACTAAGGCAAGTGGGATGAATTCTATCTTATACAATTATTGCAACCCTTGTCCAGTCTTACCATTTATCTTTTGTGATTCCCTGCTTTGTGGTACTCCAGAATGGGTATCTTGGGGCAGATCATCAACTATGTAAAAAGCTAAAGGAACAGTGATCATTTACACCACATACCGATCCAACTATTCCTCACCTGTGAATTTAGTTGCATACCTCCGGCAACCAGATAAAATTATTTTCCAATGAAAATCTGTTAAAGTTCTACTTTTTTCCATAACCTTGTTGCTTTAATAATTTTCTATGTAAATACAAACGGAAGTACATATATATATTTGTAAAAACACATCATAGACTTCTGCAATATGAAAGATGCCAGATCTGGACTTTATATTGACATGGGCTTAGAGGCATCTACCAAAAGACTTAAACTGGAAGCTGTGTGTGAGAGGTGGGCAAAACAATCTTGCATTCAAGAACAGTCTTGTTAAAAGTCATGTAAAGGCTAAACATTTGTAAAACATTACAGTTGTAAAATGCAATATATATATATATACCTCACAAGCTGCAATTCTATGGTTACTTTACATGGCTTAATGACTGGCATTTACTTTTTTAACTTTTTTTTTTTTTTAAATATTTACTTTTCTTGCTCCATCCTCACTGCCAGCAGTAACATTACATGGCTACATATTCAGTCAGCTGAAGAAATTGCTGTGGTTTTGGGGGACAGGGAGAGGGGGTCTGTTGTGATTTGGAATGGCACAGCTACACAAAAACTACTGCTGGCACTAGAGTGAACAGCAGTGAGTGAATGGGTGCTGGTACAGAGATCTGCTTGGAGAAAGAGTGGAGCCTGAGGCTGGGATTCTACAGCACCTCAAAGCAACAAGCTTTCAGGTTAACAGAGCCTCGCCTCATGTCCTTTCTCTACCAGCTAAGGCTTTCTATTCTTTCCCTTGCATCAGCACTAACACCCACACAGGCATGCAGGAGCCAGCCCAGGGAGGTTGCTCGTCCGCAAGCTAACCCCACAAAAGTTTAAAAAAAAATAAAAAAAAAATTAAAAAAGGAGAACAACGAAACAAAAAAACTTTTCAGCCAGATCTGCTCCAAGGAGCAATCCACAGAATGATCAGACAAGCACTAGTGCCAGCACAGCGTAGAAGGTGGAAACACAGAGCCAGAGCCAATAGAGGAGAGGACAAGGCAGACCAAACTTAGATCAACTCCAGCTGTGATGGACCCAGAGCCAGCCTGACCGCTTACAAGCCTCCTAAAACCCCTACACTTTCTTTGAAAACACTAAGATAAAATGTGTAAGTAGACAGAGTTGAAATTACCACGACGCCAAAGAAATAAAATCTTAAGTAATAGGATGCTTACTTAAACACTGGTCAAGAAGCAAGAAAAAAGCCTCAAGGTCTTAAAGCTGTCTAGCAGAGTTTCTGCAGGGCGTACCAGGCAGGGACAAATAGTTCTCGAGATCACATATGTAAGTAGATTTCTCCTTTCTAACACTTCATTGTGTAGTTTTGGTCTAAGAGGAAGACATTATCAGTGGCTTCAGTAAGAATTACAGTTTAGAGAACTCCGTATCATCGTCACTATAAAATACATTATTCTACATACAGAGATGAGAAGATAAGGCAGCTTGAAAAGGATTCGAAAAGACTGAAACCGAAACACTAGGAGTAACATTTAGAAAATCAACAGTGCAGAAAACAGTACTTCTTTTCTCTATGCAAGTATCTAAATTCTGCCACCCCACACCCATAAAAATATGAATATTTTGTTACTCGAGGATATATAAGTTTTTAGAACAAACAGATTTAACCTGGCTTAAGTTTGTGAGTGCAACTACATAGACACGATGAAGTGTTGAAAAACTGAATTTAAAAGAAAGAAGATAAATATTTAGGGGATAAAAAAATCAACAAAAAGATTTCTAATATTACAGTCACACTGTAAATAGAAGAAATAAAGTCTAATATGTTGACTACAGTAACAATATTAAGGAAGAAAAAAACCATTTCTGTAAAAGATAGATTTGGAAAATGCAGGCAAAAGCTGTAGGGAAACTATAAAGGATTGGCATGTTAATTCCTGAAAGAGAATAGTCTGATTGCAAGTACATAGATAAATAAATTCTAGATAGTAGGTTTAGCTTTCACATTGCAGCTTGTGCTAGTTGGAAGGAAGATAAAATCTGTCAGTGATTTTGGGGAAAACACCTAAAACACTATTAGAAAGGTTTATACTGTCCATCTGGCTTGCCAAGAAGCCGCAGAATGAAGGACTCTAAGAGACTGACTAACAGACAGGTCTTTGAATCTAAGAAAAATCAGTATTTACAGATACATTTGTGCTCCCATTGTTGTACTATCTTCCTGTCTTCTGCTGATAACTGAGGAAATTAGTATACATTATATGAAGACACAAAAAAATTTTCCAAAAGTTGAGTAGTCAAGGCATGTTAAAGCTTAACACAATCATTGGATCACATGATGGGATAAAAATGCTTGCTTCTGCAGGACAGCAGTGGAGAGCACTGACGAAAGAGCGTAAAGGACACTTTCTTACAGGGGAAAATGCCAGAAAACAGCGATCAGAGGAATTCAAAGAAGAGGAAAGCAAAAAAAAGTACTTTACATGCAATCAATACATTTTCAGATTTGGAGAATTACTGGATGACAAGTTTTCTAGAAAAAAAAGTTTTTCAAAAATAGAAGTTTCATGCAGGATTGTCTGTTGGTCCCATGTACAGATCTTGAGGAGAGGGAAGGTAAGGAACTCAGTTTCTGAAGCTCTGATAACTGGCTGGCTCTGGCCAAGATAATAAAATCGAAATTTAGCTGAGTGAATCCAATTTGTATGTATATTGATTTGCTGCTGTTGTTAGAAGCACTGCTATACTTTCTGTTTTCTTGAGCAAGCAGAAAGAAACCTGAGAAGAGAAAGATACATGGCATGGGGAAGGACAGGACGGCATCTCTGAGACTGGGAATGGGCTTTTAAAGTACAACTACAAAAACATCTATAAATCCCATGTCTTTCTGCTCAGCTTTGTTTATACACATTTGGTAGCAGTCCTCAAAACCAGACTCTTGTTAGTCCAGCACATCAAGTCAGTTGAACTCAAATTGCCTGTAGGAGCACAGCTCAAGACTTCAACCACTCAGTGAATAGACTTCATTAGACTGAACATATTTCCTTAGGGAATTTGTCAGAAACAAGACAGTCTTTTAATTTTTATAAAAACAAATGAAAAACACTCCCACCCAGCAAAACAAAACACAGCAAAACACAGTTTCTTCTTAACAGCAGAAAGGTAAAGGTAGTAAAACATATAAACAAGAATATAAGGACCACAGAATGTCTTTGCTATCTACAGTACTTTAGCCTAGAAGCCACAGCTCTTGTCCAAGCCAGTCATCACAGAGTGGAGTGCCCAGATTTTAACCAACAGTCTTTATAATACATATGTGTGGATATGCTTTGAGAGAAGCCTGGAACTGCTGAAGTCCGAGCAGGTGACACAGACAGTGCTTTGCATTACCCCATGCTGTGTATCACACGATTGTTCAATCCAGCATGCTTCCTCACAGTCCTACCATCACAGCAATGACAATAGAAATACAGAAAACATTACAGTAATACAATTATGAAGTAAACACCTTCATTTACTAGATCACATATAACTTGGTAACATTTCTTACCAAGAATCTAAAAGATCATTACAAGTGGGCAGAAATCACTGGTCTCCTTTTGTAAGGAGCACATGATATCAAAGGTCCTCTTTATTGAATGTTGGTCTCTGGGAGAATTCACGGGTAATCAGTGATCTTTTAAAATCTGCTGGACTGTCACTCACTTCCTCTAATACCTTAAGAAATATGTCCTTGCCTGATTAGATGTTTTGGTACATAAAAAGGAAGTAGTAAAAAGAACCCAAAACACAGTGAATTTAAGATTTCCAAATGCCTATTAGTGCAGCAAATATAAATTGCCTTATTTTAGTATTAGCAAACTGTAAAGTAGATAACCAATATGCCAGGTATGCCAGGATCCTAGAAACTAAGGTTGCCTTTTTTTTTCTTTTCCCCAACAGGATGAACTCATCTTCAACTCACCCAAAATCTTAGCTTTCCTGTGGAAAGACAGGTAAAAGGCTAAATCCTTAGACAACAAAGTTAAATCCAAAGATAAATTCCATCCTAATTGTCACCAGAATTACAAATCAACTAATTACAATGCAAGAATAGGGACTGGGTTGCTTATAGGCAGTGTGTAAATTGAAAACTCCTCTACGCTGAAGGTTAATCTTTTATGCATGCTGTCCTGTACTGGGACATCTTTTCCTGCACAACTATTAAAAGTACTTGCAAGTATACATACATTCTACATGCTTCTCAGGAGATATAAGTTGGAAAATTTGATGATAAGAATTCTTAATTAAATTACTAATAATTGCAGACTGTCTCTTGGTGTCTTTCTTACAATTAGTTATTTTTAAAACACAGTAGTTACCTATTTACACATTGAAAGGTTCTATTTTAAAATGGAAACAGTTATGGTTCTCAACTACTACTCATAACATACAAAAATAACAGATATATGTAACTCCAGTAGCCATTGTACTTTACTATATTAGCCTTTACCAAGAAAAATATTTTCAAGTAATTCTTTTTACCAGAAGTTGATGAACTAAAGTTGGAAAGGTGATCTATAAGTAAACAATTTCATTATCAATGACTTTCCTCCTTGCTTCCAAGTATCTATGGAACACAGACACTTCATTAAAGTGAGTTGCAAAAAAAAAAACAGAGTGTGCAATAATATTTGCCTTTCATGTTGCAGCTTTAATTTCCTTCAGCATATCATCACACTTTCAAATAAGTAATCAGTAACCTTAAATTTAGAATTCCTTACCTTCTTTCACAACTAAAAAAATATAAAGAACCTAAAAAATAATTGTTCTTTTAATATCATGAATATTAATTTCATTCATAAGCAAATGAACTTAACTATATTGCTGTCCAAGAACAACAAACCCCCCAAAAATAGCTGTTGTCTCTATGTCATTATGTATGTAAAAGACTGTTATCTCTGTTCAGTTGCTCAACTGTTCAACATTCAGAATCCATTTTTACGACACTGACAATAAATTCAGTCACTTTTAGCTGTGATACAAAATTAACCAAAGACTAGAAAGCCCAATGCACAACTGCATCCCATTCTACCAGGCAATACTCATAGACAGAAGGTACACAGTAAAAGGCAGGTTCTATCCTGAAAAGTCTGAAATGTAATGGATAAGAGAAATAGAAGGCATGAGGAAAGAGTGCAATGCCTAAATAAAGGTATGGACTGTGGGGCAAAGAGAAGGTAAGCAAACTGCTCGCGGTCACAGAAGAAGACCATGGCAGAGCCTGAAACTACACCAGATCTCACACTGTCTTCTAACACATCAGTGTTCCTGTCTGCATACATATGGCTTTGCTTGCCTTTCTGCAGGTCTTAAGTCTTACTAGAATTCAGAATGAGATAAACAATATATCTAAGATGTCTACTCACTTCTTCAAATTAAAACCTGACCAACGACAGGCTAAGTAGGAAGTTCCAAGCATCACCTGTCACAACAACATCTCTTATTTGCTACTATTCCTAGCAAGAAAGCTACTTGTTCTTTCACTCAGTGTATATGGCTGAATACTTAAGAGTAAAAAATTTTCATTGGTGAGTAAAGGAAAAAAAAGTATAATCTGAAAAAAAAATAAAATTGTGTTCTACATAGTCCTTCTAACACACCTCTTCCTATGTCAGGCTGTGCAATGCTCTTTCATTGGATATTTTTCTAATCCTAATCCTTGCCTCCAGGACAGAAAGTACAAGTTTTTGTGGCAGTCAAGCAAAACTGATCAGTAGTACAGACGTACGCTCAGAGAAGGTCAAAACACTCATGGAAGTTGGGAAATCAAAGCCTCTTCCAAGACCCAGCACTGGACTTTAACACTATCTCAGATGAGCTCCCCTTCTCCCCTCTCTGCTGTCATCTTTGACCAGCATCTTTGTCCGTTTCAAACATGCACAGGTATCCCCTTTACAGCTGCTGTTAAGGCCAAGTATTCACAAACTGATATGTTTAAATCATGACAATACTGTTTAGCAGAGATGCTAAACAAGAAAAGTGATTTATTCTGTTGAGATTCATATAGATGTATTAGAGCCACCAAAGCCCTGAGAGAATTCTGCAGCACTGCTCCTGCTTTTCCTGAAGTAAAATCAGAACAATCATTCAACGAAAGGAAAGGTTTTATTTTAGGTGTAACCTATCCTTTTACTTCTGCTGTATTTTTACAGGCATATTTGCCCACCATTGTACTTAAATTATCCCCAAATTATATGTTTTGTTGTTTTGTCCAGCAGAGATTTTGCTATGGTTATTGTTGTTGCCTAAGGACACCAGGCAGAACAACAAAAATTTCCAAATAAGTTCCCCTTACATAGCCTTGGGCATGCTAAAAACTTATCTGCAAAAGTCTAATCACACATGAAATGTGCTTGAACTTTTTCAGTCCTTAAAATAAAATATTTTCATTTATGACTGATGGAAACATGAAGAAATCTAGATCTAAAACATTTAAAAAAAAAAAAAAAAAAAGAAAGCCCATCGCTGTAAACCAGAACTAAATGTTGTATTTCTCAATGGCACTCAAGGAGAACCCTATGAATGTTCATTTAAAACAGAAAGTACATTTATGAAATAAAATGCATGGATTTGTCAAACAGAAAAAATATTATAACAGCAGATACAGGGCTGTTCCTGTTTACCTTCAGTAGTCCACAGTTCCCGATTTGCATTAACTAGATTGCTGCCACTGAAAAGTCTCTTTGCATTTGACATGAAAATTAACAGAAGACTAATTTTAATATTATAAACATTTTTCTATAAAAGTATATATAAGTATATGACACAGGGTTTTTTTTCCAATTGATGAAACATTTTCTTCCTCAATATCAAGTAGAAAACAGACATTCAATATCTAAGTTCCTCTTCAAAAGTCAAGTTCCCCCACATTTCTCCATTTAAGAACAGTTGGCCATCAGTAGGGAACAGAGAGTTGAAATTACTAAAAATAATTGACAGGACACTGTACAGACTCCAAAATACTCTCCTGAGTGGGTGTCTCCTAAATCAAATATTAGAGCCTTTCCCTGAGTTCATAACATGTGTGATAGAGTCCAATGGTTTGTTCATTACAGTAATTTTCCTTCCCTTCTGTTTTCAAGTTCTTTTTTCTGTATTTAGCACACATTTGGATCTATTCTCTTTCTTCCATCACAGAATATATGGTACCAGCTTATCCAATAAACACTTTATGGAAAGTGATTATCCAGTGAACACTTTATCAAATATTTCAGAATAAGCTACGTAGCTCACAAAGCACCCAAATAAATGGCTATTGCATTGAAACATTCAGCACCTTTAACACTCTTCACAACAAACCAAAAATGCAGAGAGCAGCCTGTATTGGTCCATCTCAAATACAACTCCTTCAACAGCATGTCTTCAGTTTGGTTTTCAGACTCACTAAGCAGAGATTCCTGGAAGACATGAGTTTTTTGGAAGGGCAGCATTGTCCACTATGAACTATTTTTCAAATCCCAACACCTAGCGCAGCCTCATTGTACCTCTAAAAGTAATTACATGCACCTTTGAAAAATAATAAACCAGAGCTTGTAATAGCCCACTGAGTGCTGCTAGTGTGCCATCGCCACTGTACCTGCAGAAAAACAGTGATACAAAATGAGGACTTGATCTACCAGACACACAAAGAACGTCTGTCACATAACTGCAAGGAAAACTCTGACCTGTCAAGTCCTTATGCCTTAACCACTCCACCAACATAAACACACACACACCCCGCTCCTTAATAATTATTTCCTAAGAAATAAACGTAGCATAGTTGCAAAGCTGTAGCAAAGATAGACTGAAATAACTCTTCAGCTGCTTCTACTTACAGATATAAACAGTACACAGTTCATAATCCACCTGGAGTTTTCAGAAGGTTTTGATGTCAATGCTGTTCAAACACATCCTCTAAAATGTTGAGTCTATAATCCCTCAATATGTGTCAGATAAAGGATTTCTTATTGATTTGAGGTCAGGATTTCAGCATAGTGAAACTCATGCAAACGTAAGGCTTTTTGTGTTGTTTCTCTTCCTTTGTCTGGCTACTGCCTTTTCACTTTTAAACATGCAATCTGTGATCCATAAGACTTAGGAAAAAGTCCAAAACTGTTTTCCTTGTAATTCAGTACATCCAGATAAAACCATACTAGAAGGTTATTACTGATGCCTTGTTTGCTCACGCTATACTCGCAATCTATTATATGTAATCCCTGGATATTCTGAAGAATCACAGCTAAAATTAAAGAACCTTTGTTTGAACTTAAAGTTTTGCTGAGTGAAAGGCATCTGCTAATAAAAGACAAGCTTAAAAAAACTTACAGAGAACTATCCTTCTTTACTGCCACTACATTTGCAAACTGGCCACAAAAAAAATCGTGTTAAGTAACCTCAACAAATTGGTTCAGGTGCCTAAGATTAGCATTCACAGTGTTTTCCTGGGACATATCTTGCCCTCCTTAACACATACAGTGTTGCATCATTAACTAATTAAGTTTATTTAAAAACCGATCACCCTATTTGCGTGATAGGCTGCAACTAACAGTCTGTTTTGTAAACTAAGCAAGTTTATTCTTGGTCTGTGTTCATGCAATGCTTAAGATTTGTCTACATACAAAAGTTACGTTTAATTACACTGATTTAACTTAATCAGCTCAAGCCCTGTACTGTGATGAGATCATAAGGTTGCTTTCTACATATGAAGTTCCTCATTGGGGAAGACGGACACGACCCTTCTACACTACTACAGTTGCATTCATGTCTTGGCTACACCTGCACAATTATTTAAGTAAAATGTAACATGCATATCTGAAGTACTTACACTCCTCTAGAACCTGTGTTTAGAACCAAACAGACAGCTGGAAGAGTAAATGGCTCCTAGAAATTCTGGTAAGAGATTTTATTAGGAATTAAAGTACTCTTTATTGATGTGTATTATTTGAGAGCTGATGGAAAGCTTCAGATATAATAGTCAGTCTCTGGCTGAGTACTGGCAGAACCAACTTTCTGAATTTGTGTGGCATCCTCATGGATGAGAAGGTGTTGCAATTTTCATGGCAAACAATCTCTAACTTTGGATGTTTTTAAATAGCATTCAGGATACATTTGTATTTGCATTTGTTGCTCAGAAAATGGAAAGACTGAAGATGCATCACCTGAGTCAACAAATGCTAGTAAACATTTGAAATTTCAGAAAGTGTTAAAAGTGTTTCAGAATTTTTTTCAACTTATGATGAGGGATTTTTTTAGTAGATTGCAAATGTAATGGCTCGTTGCTAAATGGTAGCATTGAATATAAAAACAATGTGAAACAATAATTTGAAATTTTCTTAATGGAAATATCTAATAGGATACTGCAATCACTGATGACATTGCTATTTTTATAACTGAGGAGGGAACTCTTCTGGGTGCTAGGAACAGAGGAAAAATAAAACTGAGGTATTACAACTACATATTCAAGGGCTTTGTAATACCTCAGTTTTATTCAAGCCCTTGAATATGTAGTTTCATTTTTGGAAGTTCAACAGTTATGTTTTAATAAACAAATTGCTCTGTAAACAGTGGAAATGTCCATAGTGTGGCTTCCATCTGATTTGTGCTGTTCCACACTCATGTGGGTCCCACCACAGTAATTGCCATGTGCTGCATATACACCCTGTGGGCTCTCCCCCCACTTTCCCCTGACCACGCGCAACATGATGAGCTCTGGTTCCCGTTCATGCCTCCCCAGGGACCACAGAAGGGTACCCGGAGAGGAGCTAAGCAAGATGCAGCACATGGTTCACATGGCAGTGAGGACAAGCTGCCTGGTTGGCTATAGAGAGTGCTGCAGGATGAATGCAGCAGTATCTATCACTGGATCACTCTCTCTCCCTACCTACTCACTTTTTCTTTTTTTTATTGAAGCTCACAGAAACTTGAAATGCTTCAGACACTCCCCACCATCAAATTCTATCCAAATCTGTCAACATTTTCTGAGATACAGACTGGCACAGACATTGCAGATGTGTTTCTATCAGAAATCAGATCAAAATACACTAAATGATGAGAATGAATGTGTCTGTTTTCTATTGGAGATAAGTGGCTGTCCTGCTTTTCTGCTCCAAGCCTCCTAAACGTTGTCCCTCTGTGTCTGGATAATGCAAGAGATGCCACATTGCACAGTCATAGCTGATAGTAGAATGCTCTATCCACAGATTTGTTAAATTTCACCATCATCATTGTTTCTAAGCAATCCTCTACTTCAGTAGTATAAAAACATTAACTACATGGGTATAATGACAGAAACATTTTAAATGCTAACAGGCTGTAAAAGCAGTATGTTATATACTCAGAATCATGGGCAAAAGGTTATGGAATATATAAGTTTTCAGTGTTAGATAAATAACATAGTTTGAATGTGGAAATTTTTAGGTATACTATTATTTCCTCACAAAAAGCCCATAAATTCAGAGACAACAAAATGACTATATATATATACACACATATATATGCAAATGACAGAGTGCATGCAAAAGACTATTTGCTGTTACTCATGCATTATATACAGAGTATAGATGTATATTCACTTATGAATTAAATATCTTATGACATTCAGTGTAAGATAATGAAAATATAGATGGAGCATTTAGACTTCTCACTTGACTTTACATTACCAAATCTATAGCAAAAATAGTCTGAAATGGCCAAACCTGTCTTCAACAGACACATTTTTTTTAACCAGATACATGAAAGATACACATGGCCTAAAAGGTTCCATGTTATAAATCACTTCAGAAATAATGATGGATTTATAGCGCCCTCTCAATAGTGCAGACAAGCACTACTCTAATCCAAACCACCGGGACCAGCAAGCTGCATGATACACCCTCCCTCCAGACCATTTAGATGCATCCAAGTATCAGCAGTGAAAGTTATTAGCAAGGCATAAAGCCTTTGGAATTGTAGTATGTTTACCATTGTTCATATTTAAAATGTTGGTTTAAATATTTGGTAACTTTCTGAAGTTTTATTAAGGAACGTTTCCTGGTTATTAAATCACTCCCCACCCTGTTGCTCTACAGGACTCTGGTCTGTTGCCCTCCCCACTCTGCACGCTCTTAAAGGCTTGGGTGGCCTAACAGAGTCTGTGGCTGCTCTCAAACTTCCCTTGCTAGATATATTTACCTTACTCCTACCATTTCATATGGAATTATTTGTCAGTTTCAGTGCCATTCCTTCCTCCACTTTCATTTTATTTAAATTTTATCTTGTAGATTAATTTTCTCTCTCCATGGAGGGATAAAGAAATTGAAGAACTGACTCCAAATATAACTTCCTGTGCTTCCATCTCTTTCTGAGAAACCTCTAGATTAGCAGGCACATTCTGAAAAGCACAATGATAGATTCCGTTGTATAGTGATTTCTCTTCAGATCCCACAAATAAGCACAAAAAAAATTCTCAGCTAATATGAAATTTCAGCTCAGATGGTCACAAATTAATCAGAAAAGGATGTATGTTAGTTTAAAAAATTACTCACATTTTCCATTTTTGGTCTATAGCATAAGAAATTAGATAGTTAATTTTAAATGCAAAACTTTGTACAGCGTGCAAATCATGTCTGTATGTCAAAGTAAAATAACAAACCTAATGAGGAATGTTAAAAAAGCAAGACCCATTAGTTTAAAGATACATGGAAGCAGCCAAAGATGACAAACATGCATAAAATTCAAAACATGATGGAAAAGGGAACAGGCACTGAACCACATAAATCAGTGTTTTGAATTCTATTTCTCTGTGGGTATAATTGTACCTTAGTTTCTTATAATGATTTATTGAGGTAAATAGTCTGTATGGTTTAACAGCTACAGCTTCAAAGTGTCAGGCACAGACTCTCCTTTATTCATGAGGCAGCTGAGTATTGGGATGTGAATCAGCTTCTGTATTCTGGGACTTGGCAAAGTTTGTTTTTAAGGTCCTTATAAAGGATTCATATTGATGCAGCTATTCAAATGTGAAAAACACTGTGCTGTAATGGATGAAATAGAAAAGCTTTACAGTAATTCTGGAGGAAAAAAAGTAAAAACACTGAAATAAACCATTCAGAATTACCTTCAGCAAGAGAAAGGAACATCTCAGAGTTAATTTTAATACAGTCTATCGTTTTGGGAAACAGAAAAAACCCTAATTTCTTGATAAAGTACAAATGTGTGATGGGATTTCAGAATTTAATTTTAAGTTAAAATAAAGTACAAAAGAAGAAATGGTAGAAGTTTAAGATGTGATATTCGCATTTTGGGTTGATTGCCAAACCACACGTTCTATTGCTCTCAGACCAGGATAAACCAACCATTAACTAATCAAAAGAATCATTATCCATGAAAGCTATGATGGCATTTTAACAGTTCTTAATCTATTAATAAGAAAGAATAATTTGCAAAATATATTCCCTCTTCTGTTTACATTCATAGGGCCATTCTTAGCAGAAATTATATGCAGGCTCCCATGGTGCAGAAACCCTGTGAAAGCCATGAAAATTCACTAGGCTTCCTTACGTCCTGTGCCAAGATATTCAGCAGGAACTTTGGTTGTTGCCAAGAAACACGTGTGCCTCAGATACAGAAGCTCTGCATGTACCGGTATTTCAACATTCCTGGAGAGAAATGTGACCCCTTGATGCATACACTGGTTTGCTGGCATGCTCACATTCCTCCCCATCTGTCAGAGTGGCATGCTGCCTTCTCACAAGGTGGGATGCCAGTTTTGGAGAACAGGTGCCAACCAAATATAGGTTCGGACTAATACTCTGCAAAATGTGGCAAATGACATTTCACCTGCAAGAAGACCGTCCTACCTCTGACCCATGCCAAATTAAGATTGCATGCTTCATTAGCAAAGGGGGTCATCAGCTGAAAATCACAGGCAGAACCAGGAATGCTGGCTTTCTGGACAATGTCTCCTAGCTAAGAGTCTTCAGCATTGAGGTTCAATTTACAATATGCCAAATTTTCCTAACATTGCAGCCATACAGCCCTTCTGAGCATGCTGCAGCAGACCATGGACAGAGATCTGTGGAATTCATCCTCCCAGACTCATTTCTGACAAATTCCAAGATTCTTAAAAATGGTAAATGATTTAGCAGTGGGGGAAAGGCATAAATAAAGATTTGTGTTACCTCTAAGGGAGTTTGCTAACACCACAAAGAAAAACACCTTCACTATGACTATGAAAAAAACTCAAACCAAAACTAATTATACAATACTAAAATTCTTAAATTCTACAAAATATTTGATTATAAAGATTGACATATGCTACAAAAAGTTGTCCATTTTTGGGTTGAGAATTTATGTATACATGAAAGCCCACTAGTCACGAACACCCATTACACAAAAGTCATTCAACGTACAATGACAACACTGGATAATATTAAATGGTATCCACAGAAAAAGTGTATATTTTGAACTCTTTCATTAATGAAAATATTCCACACTATATTAATCTAAAAAGAAGTAGTTAGCTGATCAATAAACAGAATAGCCTCAAAGTAGTGTTGGTTTTGCTTCCAGATTAGTGCAGCCTACTTCATTTATAAATGTACAAAACAAAAATGAAACATTGCTAATCTGAAAAAATTATCTGCTTTCAGGAAACAATTTGCTATCCTTTCTTTGGCAATTTACTATAATTTCTGTAATTTATTTATCCCAGGATACACCTGATATATCATCAGCTTTAGGTGATTTTGTTAAACTGGCTATCCAAAAATGAGTCGTGTTATGCATAGTTCTGCATTATTTGGGCTATTCAGAAGGCATGCCACTGCTATTCCCAAATGACAAACTCAAACCTATTAATTCTTACAAACACAAAATTATAACTCAATACATTGAGTTCTGTAATTATAACTCAATACATTAAGATCCAAAGTCCTGCATTTGAGGTGGAATAATCCCATGCAACGGCACAGGCTGGAGGCCAATGGGCTAGAAAGCCTGTTTGCAAGAAAAAAACCTAGAGGTCCCCGTGGACAAGCTGATCGTGAGCCAGCAGTGTGCCCTGGCAGCAAAGGCAGCCAACAGCATCCCAGGCTGTTTTAACAGGAGCACTGCCGGCAGATTGAGGGACCTGGTAATTTCCCTCTTCCTGGCATTTGTGAGACTGCACCACGAGCAGTCTCCAGCTCTGATCTTCCCAGGGCAGGACAGATACTGAAACAGTGGAGCAGGACAACAAGGAGATTGCAGCATGATACACAAGGTATACAAGAAAATGAGAGCCTGAGGAACAGCAGGTGAAGGCAAGAGCTCGCTGCTGCCTGCAACTGCCTAAGAAGAGGGCATAGGGAAGATGGAACAAGCCTGCTCACAGAGGTGCACAGGGACATGACAAGAGGTGATGGATACAAGCTGAACTATGGGAAATTCCAGTTCAACATAAGGAAAAAAAAAATTACCTTGAGGGTGGCCAAACACTGGGCTAGGTTGCCAAGAAACACATCAGCATCCTTGGAAATAGTCCAACTTGACTGGAGATGGCCCTGTGCAACCTGCTCTAATTGGACCTGCACCGAGCAAGAGGTAGGACTGGATTACCCCGGGCGGTCTTTTCCCATCTACATATTTCCATGATATACGTGCTATGATTTTGTATGAAACACATACCAGTTTTAACAATGCCATATACAGAAATATTTCCAACTATCACACTCCAGGCAATCACTAAAATGTTTAGGGACAGCCTTACATTTGCTTTTCTCTTCTTTCAAACAAAGTCTTTAGTCTTTTCTACAGAACTTATGTCTAGTAAATTAACAGCATTAGACATGGTATTTATACTATGCCTTCCTACTTTGGATGCCAAATGTTTTAGAAATATTACATTACTTAACATAGAAAAAGGTACCTGTTTATGTCCCCAGCAAAACAAGTAAAGTGGCATAAAGTCACATTTTCTTCCTGGCACACTGTGCCTGTATGTCACAACCACTGTCCTGATGTAAATGAGATTGTCCTGCCTCTAGGTAGGATACCACAATTCCATGACAGTCTCAGGCCTATCATAAATATCACCATATTAAGAAGACATGATCTTTCATGCCTAGGTTAATTTATTTAAAATTTATTATTTCAGACTATTAAAAATATCCTGATGCTTGGGCTACAAATTCTCATGCTCAAAGTCAAAATGTGCATAAATTGCTGTGGTATTGCATCTGCAATTTAATGCCATTTATTATAGGAGAATGAATACCAAAATGTTTAAGTTAACTTTAGTATAGGCAGAGGACACCACAGGTATTTGGCAGTGTTGCTAGATATTCAGTAGTTTATTAATATAGTAAAGAGCTTGAAAAGATCACTATATTAATTTTTAAAACTTGATGTAAGAAATAAGATGTTGGTGTTAAACAGATAAAAGAGGGTAATGAATTTCCCTTTTATTTTTGTGCTTCTTTCAGTCACACAAAGCCAACAGGCTGAGACTAAAACACAATAAGTAGCCCATGAGTCCAGTACCGGGACAAAGGAAATATGTATTTCTATGTTTTTGTAGAGTAGATATTTCCAGTAGCTAAAAGATGCAAAAATCAGCATTGCCAAGGAGACACACTGCCTATGTGTTAAGGATCACAAGTCACCAGAACACATACAAACTGGCTACAGTGGACCTGACTCATCTTCTGTAGGTTCCTGTAAATAAAAGGGGTCACACATTTGATCATATATGTGATCAAATATATGATCACATATTTGGAACATATACTGTTAGGACACAAATTAATGAAAACGTTTTCACAGCAGGAAAAATCTTTCTGATGCAGTGGCAGCAGACAGTATTGTGATGTAGCTCTATCAGGCAGATGCAGATATTGTCAGGAAAGAAAAATCTTCATCAGTCTTCAAAGTTTATTTGGACACTGGGTCCATATGAAAAGTCTTGTGCTCCACTGAAGATGAAAGTGGAGGATAAACATTACTTTTCATAAAGGGCACTGACTTGGGAGCTGTGCAGATATATCAGAGCTTAGCACACTTATTTTTTCCACACCTTTAAAATCTTTTCCTAAACACTTTGGATAAAGTGAAATGAGCAGTATAAAGATATCTTATGCCATTTCTTATTCCTTTCCACTGACCACTTCCACAAATGTTACTGAAGTTCCTAGGGAAGAGCAACTACTACAATCCTACATGGAAGGAGGAGAACACGCAGTTACCATTTTTCTCACACCACTTATATTTCCTTCTACTTTCTATGTGTTCATGCAGTAACAGATGCAAAGGTGTTAGGAACAGGAATCGTTATATGAAGACACAAATTCTGTTTACAGACAATTTTCCATGGACTTCAGAGACTGTGGCCTTCACAGAACCACATGACTCAAAAAAGGACAATGTGAATTTTGTTCAACGTTTTTCAGCAAAGCATTACTCACTAAGGTATGTAAGGGAGTGGTTTGTCCACACCATTTTTTTAAAATACCCAATAGGCTAAACTACCTAGGAGAAACAGATAGAAATATTAAGATTCTCTTTTCCTTAAAGTATTCTGCTTTACTACTGATGGGTGAAACAGTATACAAAAGGAAACAGAAGACACACACAAGGAAGCAACTACAGTGTTTGCTCTCTAAACACAATTCATTTTGATAATACTGAACTTTTTTCCTCATCATTCAGACTCACGGTAGAATAACTGAATTTGGCAGATATTTTCTGAGAAGTGTTGTGTCTTTATTGGTGCTTTTACATGCTAGCAAGAATAAAAGACGGAAAACCAATGATATATATAAAGCTATACCTTCATTGCAATAAAAATGTTTTTTACTCAGGTACAATATTCTAGCAGTGTACCATGTGCAGTGGTAAATGAAGAGGTCTAGTCAGTCTAATATGATGTAAAATCTTAAGGAAGCAAAGTGCTGTATTTCCTTATCTTGGTGTAGCTGGTTCACATCCACTCCAAGTATGAAATATATCACTGGCCTTGACTGGTTATGCTGATATAAAAACTACCTGGAACCTGTCTGCACTAGGACTGTACCCAAAGAAAGGTGTCTTAACACACCTTTTATGATGTTAAAAAATTGGGGATTTTTAAAAAATCTATGTAGAAACCTAATACACACAGGGATACTAGAAACATGCACAGTGCAAGGTTCAAGGACATAATCTCTCCATTCTTTGTTTTCTTCCTTTGTTAAACTGAGGCAACAATTCTTTTTTTCTGTGGTATTGAATAATGGCCTGTTCTGCTAGCCCAGAAATAAAAGTAAGTGAAGATAGTCTTTGTATTGATGTGCTGCCTGTCTTGTTTATGATAGAAACTATTTTGTTTTTAGATGGGAAATGTTCTAAGAAAAGCTTTTACAACAGGTTCAGAAATATAAAAGCCATTTCAGGATGAGGACCTCTCTATCCTTTATTTTGTTAGTCCTTGAAAGGGCTTTTTAAATGTTAACAGCTACGACTGCCTTCCCCCAACTGATGCTCCCTTCTCAGCAATCCCTCTGTTGACATCTCTTTGTTTGCTCTTAGCTTGTCTCTCCTTCTTCTCAACCTCTTAAAACAAAACTTAGCCAGGAGCTTGGGATTGAACTTTTGGCAGATATTGTGCCACTGAAACACACCAAATAGCTATGTTGCACAGGTGAGATTTCAGTAAAAGAGTTTCTTTCCTCACGTCCAGAGATATACAGAATATTTTCCATTCGTCTCTGTGGCAATCTCTATATATTGTAGTGACAACTACTAAGCAAAGTTGCTCAGAAAACAGGAAGCATTTTTGGCTTAAATATGCTGAAAGAGATGAAACAGTTTTGAAATACTAGGATAATGTCCTATTTCTATTTAATATGAAATAGAGCTTTCTGCCTAGAAAAAAAATTAATTTAAACTCTGCACTTAAAGTAGCTGTACGTGTACACACATTCCTTTTTTTTATTTCAAGCTAAAAGGAAATCATTACTTTCCTTGTTAAGCTTTCCTACAGACAGATACTGGCAGCATTCCCTGTCTCACAGTGATAGCTACTTTGAGTATGAGAAGTTCATTAGTAACAATTAAACATTCTACAGCACTCAAGAAGAGGATGATCCTATTTTTTATGCCAATGTCAGTGAGCACATTATAAATTACAGCAGTCCAATTACTCTATAGCTAATATTTAGCACTTCTACATTGCTTTGAACACACACTCTGCAACTGTTAATTAATTCTTAACGCTGGCATGTAGATATATTATCCTAATTTCACAGATAAAGCAGAAAGGTGAGATAATTTGCCAAAAGCTACTTAGTCTTCAGTAGAGCCAGAACTAAACGGGAAAAGATTCAAGTCTGTATCCACAGCTTTCAAGTTAGGACTGATCAGCACTTTTGTCACTGTGTGATAGTTTTATTATCACATCTTAGTGAATCACTGCATAGCAAAGACATCCTTATCACATGACAGTATGAAAAATTCTTCTGGTTCTGCTTTAATCCACCCTACCCCTCTCTACATAGAAAATTTAAAACAAAATTAAACAATTGTGAAGATTTTACAATAGGTTCTTCAAACATGAAACTGCTTCTGCAGGATATAGTTAAGCCTTATATTTTCCATCTCCAGCTTTCCTAAGCTGTTGTCTGCCCAAAACTTTTCACAATGCAGACTGCTAAGCTTCAAAACTTGGAATTGGACTGGGACAGGAAATCTTTATTCGAGTAGTTCTTCTGGAATTTCCCATAACAAAGCTGGTGTGCACCTACCCTTCACCCACAAAGATGGTTCCCATCCACACACTGGAGCTCATTACAGAAGCAGAAATATACTGAAAAGTCTAAAAGAGTATAATTGTACATGACAGCGAATAATTTTGTTACCTTACTTGTCATTTCATCTCATCTCGCTCTCACCTTATTGCCTCTGTTAATGTTCAACAAGAAAGCTCAACATTCCTCCCTACTGTGTTTTAGCTACGCTGATATTTACTTGAGATCTGATTTCTGCATTGTAACCAGTTTCTGCTTCATGACAAAATCTCACCTGCTGTAAACTGAATGTTAACTTCAGGACAGTCTCTTCAAAGAGACTATGTCAAAGAAATGTGGAAAACTCAGAAATATTGCCCAAGATCCTTACCTATCATTTTGTTTGTATTCTAAAACAGTCTCATAGATTCGAGGGGAGAGGTTTCTTCTTAGAAATCCTACCTGTCTTTTTCTCCTGAGAATCACTGCATTTCTCAGTGGCTCAAAAGAATACAGCAAATATAACATTGTATTCCAGCATGACAGGATTTTCAAAACTCGCTTCTTATCATTTACTAGTGTTACTGGAATTATATAAAGCCATGAGTCACATATCTTCAGAATTATCTGTAATATCTTTATAAAGATAAGTGAAACCTTTACATAACCAGTCTGCTACTGAGAGAATTCACATTTTTATTAGCAGTCAGATGTCTCCATTTTTAACCTACCCCATAAGTAGATGGCTTCCATTTAATGTTGAAGATGTATTTGTTTAGTAAGGTACCTCTTGTCTGCAAAACCAGAGCATTTTAAACAAGTGGGCAATAAACTAAGGGGGAAAAAATTTGTAAAAGACTCTCGCTGAAATATCAGCAGCACATCATTATTCAAAATGTAAACAAAAACAAAATTACCAAACCATTAGATAGACATATAAACATTAGTTCATTTCAGTTGTCCTCAAAAAGACTCGACTTTAACAGTAAGCCACAACTAAGACACAATTAAAATAGCTAATTCAGAGTTTAACAGCCTTTTCTTCCACTTTTTTTTTCACAAAGACAAACCTCTGTTTGTTCCATAAAGCAAATATAACCATGAAGTTAAAATTTCACATTTGTTTCAATTAAGGAACAGGTCTTTAGGCATAATAGTAGAGAATCTCTAATAACATCTTAACTCTAAAAAAATGAAAAGGTACAATTTCACTGGTATTAGATTACCATAATGCCTCTTAACAGACTAAAAATGTTGCTAGATACTATTAAAAAAATCGAGATTTTTTTAATTTGTAAAATAACGTAACTTTCTCTCTTTTTTTTACATTTTACTCTTCTTTTGAGAAATATTTTTTAAATTAAATTTAAATTAATCCATTATTACAGTCTCTATGTAAGTCTATAAATTTAAATACATGAAATGAGGTTAAATTTTAAAATTGTCTCAGATTAATTCTCCCTTCTGCTCTTTATCATTGCCGAACAATAACCATAGAAGCTGCAGAAAGCAAATCTCACAACTGCACCTTTCCCTTTGGTTTTGCACACTCAAGCAGCACAATATATATAAACATGAAATAAAATATCATAGTTTGGGTTGGAATGGACCTTAAAGATCATCTCATTCCACTGCCCCAACCATAGGCAGGGACCCCTTTTACTAGACCAGGTTTCTCCAAGTCCTGTCCAGCCTGGCTTTGAATACTTTCAGGGATGGGGGATCCACAGCTTCTCTGGGCAACCTGTCATCACCACTCCCACAGTAAGGAATTTCTTCCTAACATCCAATCTAAACCCACCTGCTTTGAGTTGGAAGCCACTCCACCTTGTCCTTTCACTACGTCCTCGTATAAAGTCATTCTCCATCTTTCCTGTCGGCTCCCTTTAGGTTCCAGAAGGCTGCTCTAAGGTCTCCCCAGAGCCTTCTCTTCTTCAGGCTGAACAGCCCCAGTTTCCTCAGCCTGTCATCCTAGGAGAGGTGCTCTAGCCCTCTGATCATCTCCACGGTCCTCCTCTGCACTCACTCCAACAGGTCCACAGGTGGCTGCTTTTATGCACATGCACAACATGCACATAGACCACAAACCCCTCAAAAAAAGATCTCATTAAGACAGCTCTTTAACATAAGAAATTTGCAATAATTTGTTCTGAATCAGTTGTTAAGGAGGTTACAATAAGAACACATACGTTTCTGTGTTCTCACACCTGTTTTCATCCCCAGTAGTTTACCATAGTTTTATTTCAAAAATCCTTAAGCAACCAACTTTAAGGTTAAACTAGCCAGGTTTAAGCTGCATGTTGAATTGGCACACGCTGTTTGCAAATTTTCAGCACATACACCGTAACCTCCTGGCATTATCTGGACTGCTACAACTTCATCATGGGGACAAAGTCACTGTGTAATTGAGGAATTAAAAGAGAAGGGATTTCCTTAAAGATGTCCTAAAGAAGTTACTGTGAATCTTCCCAGACAATAAATCTAAGCAAAAACTCCAGAATATTAACACTCAATGGCAACCCAAACTGAGCTAATTCTGAAGCAGACTTATGTGAGAAAACACTAATTGCAAAGAATTGTGAGGGTTGGAAGGGACCTCTAGAGATCATCTATCCAAGCTCGCTGCCAAGGCAGGGTTACCTGGAGCAGGTTACACGGGAACACGCCCAGCTGGGCTTGGGATGTCTCCAGGGAGACATTCCCATTCCATCCCACTGCCCTCCCTGGGCAATTCCTGAGCCTATTCCATTGCTCTGCCACCCTCAGTATAAAGCTCTTCCTCGTGTCCAGGTGGAACTTCTTGTGCTTAAGTTTACGGCCACTGCTCCTTGTCCTGTCGCTGGGCTCCACCGAGGAGGGTCCGGCCCTCACCTTTGAGATACCTACACAAATAAATGTGGGGGCAGTCGGTGGAGCCGCGCAGAGGGAACTGCGGGGTTAGCTGGGAACACCCGGGGCCCCGAACGCGAGGGGGGCTCCCTCGGGGCTCACGGTGCCGCCCTCGGCACCAAAGGGGCAGCGCCGGGGATCGGGCCGGCCCCCGAGGCGAGCCCAGCACCGGGGCTGCCCCGGCAGGGAGGGAAGGAGGGAAGGAGGGAAGGAAAGAGACAGCGAGCGAGGGAAGCGCCGGGCCCCGTCCCCGCCCCGGCCGGCAGAGCCCCGCCCCGCGTGCCGCCCTCGCTGCCGAACTACGGGTCCCGGCGCGCCGCGGGCCCGGCCCGCCCCCGGGGGANAGTGAGCGTGTGGTCCCGCAGGGCTCCAGCAGCTGGGAGGCGGCGGACCTCGGGAACGAGGAGCGGAAGCAGAAGTTCCTGCGGCTGATGGGCGCCGCGAAGGTGAGGCCGCCCCGTCCCCGTCTCCGCCCCACCCCCGGCCGGGCGCGGGCGAACAGCAACAATAACAGCGGGAGCGATTTGGCTCCGGGGAGGGTGTGGGTGTCAGGGCTGGTGTGTCACCGTGACACACAGAACGCTGCCCGGGAGTGGCCGAGCCCCTGTCCCTTCATGTTCGCAGACCCGCTCGTAAAATCGGCCGAGAACGCGCCTGAGAGAGCCCTTGTTACAAACTAACAAACCTGTGTAGTGGGGCTGTAAAATTCTCTTTCACTGGAAAAAAAACTTTTTAAAAAATGGTAGCTGATAAGTCTAACCAGTAAACCAGTAAAGTCGTAAACCCACTTATCAATCCCGGAAATGTTTTTAAAGAGAAAATACTCTGAAGTTATATTTCTGTTAAGCCTATTGCAAAAAATGCTCTAAAACCAGTAAAATATAACGATGCTTTGTTCATGTATAAAATGTTGGTTTAGTATTGCTATTTTACTTACCCCCAAGAAAAATACTTGCACTAGCTTATTTTGCATGAATACAGTAATTTTGTAAGCTAAAATACTTTACTGTATTAAAGAGGTGAATGTTAATACTTTCTAGTGGATAGGGATACAACGTCCTATTAAAGCATCCTTCTATCACTGATCTTAATGTCTGCTTGGATGCTTAATGCTGCTTGCTGTGTCATGCCAGTTCTCGCCTGTTGGGATACACTTGCTAATGAGCAACTACTGAGCCAATAATTAAGGAGCACTATGAAGTTCTTACCTGATTCTGTGACCAGTCTAAATGTGGGATCACCGTAACATGGACAGCCGGAACTATTGCGGAGTGCTAGAGAAAGGGCAGATTGTCAGAACCTACATAGGCGTTTGTCCAGCATCGTGTAGTATCGTTTTCATATCAGTGGCAAGAAAGAGAATGAAATAGAACCAGCTTTGGGGTCTGAGAAGAGCAAAGAGTGTCTAGTTGTTGGGGTTTCTTTTTGAGAAAATTCAGCAAAACAAAAATGAAATGAGTTCACCAAGAGGCAGCAGCTGTTAGCTAGAAAAACTTACAGTCCCACAGTTGGTTGTCAGGGTTTGACAGCAAACTTTTTCCATTGAAGATTGCAGGATGTTGGCAGAGCTGTCAGTGCACCCTAAAGCTCCAAAACAAACTGCCTTTTCTTTTAGAAAGAACATACTGGCCGCCTTGTTATCGGAGACCACAGATCAACCTCTCACTTCAGGACAGGTCAGTTTATCCAACAGGTGATACAAAGTTGGAAACCTAACCCTTATTTAGGAACATGCCAGTGCTTTGAGTAGATATTGCAGGGAGGGATTTCAGGTTTCGTGGCTGCAGCAGAAGACGGGTCAGGCTGTGGAGTTGTAGAGGTTCCTAATTTCTCTTGTTGGATTACTGACTGCACTTGCCACCTGAAGTCCAGGTTCAGCCAAGTACCTGATGGTCAGGTACACTTGAGAACAACAGCCCTGAAAGTTGGGGCCTGTAGGTCCTCAGTGTTATTTTGCTGTCAAAATAAGTTTCATTGTTCTTGGCATCCAGCAGTATTACACTTCCTTGCTGCCAGGTATGGATATCCAAACCTCAAAACTGTAGCGACTGGAAAAGAACAGGGTTGATTTCTACCCCTCCTGGTTGCCTATTGAACAGAAAGATCTCTGCCCTAAAGCAGTGAGGTAAAAGCTGAAAAGGTCTGCAGGGTCATCTTGGCAATGAGCAATAATTGCATGTCAGATATGACCGTGATACCTTCGTATCATGCTTGCTTAGGTAGTAAGTTAAAGTACATTGCACCAAGCTGGGTTGTACTGCACTGCCTGAGAGAAGCTTTGGTAAAGCCGTGTGGAAAAGCAGCTGTCACTGTTCCAGAAATCTTTTCCTGGTACACTCCACTGGTCATTTTTGAGTTGATGAAAAGTTATCTGTGGATCTGAGAATTTGTTCCAGGTGCTGGTTCTGCTGTTAGCTTGCAGAGTGACTGAGAATCATTCCTCATATCTGAATTTCTTCAAAAGGAGATGGGTATGACTCCTAAGGAGTCATAAAGAGTCAGTACTGCTTTGTTATTAGCAAAAAGTTAAAATGCTGGGTTTTACACCAAAAAAAAGAACAACTATTTTCTTAACACTACTTTGTCCACCATACGTTATTGCCCTTTTACAACAACATACAGCTCTTAACTTTCAAATGAGGAAAGATGAGTTTGCAATACAACCTTGCAGCTTCACGGGTACAGATTAAAAAACTACAGTGTTGTAGGCCTGTTGGGGAGACTTAGAGATTCTTACCTTTTAAAAGAAGAGAGGATTCTTAACTATTGTAAACCATGTTTTTCCCCAGTGAAAATGATTATTTCCTTATTCAAACAAGTAAGTAAAGGTCATGTAGAAGCAGCTCGTGAAAATTAGTTTTTTTGCTGATTCTTAAAGATGGAAGAATGCAGAGCTGTGATAACTGCACCTGGTAATTCTCTCTGCACAAACCAGTTTCAGATACAGCTCTATAAACAAGAGTGTTAGTATTGTCCCAAGTTCTGATGCTATATATGAATCATGATTTAATCACAGTAATCCTGTGTTATGTAGTGAAGGTCAGAAACTTTCTCCTTGCTGTAATATGTTGCAGTATTTGCAGCAAGCACAAAGAATTCATGCAGAATTATGTTGTTTAGTGGGACATAACATTGTTCATATTCACGTTTATAATATTGTTCACATCAGGTCTTGGGAACTTACCAGTCCATCTTTGTATCAAAACAGTTCTGCTTGCATACTTGATGCAATTGCTTATAAGTCTGATGGTTTGTATGCAGTAATAATCCAGTAGTTTTAGATGGTTAAATTTAAACTTTTTGACTTTGAAAACGTAACTTCATGTAATTTGATGTCTTTGTTAATTTGATTGAACCATAACCAAAGTACCCTGGACAATGCAGGGGAAGAAGACAAGAAAATGAATGAAGAGTTGGAGTCTCAGTACCAACAAAGCATGGACAGCACGATGTCTGGGCGGAACCGGCGCCACTGTGGACTTGGTTTCAGTGAGGTACTAAATTTATTTCCATAATGATTTGGCTTTCACTTCACTAAGACAAGATGATACTTGGTTTAAAAATCCAATCACCACAACTAGTGGTAAACTTCCATGGTTTGGGTTAAAGGGCAAACTTATTGCAGGCACTTGACTCCTGTTCACATACAGTGTGGTGGCTATTTAAATGCCTGAAAGGGATTGATGCTTCTCATTGCCCTGATTAGTGGTATGACATGCTTAATGCTCCACAGTAGTCAAGACTGATTAGAGCAGAAAGTGGCAATATATTAAATCAGGGTGTTGCCAAGGAATACATAAGTAGGCAGGACAACCATCTGCATTGTTGCTGAAAGCTAGTTAATCTCATTTTCTTGTTGTGGGGAGGCACATACCTCTCTGTGGTCCTCAAAAGTAAGTGTCTACAGAAGGTCAGACTTGCTGTACAGAGTTCTGCAGTGAGTTGACACCTGCCTGGTCTTTTACTTGCAAGGAATTCCATAGGAATGAGCTGGAAGAGTAGCATTACAAAAAACAAGAGAATCAGGTTTTTAGGAGCATGGCTCCATCTGTCAGTTTTTGCTAACTCTTAGCACCAATAACATAGCTGATATTGCCAGAGTGAGTAAAACCACCTGTGCAGTGCTGGGAATTCTTACTATTAGGGCTAGGGAGGCTTTGCTCCTTAGGACCATGAACAAAATGCCATTTTGGATTATTCTTGTCAGCAGTATCATTGGATTACTTCAGCATTCCTCATGTTGCAGTTTGGTAAACTTACTTTGAAAGATCAGTCACGAATGTGAATTCTTGATGGTCTGGTTGTTAGTTCCATTGTGTCACACTCCATGACAAATATTCCAGTGTCACGTACTGTGTGCACAAAAGTATGGAATTACTGAACTGATGAGATCTGAAACTTTTCAGATTCAGTGAATGGTGTCTTTAGGATTTCTGCTGTAATTAAATAAACCAGTGGCTGATGAAACCATGGGTGTCATGATTGGCATGGTTAACCTCCTCAGGGGAGTTGCTCTCTAATACTTTGTTTATTACAGGACTATGTTTAGCAACATAAGCCCCTTTTAGTACCAAAACAAAAGGAGCCGTTAAGCTAAACATTCTCATGGGGATATCTGAAAGGCTGCAATGGAGTTGCCAGGAAATAATGTTTTACCTGTCTCATAATCTGAACTTGTAGTTTCAGGAAGATGAAGAACAGGAAGAGACAGCTGGACACTCCTCTGACGAGAGTTCAGAGGACTCTGAAAGTGGGTCTGACTCCGACCAGGAAGAGTCTGCAGAGGAGCTACAGGCTGCTGAGAAACATGATGAAGCTGAGGTTCCAGAAAACAAAAAAGAAGCAAAAAGCAACTATAAAATGATGTTTGTGAAAGCCAGTGGTTCATAACTGCAGATGTAACAGCTTTGTATTTGAAGTACAGTAAGCCTTATTGTTACAGTGCAAAGTGGAGGACTGCTACAGCACAAATCTTTGTATTTTGATTTTAAAAAGACCCCATTAGATGACAAAAAGTAGTATTTGCTTTCTGTTGCCATGGATAACATTTTTATGGGCACAGTGATATTACTGGTTTTTGTAAAGTGTATAAAATCCTGGATGGAGAAATAAATTTTTGTTCCTGCCCAATCTCTACAATGTTATCTAAACTATCCCTTCTGTTATTCCATGCCAGATAAGGAAGCTTCATGTTAGTGGTTTATTCAGTTAGTACCCCAGTCTTGAATTTTTAACTATTAAGATTACATGTGAATTACGTGATGTTGCATTAGGTGTAAAATACCAATATCAGCATTATTCTGTGATGTACTAGAGCTTTAAACAATGATTTTGTCTATAGATGCTAGTGTTGACAGGGCTGAGAGGAGAAATCGCTCACTTTTGTGATAGTATTAATCACTGTATCTATCTGAAGTCCTACAGCAGTTGCATGGAGAAGATGTTTAAGAAAAGCATTATACAACAGAAGGCTCTTAATTGCTTATATGGCTTTCTAATGAGGGGAATAAGCTGTAGTTTTTTTCTACCTTTCAGTAGAAAAGAGTGATTTTTGAATTACTGGTTCCTGGTTATAGCACTGAGCTGTTATTAAAAATAACTCCTCCAGAAGAAAGAAGTTTACTTTGAAAGAGAAAGTATACTTTGATAATGAAAAGGATATACAAATCATTTAGCTTTTTTAAAATATAAAGAGTTAAGTACATGAGGCCTTCTTCCTTTTCTCCCCATATATGGATCAGTTGGAGGTGTGAGTTGCTTATCACAAGGTTGTACCTCTCAAGTCAAACTGATATTCTTAGAGAGCCAGGAGTTCCAGTAACTCCTTCCAGCAAGAATTAAACAGATCCATTCCTCTGCAAATGCATTGCATTCAAGTAATGAATAAAATATCAGAGCTTTTTAGACTTTGTTTCCTCTTAGTACATTAGACAGATCACCTGCCTCTCCTTGCTGGGAGAACAGGACATTGATCTGTACCTCTAGTACAGCCACGTTACACCACAGCAGTGTTTCAAGAAACACTCCAGATGCTCGTGGAGACTTCCATTTCTGTGTACAATTTCCAACGTGCAGACAACATTTTCCAGCCAGTTGGCTGACAGGAAAGCAGCAGTATGTACTATCATTGCGTAGTTTATCGAATGTAAACAATGCAGCATCAGTTACTGGGGGAGGACTTGGAATAAGTTACATTCTGAAAAAAATAAAAGTAATATTGTAAATAAAAACTGAGTGTAGGTTTTGATTAATACATTTTACTGTATTTGCATTTAATACAAATTTTTTTAGTCATTCAATTTTAAGGACAACATTATGGCAGCCCGTGATGGTCAGTCATTTGTACTTGATTTATGTGGATTGTTTTCCCAATACTGCAAGCTGCTAATACTTAGATAAATTCAGGTTGCCTGTGTATTGTGAAGAGAGAAAACCTCCCCATGACTTAGGAAAACTGTTTTGTCTCTAGGAAAAAGAGTGAGGCCCTCCCCAGCAGATCAGCAAATTACTTCCCTAATAGACCCATACTTGGTTTTTCCTGTTTAGACACTGGAGCTACATTTGAACCAGCATTTCACTGTTAAATTCTTTTAGCTGTGACTTCCACTTACTGCCTTCCTACATATTCACTTACCTCTCTGCCTTCTCTGTCCCAGCACTGCTGCTCTCACGACCTTGACCTCTGCAGCTCTGGGCTTTCCCACCAGCATGCAGCCAAACAGAGACTTCTGTTGGGAAGGTGCTGGAATCCATTACTGGAGACACACCCTGCCAGGCAGAGAGTCCTGCTGCTTTCCCACTAGCCTCAGAGGCAGGGCAGGGTAAAACCTTACCTGAAGGCTTTTCTCCAAAATGAAAATGATCTGGAAAGACACAGGAAAAACAGATCCTCTGTGTCTCCGAGGGGCTCTTCCACTCAGCCTCCTGCCTTGTAAAGCAGACGTGGCCATCAATGTACAAGGTTAAAAACATAAACTGAAATTAAACTATTCTAGTTACAGCTCTGACCAGAAAAAAAAAATCAACTTGCATTCCCCAAAAGGATGACACCTAATATGTCAGTGAACATCTGAGGAGGTTTTATGTAATGCACCTGTGATACTGGCCTAAGCCTCACCTGCTCAAAGTAGGAAGAGTTCTCACAATCATCTGTTTCTGTCTAACACTTATAAACATACTAAGAACTTGCAGAATCATCTATGAAACAGACTAAGAAGCTTCTCCATATACACAAAGAAAGGCTGATTTAGCTCAGTGTGGTCTATGCAGTGACTGTTTCAATTCAGGAGTCCGTTTTAACAACATCTGATATCAGCAGTACTGGCACAGATAGTAGCAGGATGCTTTCAGCTCTCATCAGAGAACACAGGAAAACTCAGGGTTGGTGCCTTGGTTGACTTTAGCTTTTCAGGTTGGTATGGAGGGAGCTCCCAGAGATGATGGCACAATGTATCATAACCAGACACTGAATCATAAAAAGGGCAACTGCATTTGTCTGTTCAAGCAAGATTTGGCCACTGAAATTCCTTAAAGACCAGCTTATTTCCATGTCAATAGAAAGGCAAAAGTCTCCCAGTTCTCTTACATGTCATCAGAAACTATGGACTGAAGTTAGATCATAGATGGTTGTCAAGAGAACAACCATTGCATCTGGGAAGTTTTCATCAATTTCTAAACCACACTGAAAATTTATGTACACAAAGGGCAATACAGGCACATTATCAGTTCTTGGCTTTGGAAGATGGAAAACACCTGAACAGTATCAAAAGCACTGCTATGCCTGTTCCACTTCCATCTGCCCTGGAACACAGAACCCCTCAAGATTAGCTCCATCACAGCCTGACGGCCCACAAGGTCCTGCAGTCACAAAAGGGGGTTCTTCTAAGCCAGGTAAAAAGGGACCCTCAACATCCTACAGGAATTTTCTGAGGCCAAGAAAACCAGATCTGCAAGTTGCCCTGTAGCTCTCTGCAACTGCTTTACACTTTACTCTCCCTTTCTTCCTGAAGAGGAGGCTGACAACTTGATTCCTGAAAGCACAATTTATAGGCCAGCTTCAAAGCTATAGGTCCTTCTAAGGCTCTGGTTGGGGAATTCACATCAAAGACAACGTACACATGTTGTTCTGATGCCAGAGAGGATGGTTGGTAGAAATCTCTGTGGATTTGCTACAGTCCCCAGTACAGGGATTAAATTATGCACTGAAGCTGCCTCTGTAAACTGCAGGAGACAAAAAGAATAAGTGGCAGTGCAATATCTAATAATCAAAGCCTGGCACAGTTCTTTGCATCAGTCTCTTGGAAGCTGTCAGGGGATTAAGAGAAGGGACATATGTCAAGATACCCTCACTGAAGGGACAAAGCAGAAGTTGGTTTTCTTTGCTTTTAAGCCTGCCACCTCAACTGCACTTTTCTTGAGGAAAGTGTCTTAGTACACAGGTGTACCACTTTACAATGGGAGATAAAAGTTTCCTTAGTTTTTGCACAGCATTAAAGAAACTTGTTGATTTAATCCAATTTGAGTTAGTTTTGATGTGCAGGTGCAGAATGAGATCACACTGACAGTTTGTGCTATTATCTATCCAAACCCAGTACCATTTATGGTGGCCATAAGAGGGTCCAGTTGAGAAAAAAAAAAAAAGAAAAAAAGACTGAAAAGTAACACACATCAGAAGAAGGGGGTTGTATAATATGTCAAGCAATACAGGGACTCAAACGAACTTCTTTTAACTTTTCACAGCTGCCCACCTTGGCCTGCAGAGAGATTCTTTCAACTGTTAACACAAGTAAGTGTTCTCATCCTAAGTATATTGAGCTAAATTTAAAACTTCAGATAATCTGAACTGACATCTTTTCAGCCTCACATTTATTGCTAAAGCTTAAAACAAATACAAGTGAAGCTGTTGATCTTTAACTCGTTGGAGTCAAGTCTCCTTCTTCCCATTACAGCCACTAAAATCTAGTAATTGGGACCTGTTTATAAGGATGCAGAAGCAGAGCATCTCTTTCCAAAACATTTTTTGTATTATTTTCGTGGAAAAGATTTCTCAACATAAGAAATCAGTACTAGATACACAAAAAAAATAAAATTTCCTCAGTAGTCAACTGATGGGGCTACTACCCATATCCTGACATCTGTAAATAAAACCATTTGCCAAGTAACTTTAAACTGGATTCAGTGAAGACACCTGAAGACTTCTCAGGCTTTGAGAATACCAGGAGACACAGCTACACACAAGATGTTGCTCTCTCTTCCCTCTGAGCCTCTCAACTCAGAAAGTGAGCAGAGCAGCCAGTGCTCGTACTTATCCCAGCAGTGGTCCCTCAGCTGTTGCCAATTCCTTGCCTTAGCACCAAATGAAGGAAGAATGGGATCAACATGTGTGTATGTGTGTGAATTCTCACCCTTCAACACACACAGACACTGCATCTGTCTTGGGGAGCAGACAAAATTCTGTTCTATAATGGAAAAAGATGCTCAAAGATGTAACACGAAAGAAACAGCGCAGAGGCACAAGAAGAACTGTTCATCACGAATTAAGCCATCAGGAAGGCTGACAATACAAGGGACACACGGGATTAGCAGTGACTTCTCTGATGTAAACTTTGTAAACTCTGGGTGGTACGTCTCAATACACCAAACATCACCAGCTACTTCATTTCATTAGGCTTACATCTTGCAGAAGCTATTGACCAGGGTATTAAAAACATCTCATGTCTGAAGACATGAACCAGAAAATGTTAAGGTTTTCCCAATTCTGGCTGTAGAGTAAGTCAACCAAGCCCAAACCTTCTAACTATGTAACAGAATTGAAGCCAGAGAGCACACACAGCAGGGTACACAACACTCCATCCTGCACTGGTACATCCCCGTGGCTCAGAGAGAGAAGCACTTGGGCTAGGTAGGCTCTGTGCTGGAAAACACCAGCCTTTTCCAACTCTGGCTCTGGGGCAAACTGTTTTTACAGGGGAGAGTTTGGCTCATATCAGCCACTCTTAGTTGCAATGGGCTTAAAGAACAGAGCATTACAGCTGGCAATAGAAAAGACAATTGTCCTGTTACCAAAACACTATCCTGAAGTGATTCTCTCCTTCACCCACTGCCACCATCAATGTCCTACTTGCTTGATTATTCACAAGGTACCTTTTGTAGTAGGACACTGGAGTTACATTCTTTTTTTGCCAGTAATTCCTTTTTCTTACCTTCCCCGCTAAAATTTAGGCCAAGTCCTTTCGTTAAAGCATTTTTATTCCACCCAAGTCTACATACTCAAGCTCCTCCAAACTTTTTACTACCTCTCACACCAAACCACCAGGCTGTTCTCTACCCTTGCCATTATTTTCTACAAACTCACTACTCACCACTCACCTTTGTTTTCTTAATCTCTTCCTTCCTTTAGTCTTTCCTTATGCTACAGCTTCTACAAGAAAACATCCTTGTCCTTCGAGGTTACATCTGGTAACACTATTCCATCAATAACTGCTTCAAAAATGCCAATTGTCAGTGTTTTCTTTGGTGACTGTTTTACATTCTCTGAAAGTCAACCAGGAGCACTGACAAGTAAGTAACAAGTAAACAGTGCCCAAATGTGCACATATGCAATACTTTCTGGTTTTCTTTATAATTAGCACTTGAAGTTAGTCTGCCATCCACCAGCCATTTCATGGCAGGCTTTATAATTTTACCTTCCTCTTAGGTTTACCTGTAGTTTAACATTCAAAGTGTGGTTGTTGCACAGAATACCTCAACAGACATGTATTAAAAATGCTCTTTAAAATTCCAAAGCTTTGAACTAAAGAAAATATCTCAAGAACTTTTCATGGAAAGTTCATCGCGGTTGGTTCAATTCAGCTACAGTTAGATGCACCTTTTCAAATAATGGAAAAAAATGTAAAGGGGTCAGACCCAATCAATACAGCTGTTCAAACAGAATTGCAGGCACTGTGATGTGGGTATTTTTTGTGCTCTTTCTTTGTACTGCTTCACTATGAAGAAAGGTTGCTTTTGCTAGTAGAGCAATAAAAATCTTAGCCTTTTGAATACAGCCAAATAACCAATGGGAATGTTTACTAGGTGTGGAAAATACAGCAATTTTTTCATGTTTTTCTTGTGTATGGCTTTGTTCTTTTTATAACCGTGCAATACATAGGCACACAGACACACACCGGCACAAATGAACACTCTAAAATACCCACAGACAGACATAAATCAGAGGGGTAACATCAATTCATGCCTTCTCTAAGTTTTGACACTAAGCAGATCCGGTCTTTCCTTCATATAATATCCAGAAGTTAATTGCTAAGACACATGGGAAATAGGTGGTTTTGTTAGAGGGGAACAGACACTGATATAAAGTACATACACATACATTTGAAGATCTGGAAATCAGATGTGTAAATGGTGCACATGGAAAAATAACAGTGTAAAGAGTACCAGGATATGTCATAAGTGCTCTGCTTTCTCAAAACACCAACCCCTCCCTCCAAAGGCTATGGGGTACCCAAGAGCACCTTGCTGGGCTTTAATACCTTTTTGAAATAGCAGCACACCAGTACCATCCTTCAGTAGCTTTTCATTCCACACATAAGAAACTTTCTAGAGTAGAACCTCAATACAGTTTCCTGGAACAAATCTTTTTACCTAGTTTTGGGGTGGAGGTTGGTTGTTTGGTTCGATTTGGGGGTTTTTTGTTGTATTTTTTTTTGTTTTTTCTTCAGCTGTTTCAAAACAGCCTGGATGCCTCTAAGTACTGCTACTCGCCCAGTCCTTCAAAACAAACACCTTCATACAGATGTGCAAAGACAAGCAACAGCACTACAGTTCAACAGGGTTCCCAGCAGCCTGGCAATGCACACAAACTTAAAATAGTAGTGAAAAACAGGAATGGGGGATGTTGTGCAAGTCCAAAAAGGTGACAGAGGTGCTACTTACGAGTATCAGGCTGTACTTTTATAAATGCAGCTGGGCAATAAAATTTTAGTAACTTCAGCTGAAGAAATTGAAACCAGATGTATAAGGGAAGAGAAGTCAGTCTGCATAATTTTGACTTTGTATAACATTACAAAACACTAATTAAAAAACAGTGCATTTGAAAGAGCTGACACTGCTTTTTAATGAGTGACTATAATTAGTGCCAAACACTTCACTGCTTAATACACAGAGAAAAAAAGCCACTTTCTGACCAAAATTATATCAATTTGCAAGTAGACATACTCTTTTTCTAGTGTTAATATTAGAGAGTAGAATGTAACACCTAGAAAAGAGCATTTTGATTAAACAAAACAGAACTGAAAAAGGAAATTGATCCAAAACAAACACTACCTGCATAAGAAAACTAGCCATTACTATTTAAAAACTACACCCATCGTACAAAAGATGGTCACTAAGAACAGCATTTCACATATGCAATAAAAAGTTTGGGGATAAAAATTACCTTGATAATTTTTTTTGCAAATATAGGATTAACTATGGATGCAGACCAAAATCCTTAGAAAGACTTATTTTACTGAAAACATTAACAATATAATTATTTCTGGCAAAATCCTTTTCTTCCATGCGAGCTTGAATGGGCAGATTTTGTGTGTGGGATCAAAGGAAAGAATATAAACATCTCCCACAACCTGCAGAAGAGCAGTGCCTGTGCTCCTTTCCTTCATTGCCAGGGCAGCAGGTGGAATCTGGAGTCAAGGAATGCGCAGCTCTGGACCCCAAATGATGGCCACGCACTCTTCCCTTCTGCATGACAAAGCTCCTGCAGAAAGAATGCCATCTCACTGAATCATGAAACACGTGCTCAAAAGCTCCTTTGTGTGCCTGAGAAACAGGAGGAGCTCATGCTAAGCAGCTCAGCTCTGAATTTCTGCTGCCCATCTAAAGGTCAAGGACTCACAGCCTCAAATGTTCGCCCTCCAGTTGGCAAAGTCAGCACTAAGCCGCAGAAGCACTTCTAACCTGCTTCTTTACCTTTTGCTCCAGAGATCTTTCAGAAGAATTAAACATTTCCAGTAGTCTCCATCCAACTGACAAAATTTGAGGGACCTGTTAAAAATAAATCGCTGCCAGTAAACTGCACTGAAATCTGCTTTGGCAGGTGCCCCCCACTCTTTCCTTTGGCCAAGACCCCGTTTACACACAGTACGCCTGTGATGCCTCCAGGTCGGCTGGTGGGTTGGTTTGGAATTGAAGTTACTTTTGGTACTCTATAAGGGTTAAAAATGTGTCAGACATACAGCTGTATTTACGAAATTCAAAGGACAGTATTGGAGTTACTATGCTTTGGACACAACCCTGAAAAAACCTGCTATTCAAGAATAAAGACAGATTTAATCAAATGCTAGGAAAACAGTTCTTAAAAAAGGTAAGGAAAAAAAATAAAAATGAAGCATTGGTGTAGAGGGAACCTGATTCAAATCCCAGTGAAGTAAGTGCAAACCTGGGGAACTTCCATGGGATTAGAAACAGAGAAGAGCAAAAGGTGGTAACAGCAGAGATGACTCTGGATTTCCAACTATCTGGACACTGATAAGAGAGCAGAGAAGACAGAGGCAATAGGAGGAAGTTATGTTAATATTTTAATCTGTACATATACCATTTTCCAAACTGTTACATTTTATTTAAATTAATGTTTTCTTGCAAAATATTCATTTATGCTTTCAAAACGTTTTATAAAGGCAAAAATAAATCATTATTTTGGCAAAAGGTTTTGAAGTTGATACTGGCAGTATTGAGGTAAAATAGAATGCATTAGCTAAATATATACTTTTAAGAATATTTCTGAGTATAGTGTTAATATAATATGATTTGTCTTAAAGTCTGAAACACAAAGGTCAATTTCAAGGGGTTTTTAGCTATTACTTGAATACAGGAAATAAACAAGTTAGTGGTTTCCACAAAATACTGCAGAAGTATTTCTCCATTATTTCTCATCCAGAGCTGAACTCAGCTACTAATTACATAACATTGGGACATTTTTGCATGCCTTCCATTCAATGTGTACACAGGGTTTTTTCAAGTATAGTTGCAGCAATTCATTTAGTCTTATTTTCTTCTTATGTAACTACCTCACCCTTTGCCCTACACATAAGTACAACACTGAATTTCAAAATTTGGCAGCGTTAAGCACCAGGTGAACATACACACAAAACTAGCAGGTGCCACATTACATTAGTTTTGCTGTTTCCAGGATAAATACTAGTCAATACATCATATTGTAAGGTTTATTAAAAAAAATCAAAAGAAAAATACCTCTTTACTAGTAAAATGACATATTATGATTTCTTATTGCTTACTCCACATATTTTAATTAAAAGTAGTCTTCTTTCACATCTCAACTTTCAAAAAAAATAAACTTTGTTAGCTGTTTGTTACAGAAGGGGCAGCACTACTGTCAAGGGCAATGTAGCAAACTGTGTATTGATACCAGCAAGTTAATCATCTGGGATCAAAAAAAGGAAATGGGAGTTAAAACTGGCTTTCATTATGGCTTTCTTGGGAAATTTAAGCTATATGGTGGTTACTAATATTGGTAAATTCAAGCTAAAAGTTCTTGCAATGTATTATTTAATGGGCAAAAGGGTGGGTGATTAGCTCTACAAAAATATTCAATCCAAAACACCCTTTCCCCAAATCTGTCACCTGCATTAGCTCTATCCATACCTTTTGACCGTGCTCCTGGTTTTGCTCAAATGTATGCTTTTTTCACAAAACTTTACAATGTGCATCTGAGCCTGAGGGGGAAGTAATAGTGTCTTTTAGTATCTATGCAAGTAGTGTCTTTTAAAATGATTTCAGCCCTTGATTTAAAAAAAAATCTAAAATACATTGTTCTAAAAATACATTGTCAGTATTTTACAGAGTTTAATAAAAGTGCTGTTTATTCATATAAAAAGTGTGAACTAAACTGAAGTAAATAAAAAACGATTTGCAGTTCTCTTCATTTTCATAGAAAATCCCCCTATTATTCTCTGAATGTATTTCCAGAAGAATGTGCCATCAGCTGATGAGTATCTTCACAGAAAGCTGGTGAAGAACCTCCTCTGTCTTCCACGTAGCATCACTAGGTGGGATTTGCCTCGAGCCTGATGTCAGTGTTCACTTACAGCTTTGGCTGGTATGAAGCAAAATAAAACACGGTTAAATACTGAAATGAGTAAAACAATGGCAAGCAATTTCTGGGAATTTTTTTTAAGCCTTCTGCAGTTTGGCAGAATAAACAATTCATACAGACACATTAAACAAAGAATTATCTCATGATGCCACGGATGCTCAAACTCCTGTGTCCCCTGCATGGTGCTTGTTATCACAGTTATTTTATTTTTCTGAAGAAAATGTACATTTTTATATATACGTAACTATATAACTGTGTATATATTTGTATAGAACTGTGATACACGTGTTTTTTTCTAAGTCAGTCAGGAATCACAGAATGGCTGGGGTAGGAAGGGACCTCTGCCCAAGCACCCTGCTCAGATCTCATACTCTGGCACTGTACAATTATTTTTCTGTGTTCTTGAGACCACACACAGGTACCCTCTTCACATGCAAAGATCTCATGTGATAGCAATAATCAAAAAGCACACCCCTGCATACAGAAGAGTCAAGTGTTATTCAGACAGAGCAGAGATGGTAGAATCTGGTACTCAGAAAAGTAAACTGAACCAGAAAAACAAACAGTCCTTTCCAGCAAGTGCTGTAGAGGGTCCTAATATCTATACATCTCTTTTGATGTAAACTTCCCATTTGTCACAGGTCTTGTAGAAGGCAGGTCACTGCCAGTTTGGGCCTTTCTAGTACATGGTCATTTCTATTTAGATTTTTACTTTTTGAATAGATGTTTGACTCAGATTAGTGGCAATTAAAGGCATCTAGAGATTAATGCTCTTTCAGTTACTTAATCAACCCTCTTTACTATTTCATCTACATTTTATCTTTTTCTTCAGTTTCAGGCAATAAAATTAGGCCAAAGGACAACAGAAAGGGACAACAGAAATAGTATCAAAGGGAACTTTGGATGCATAGAAAGTGTCTTAACTAAGGGCACATTTAGCAGTCAAACACAATATTTACACACGTTCCTATTTCAAATGGAGAAAACTTTGCAAATCCTACCAGGAAGAGACACAAATAAAGACATTTCTTTATAAGGACAATGAAATTTGAAGAGGTAAAATAACGTAATCAGAGACAAAAATAATCTTCTGTTAACACGATTCAATGAAAAACACATCAAAGGCACAATCATAGTCAAACCCAAGATTGCAGACTTAGTAATAAGGGGCCAAATTTTCAGCTCACCTCACTTAAGACTCCGATGCCAGCTCACGTGTAAGGCACAGCCCACAGCTGAACCCCCTGCTTACACAAGTGTGCACTTTGGATTCTCTTGAGCAGCAACTGTATATGCCACACAGAGGCAAAGCCACCTGTGCACCCCTGCAGTGGTCACAGGGACACAGACAGTGGCCACCGGAGTGCAACGGGCTGCTGAAAACCTGGCCCCTGCTCCTGAGAGGACAGAAGGCTCCTTCCTTCACCACAGAGAGATTATGGAAGCACCTTATCCATAGAGAGACAGCAGTTACCTGGAGACTCTGGAAGCCCACGTGTTAGCTCATTAGAAGCAATATTTCCAGGAATGAAAGGTTTCAGAAGAATAGCTGCATGCTTTCATTTGGATCCAATTTGGGTTTAGTAAAGATGTTAAAATGCAGCGAGCCACAGCACAGGCACAATGGCAAATCAGACATGCTGAGAGCAGTTAGTTCTTACTTTTAAGGTGTTTAAACAAATGTGTAGTGAAATCCATTGCTTAAGGGGGAGTGAGGTGGCTGTGGTACAGAAGGTGAGGGTGCTTTAGGTGGATAGGTCAACTGCTGAGCTAGAAGGGATCACACACAGGAATTAGGCTGCACAATCAAACATTCATATAATAAACTGGAGTGACCTTAATTTTCTACCGCATGAATAGAAAACTGATTAGTAATACAATGAGGTGCTATGCTAGTTTAACCACACAGAATACAGTCTAAATGACAGCATTTCTTTCTACCTGCTTTTTTCTTTATTTGTTGCATAAATTATGCAAATAAACATTCCTGTTTGGATGGGAATATGGACAATCTATCTTAAGATAAAGTTTCCCTGGAACATTATTAAGGCACACAACACTGATTCACTCTCATCAGCCCTGCTTTTAAAACTGCAGTTCTGGACCTCCACCTGTATTTGCTAATTTGATTTCAAGACTTCACTGAGGCTGTACAGGTTTTCAGCATTTCCTTTGTTCTACACCAGTGAGCAGAAATCAAGTAATGTAGAGAAAAATAATTTTTAAAAAATTACGTATGTATGTAAAATTTTGCAAATTAAGTAGCTTTTCACATCTCAGCTTCAAAATACAGGATAAAGAATAAAATGATTAAAACTATCCTTGTTTATAAATCAGAGTAATGGCATAGTATTAGAAGACAATAAACACAAAACTGAAGAGATTGAAACTCAGTCTAAAATTCTGCTTTTACGTTTTGGAGGGCTGAAGACCTAATTCCAAAGCACGCAAATTAGGAAATTACTTCTTGCATTTGTCTTGAATCTTCCAGATTCTTGGCATGATTTCCCTTTAGAAGGTTGGTTTCTTACTAGGAACAGAGAAACTTTAAAATGCAGCTTTTCAAGGATTAGGGTTAGGGTTTGGGTTGTACAATAACCCTAATAAGGTACAATTTATTCTATATATTACAATGTACAATAAATAATGTACAATTTATTTTAAAAGATTTGTATTAGCATAGCATTTTAACATAACTGCTTCCCCTTGAAAAGTGGGAAAAGTTAAGCTGCACAGTCTTATTCATGAGCAAATCTTTGTGAAAACATCTAGATAATTAGTTTGGGACATTCAGCTATGGTCTGCTTCATCATCAAGGAGCAAACGACACCCACACTTCAAAAATCAAATTACAAAAATAAGAATGTGAAGGAATCTGTAATATGAGACTAAACGAGAATGTACAATCAGCTGTGCAAAGTGTCAAATGCTTTTCTTTTTAACCAGCTTAGATCATCAGAAAATAAGCCATAACTAAAAAACCTGAACTCTTCTCTCATTTGTACATTTTCTATCAAAACCAAACAACTCTCGCTTTTTCTTCTTTTTCTTTTCTTTTTTTAATACCATGAAAGGCAATTGCTTTTAAAGGAGTAAGTAATAACTGAAATCAAAGCAAGACGTGTTTCAAGAAGTGAGTTTTTGAGATACAAGTGTGGCAAGGAAAACTGTGCACGGATATAAAAGTTTGGGATTCCTTAAAAACCTTAGTCCTTGGCTACTGTGTTAGGATTTCTTTAAGTGTCTGAATGACAAACGGGGCAGCTGCTATACTTCACAAAGAAAATTAAACTAAAAATTATCTCACAGCTGACTGCAAAGTTTTTGAAGCAGCATTTAAACATTTCAGTGCCAATTAAACATTTTAATTCTCTCTTTGAGGAAAACTGAAGAATTAAGAAGACCACTGTGGTTACGTGTAACTAACAATATGTGACGGTCACTTTTGAAATAATTACGATTAAAAAACTATTAAGGAAAACACTACTACATTCACTATACAATATTTTCTAAAAAAATCAAACCTATTTCACTTCTGTACAATTGCTACAAGTTCAGACACACCCAGAAGTCAGTTAATTGGCCCCATGAAGACCTTTGAGTAGGGCAGGCTCTCTGCTCTTGTACTGACACAGAATAATTTCAAGTATGGGCTGCATTCACCTGAGCTGATCTTAGCTTTGGCATGACCTTTCCCCAGCAGAAGCTACAATTCGTGGCAAAATGCTGCACTGGCTCATACCTCATGAAACGCAAAGTCTCACTCCAGAACCAAAGCACCAGAGTCCTGTTACAAGGACCTGGGACCAGACTGCCTGTGGAGAGACCTTTTAATACACTGATGGCCTGAAGGTCCATGAGTTATTCCTTGATATGCCCCCCTAGTTTTACAATTCCGGTTTTTTGTTTGTTTGGTTTGGTTTTATAACGTCTTGTCTGCACAGTGAATCATTTTATCCCTGCCAGTTAAATTACCCACAGAAACTCCCTGAAGTCTCAAGATTCCTATCTTGAAAATATATTCCATCCCCTCAAAATCCCATTGCCCTCAGGTTTAGCTGGCACTGCATCCCTGAGTATACAGCCACATTCAATCAGCAGTCTGGTACTGCAGATGTATGTTACGCATCTGGATATAATCTGTCTTTAATGGGAAGGTCTTAAGGGCTGCTGTGGCAAGTGCCATAAGTTTAAACTGACAACTTCAGATGAGAAATGCGCACATTTTTTCTCCATCATAGTTGAAGTTTCCATTATTTCTATTCTCCACTGGAACAGTGAATGGTGCCAGTTATAAATGGCCAGTCAGATACTTGCTAGACTCTCTGCTGCATGGATTACTGTGTGATACAAATCTCTTGACATTTCTTACTTATTTCAACTATAAAGCAATCAAGAGTGAAATTATCACTTTTAGTAACGTATTGCAGAGGATCTATTAATTTCCAGGCATCAAGCAGAATTCATGCACAGCTGTCTTGCTCTGACCTCTAATCTTGGTCACCAGACAGAAACATGCCAATCCATGTTTTACAAGGTCTTTTTCAGCCTGTTGTCACACAGCTTAAGCTGCAAATGATTGTACTCTAATCTCAATCACTGGATCAGGGAATCTTTCTGTTAAAAAAAAATATTTAAAATACTTTCATTTATTTTTTTAAGTCACAAATCAATTTACTTTTTAAAAATTAGTACAGAAATATCTGATTTAATATAATGGCAGAGAATTCAGATAAAACATTTATTTTTTAGCACTATTAGGTGGAGCAAGTTTCCAAGTTCTGAACTTACTGATCATACTACTTTGCCCCTTCATCTAGTCTAGTGGGGGCCAAACACTCTATGTAAATTGTTAGTCTCTCTACATTTGTTACCCATATGCACTTTTCACTATTTTGAATATGAGTTACTAAAACTTTCTCTTATGCCAGGAGTTCAGCAACAACCCCACGCAACTTTAGAAGCTAGTAAGAAATAGCTGTTATTTTTTAAATAACTAAGCATTACCTGCTACCTCCTTGCTCCTCTGAGAGGCTTCAGAAGCCAAAGCGTATGATATGGTAATGATGCGCTCCTGCTCTTGCAGCTGTGAATCTAAATCAATCGAGTTGTGTTTGTCCTGGGCTACAGTAGGCTGCAGATTGTGCATACTAGAGGGAAAGTGAAAAACAACATTAACATTTGCAAACATAAAAAAATCCACCATGCAGATAAGAACAAGCTTGGATTCAAACAGCAGTTTTCAGATCTCATCTATCAACCTCTGTATTTTATTGCTGTTCTTTAAAGTAGTGTTGATATCACATGCAAATGCCTACAGCATACAAAGAAAAATGACACAGCCATTGCATGTTCAGTCACAATTTCTACAAAGCCTTAAGTACATCTGAAAGCCCTTTGTTGGAAATACACTGTTTACACAAAAGCACTACAAAAAATGTTATTTATTTGAAGTTGTTAGTAAAATTTCTTGCTAGTGCTCAGACAAAAAGACATATAACCTGGTGGTCCTCAGGCACAGGCTCTTCAATTGTCTTCCACAGAGACAGCAGACACTTGATGTATAGAATTCTTGAAACTGAATGTTTCAGCTGACTCTACATTAGCTGTAAGTAGCCAGAAGTGTTCTTTCACAACTCCAGCTCTGGAGACAAGACACTTGCTCTCACGCTGACTTTCCTTCCACTTTTGGCCAGATTTATGCCTTTCCTTCCTCCTCACTCTCATCTACAATTTGCTTAGTGAGGACTCACTACTATTTTAGGATTCTCTGAATAAGACATATGTCATTGTCTCTTCTATCTTGCTTTAAAAAAGCAGCTTTAAGTGTAGTACATAAATTCTGAGTTCATTTTCTAAAAGCTAAAAGTTACATTTAGAAAATTCACAGGAATTAAGATTGTTGTGTGAAGTTAGTTTTCAGTGTTTAACATGAGCCCCTATGTAGGATTTGGGAAAAAAACCCAAAACCTGACCTTGATTTAGTAAGAATATTCTTTATCTTTTCTGCTTTACGCTGCCTTGCTGCCAGTTCTTCTGTAGAAAGAGGCTCTTCTGGCTCCAGTTCAACATAACGTTCTGGAATTACGACCTTCTCAGGTTTTGACAACTGTTGAAAGAAAGCAAGTGTCAAGTTTTTAATGACAAACACCTAAAAAATATTGAGAAATTCTTCTCAATGGGAGAACACAGTGAAAAGAATAAAGCATGGATTTTTCACAGTCAGTACATGTACCTGATGCTAAACACTCCCTCTGGATATGAGCTGATGCCCTTTTAACTGTGTCTTTTCCCTCTGATTTGTTTTACTTTAGAAGGTAGATCGAACAAGTATTAAAGAGGATTACAAAAGAAATCAGAATCAACAGGTATCATTCTTTTGAGACTGTATAATCTGCGGTGAGCAGTGGAGGTAAAAAAAAGGCAAAGAGAAATACACTACATTGTACATTTGTGTTGCATAGATGTAATTCTGCAGACTGAAAATTTCAGTGTGATTGCACAAAAGCTAGCAACAAGTTTTCATTAGGATCAATTACTTTTGGGAAACTTTCCATCCACGTAAGAGACCTAAATCACCCAACAAAAATACAGGTTAGAAATGGACATTGAAAACTAATGGTTATTATACAGAACAGACTGCTTTTAAAAAAAAAAACAAAAATAGAGGATGTATACATGAGTAGAAATAAGTAAAGGGGAACTATTTTTATTTCTTGTCGTTGGATTTTTGTTAAAACACTCATGAGGCAATGAGTTTTCAAAATTCCAAGTTTTCAATAAAAATAATTCCACATTTTTTCATCACTGAACATAGTTCACACTTACTCTGTGGATTATGTAAAGAGGCCTGACCTAACCCCCAGGTTACTGATTAGGCTCATTAATTCACAGGCAATCATAGGCCAAAAATATACAATACAGTCATTGGCACTCATAACCATATTAAGGTCACAGCCTCAAATTTTTACACTTCCTTCTCAGGAAACCCCAAGCCAGAGCTGCCCGAAAAATTCTCATGTTTCCACTACACTTTCTTACTTCAAAATCCAACTCTAGTCTTTGTTTTTTTAATGTATATTTCTATCTCCATACTATAACTAACCTAAACCAGCTTATCCTGCCACTTTCAGAGTAACAAACACAGTTATCATGTGAACAGCAGATGTATTTACCTTAAAGACACAACTGAGTACATTTCCTTCTGAGAAACTGAAGTACCTAAAGTGCAGAAGTGCCTGCCAGGTGAAGGGATGGCTACGTGAAATGGAAAAGGACAACAAGACCAAGCTGGATGGGGTTCTGAGCAACCTGGTCCTGTGGAAGGTGTCCCTGCACATAGCAGAAGGGTTGGAATTAGATGATCTTTAGGTTCCTTCCAACCCCAACCATTCTATGATTCCACCCTGGGTAAAGAAGCTTTACACTCAGAGATTCAGACCTGCTTCAGTTACTCTGAAGCAGGACAGAAATGCCTATAAGCAAAAATGGTTCCTATCCAAGGTTTAAAGGAAGTACAAAGAGATTCCCTTAGTCCCGGGGGCCTTTGGGAAAAGAAAAATTAATAGCAGAGTGCAAAAAGGAAAGAAATTAGTATTTTTTCTGTTTCTGAAGTTTGCAAAAGCCTGCATTTTCTGTAAGAATTATACAAAGATTAACTGATAGAATCATTCATAGAAATCAACACATGGCTCACAGAGTACACCTTTCACAAATATCTCTCTCTATAAAATTATACTTAGCTTTCAGAAAAGCTGAGGTCCTTACTAGTCTAATGATCATTAATAAAAGTACTGATTTGCTATCTACCATGGCAGTTAACACAGTGCACCTCCTGAAACCTTTCCACTTGCTATATTTTTTCTTTCCCACCAGATGGCTCAATCGCATTTCAAACTAACACTTTATTCAGTTATCGAAGCTGAAAAAAGATCTGGTGCCCAGAACACTAACCAATTCATTCCAAAAGCTGACAGAAAGGTGTTTTCTGCTCAAACCTGAATAAAGCAGTGCTCCCTCTTCTCTGTCATCTTCTGCCAGTCGAAATGAAGAGGAGTGAGGTAGCTCTGGGAAACTAACTTTTTCTTCATTCCTGTTCCTCATTTTCAAATACTCTTCATATTGCCTTCTCATCTTTTTTCCCCAACTTATGTAACTTTCCCTAACTTAATCACTTTTTCCTTTACAAAGCCTGCTAGATCCATTTCAAACAGTGGAGCCAACTTTTCCTTTTTTTCTCTCCACTAGAACACAATACAAACACAAACCTTACAGAGATTCTACATTCCAGGTCATAAATTCTCCATACGTGAAAGACTCATTTTAGTTCAAACTTCCAGATAACTTTTGAAAGAAAAGATGAGAATTCACTGCCTAAACCCAAGAAAGGTTAATATTTTGGGGCACAGAATAGGAGAGAAAAAATTATGAGTGTTACCTCTCTGCTGATATCTAAATCATAGTCTTGAGGCTCCAGGTCTGTCTCTGTCACTGCCACTGGCTGAACTTTTAACCATTCATTTTCATCTTTCTCTTCTCCACGAATTGCCCTCTCAAGTAACTGCAAATCAAATTCTTGCTCTCGTTTCCACTGGTAATAGATACAGAACAATTAACAGCATTCAACCATACTGTCAAATTCACCATATAGCAATGTACATAACTACTGCAAATGCTATGTTGCTGAAAGGATGTGCAGAGCAAACTGACAAGAGAAAGAAAACACAACTGTATTTCTTGTATTCCTCATTGGGAGTTTTGATCTCTACCTGTGCTGCATGGAATTTGGAGTATTGTTTAATTTTACAAGTAATATTCAGCAGTATTAGATTCTAAGAAATGTATAATCACAATTTCACATTTGCTGATTAACATGGAACTAGCTACACACAAACATCTTTGGCAGCACCGGCATTCTACAGAGGCAGTGCTGTGTGGTTTGGAATCACTCCAGAGAAAGGGTATTTACATTGCAGGTTGAAAATCACAACTTGAAAATTGTATGTACCTTTTCAGAATAATACCTACTGTTTAAAGTTGATAATATTTTAAATATTGGCATTAGCTTGTCTTGAATTAAAAAAAAAAATTTTCTAAGCTCTTCTGACTCTATTAAAGTGGAATCTAGCTACCTGCAAAAATCTTTCACAGTCTTTATAAGGTGCATACTTAGCAATATATATTAGAAATATTCAATACTTATCAATATGAAATATTTAAAATTAGCATATTTAAATTAAGCAGCACAATTTAGAGTTCCCAAATAACTTTACAGTAGCCCCTTCACAACTACACAGAATACAGCTGCATATAAACTCACACTTAAGGATACTACCAACACCTTGGTTCAAAAACTTAAGTTCAATTGTAGCATCATTCCATCCAGTAGATCTGAGTAACTTTACCCCACATGCTATTAAAAGCAGGGACAAAATGAACAAGAACAAAAAAAATTATCTCCTCAAGCATTTGAGGCAATCAATAGGAGAACATGCCACTTTTATGTTTTTTAAAATTATCTCTAGTACTTCTGGTACAAATGTTTGGCTTGTTTTGGCTGAAGTTTGAACTCCACATGAAGTCCTTAGACTGCATTATGCTACTCTCATTAATAAATCTAATTGAAACCTATTCATGCACAAGCTCTCAGTATTCACTCAGAAGACAAGTATCTTCCATGTATATTAAAAATGTTCAATAGCTAAAAGGCAATTATACCTCAAAAATTAGGATGTTTCTTTACAGAATTCAAAAGAGAAAAAAAAAGTTTTCTCATGAGTACTCCAAACTCCTTCTACTCATATTCGAACCAGGCCTGATTGACATAGGATATCTTAAAAACACAGTATCATTTTCAAGTTATTATATATAGGTAAGAAAAACATCAAACCATTCTTAAGAAGCAGTATTTTTATTGGCTTTGATGTTGCAACTTTTACATTAAAAAGGCATTGTATATAACAAATGAATTCAGGTACTGTGATCAATACTTAAAATGTCATACTACACTTGAGAGCTGACCAATTAAAATTAGAACTACACATACAATTTATGTTTAAAGCAAATGTTACATACTGAGCAGCACTTGAATTATACATTTAAGTGTTTGCCATTTTGGCTGCTAAATAATTGTAATGCTGTAAATAATTGTGCTATCAAACATGCTTTTGCATATCAAAGCCCTATAGGTACAAGAGATGACCTCTACAAAACATTACAAGGGCCGAAAAACTCTATTTTAATTCTTTACAGCAAGAAAAAGACCAAGATGGCACACAAATTTATAAATAAAGTGTTTGCCACAAAGGTTAATAGCGAGTGTTACGAAAATGTTTAAACTCTATTTGTGTATGTTACGTGAGTCCAGAAACAGAAGAAGCCCAGATTTATTTTTTATAATTAAATTATGAAAATAACAGTGATAATATAGTACTGCAGTTCCCAAACATTATGCACTGCTTTAAAAAAATTGTGATTGCAAAACAGAAGAATGTTTCCAAGCAGTGCACTCGTATTTACTGGGAGAGTAAATACGGATAGCTGGTTGTAAATTAGTGCTACAGAACAGTGGGAATGAAGAGCTGAATATTATAAGGGTTTTTTTAATGCCAGCAATTGACACACATGTACTAAATGCAATTAAGCCTGGTAAAAATTGAGTAGCCCAGTTAGAAATTTTAAATTAACTACAAAATTCTGCAAATTAAAAACAAGCCAAAAAAAAAAAAAGAGGCATTAGGTATGATGAGTGACAAATCTAAAAGCAGGAGATCTTGTGCAATGAATTAGGTAAAACAATGTGATCATTCTAAAGCTCTAGTGGACGAAATAAAAAATAAATTAAAATACCACAGCATAAGTGCAATTACAGTACAATCTTGGTTTAGCACCAAGTGAGCAACTGGGTAACTTCACCAATTAGAATTGCTTTGGTTAGTATCCAAAATGTATCATTATAAACTTATTATCTGTACATCATTTATTCTCAGAATGCAACAAAAATACTTTTCTTCAGCAGCTTAAATTTGAGCCTTATTAGAATATTCCACCTTTTGAGCTTTAAAGAATTTTTATCAGTTAAAACAAATAAGCTCTTACATAAATTCCTAATCAGCATGATTAGATTTTAAAACTGATTATCCATTTATCATCTTTTTAAAAAGAATCAAACACCACCTTGGTCTGATATTACTATGACTATCTTGCAGATTAATTTATGAATTAAAAATACCCATGGTGAATAAGAACATTCTAAAAGGCCCATTCCATTATGAAGCAGTTTTAAAACTGTACACGCTTCTTACACTTTCTAAATACAATTCCAAGAAAAAAAAAACCTCATGGCTCTGAAATCACCCCAACAAACTGTCATCTCTACTCATCACTCTAACCTCTGACCAACTTACCTGCTGAACCTGCTACATTTACCGTAAGTATGAGTTAAAAAGATCACCTGCTACTCACACCCTCTGAACTCATTTGATATCGTATAACACTAATTTAATTGGACTAGGAGCATCACACACACTCAAGTGAAAGTGCTTGCCAGGAAAAAAGAATAAATCCAAAGGTATTTTTAGTTTAGTCCTTTTAAGGCATATCTAACATACTGAGCCTACGTCTGCAGAAACGGGCCTGATGAAAGACCGAGATGAAACAGACTGCCTTTCTCCTTGGCTAAGAGTCCTCTTGCGTTCCCGAACCAATGCCTTCTGATGTCGCTTCATTCTTTCTAGTTGTTCCTCTGCACTCATCTTGCCTCTTTGGTGGTCTCCAGAGTATAAACGTTCCAAGGCACTCTTTGGTCTCTCCTGTAAAAGTCACAAGGCACACAAAACACATGTTGTAATTAATACTTTATAAAAGAATACAAAAAATGAACTCTTTCTCCTACCTTATTACTAAATTTTATTCTATTATCTTTGCATTTGTTTGCATATTTTGACTCTGTATTTTGTGCTAGTAGTGCTGATTTTTTGTTATAAACCTTGTTTTATCAATCTATTTGAAACGCAGTCAGTTGCTTGTCTGTTTTCTGATTCATTTAAGAAAGTGAAAAATTGGAGATTTTATTAGATCACAGCCCTTGGTCCTCTGCCCTGTTACCAAAGTCCCACTCCCTGCTATGCAAAATATATTTTGGGCTTAACTGTTTTCAACAGTTCGGATATTTCCCTTCACATGTTTATTTAAAACTTACCTTGGACCTATCCCTTCGAAGTGTTGCAAATGATGAAATGGTAGATGACTGGTGCAATCTGGAAGTTGATCCAGACAAACCTTTATAAGGAAAAAGAGAATGCCTTAAAACCAAATGACAGACAAAATAAGACAAGCATCAGATATTTTTTATATTATCATTATGTTTCTATGACATTCTGGTAACTATTTTAGATCACATTTAACATTTTGCAGTTCAGAAGATCATGAGAGGCATGAAATTTCATTTCAGCCAAACATAATGTGTTCCAGGTCACTACTGATCAAAATTCAGGAAGATCTACAATAATTTGGAAGCTTGTGTTAAATGAGGGATAGGGTGCAATCAGCCATACCACAGTACGTAAACTGTACAAATAACCACAACTGTGAAGAAAATAAAATCTTAACATTCACAGTTAGAAAGGAAATAAATAAGAAAAGAATGGCTAAGAAATTATTTGGTTTTGCCCAAGTATCATTTCTACCCTATTTGTGAAACTGCAGCACAGTGGGGATGGAGTGTTGAGTCAGATGTAATGTCTGGGGGCATTAAATTCATATTCTTTATCAGTTACATTTCAGTGGCAATATAAGTGTTTTAAAAAGAGTTTGTAAAAAATCACACAGAAATTATGAGGAAAAATAACTCTGAATATGAAATCCTAATAGCTAATTCCATGCTATGGGTTTTTAAGCCATATAAATTAAGTTGCTTTGCAAAAGGTTGGTCCCATTAAAATGCATAAAATTTCTAGATTTTCACAGCACTGTGTAGTTAATCTAAAAATAGTGATCTGATGATAAAGATCATCTCCAGAACATTCTAGGAGAGAAAAGCTCCCATACAGATAGTACTGTTAAAAACCAACTACATAAACTCCTGGCTTACCACGGGTGGGTAATGTCTGGTATCCACTGTCAGGGCTTATTAAAGCACTGGAAGGGTGGCTGAGGTCACCCCCTAACATTGCTAGTTCTGGTTCACTCACGTATGAACGCAGTTCCACCTATACAAAAAAACACAGACAGCAAGTCTTAATCTTAAAACAAATCCTAAAGCTTTGTTTCTGGATTACTAAATTTCTCTCTGCCACTATATATCATTATTACCAGGCTTAAAGACAGACAATTTACAGACAATAGCATCTTTATTATAGGTTCACGCATCTATAAAGTACAGGTGTATAGGAGTGTGAGTGCTCACCCTGTAATCTCCATTTACATACTGTCCAAGCTCTCTGTCTCTCTTTCTCTCATCTGACTGACGTTTCAGTCCCCGCACTGATGTGTGTCTGATGACAGTGGCTTCTCTGGGGAGTGGTGGGACAGCTGGTGGCTGATCATCAGGACTGTACAGCTGAGGGAGAGGAGGTCTGGGTGGTGCTTCATCATCCTGGTAACAGGAAAGCACAGGTATTTGGCAAACAGCCTGAAAACAGTCTGGCACAGACCAAAAGTTCATTGCATTGTATGTTCTTTGTGACGGCTTCAGCATGCTCTCCTCTGCCCACACCAGGAGCCTGAGGCTTTAAAACCCAAACGAGACCCAAGAAATCAGCCACAAAGCATACCCAAGAAAGCTGTGAATTAATAAGCTCTAAAACAGTATATGGGCACGGCACATAAAGCTCCAGGTTACACGTATGTATTTTGCTGTAAGTATTGCTGCTCAGATGCAATACAAACATCCTAAATGTCTCCCTGTTGAACCTCCACACTGTGTGAGCCTCCACACTGTGTGCACTTCGTAACCATGATGCCTTCATGGCTCCTGCCAGAAGGAAATGGAAACACTGGTGAATGAATCTCCCAAGAGCAGTACTTACAACCTTTGGCTTGAGCTTAACTGGTGACTGAAGAGGTGGCTCGATTTTCTTCAGCTGCTGTGCTTGGTGCTGTGTTCTGGTCTGGAAATAAGGCTGTGGGTACAGCCTAACCTCCAGAGGGGATTTAACCGGACTGCGTGGAGGGCTCTGCAGAACTGGAGATTTGCTCTCTGCAGTTGCAAGGGAAGCTGGTAAGGAAGGCACTGAAGATTGAGAAAATGAAGGCACTGTTTTTCTCTCTAGGAGAAAAACAGACAAACGTGTTCAGTGTTGTTTCCTATCAATAATGTTCGTAAGAACAGCAATTAACATCCTTAGGCTTCAGAAGCAGCTCTAGTACTCTGCACATTGCTTGGAACATAAAATGGGGGGTTAAGACATAAAAAAATGTATGTTTGTTACATTGGTGGAAGACGTTTTTTGATGAGGATCTAGGAAGTCTTTCAGGCCAAAAATAAAACCACACAGTTTAACATCATCCAGTAAAATGTCTTGCAGAGCGCAGTGGGAGGGAAGGAAGGAAGGAAAGAGAGTCATATGAAATGTGTTCATAGGCTGTACCTGGCCCCATGCCACAGGTTCCTTAAGATGCCTGTAGATCTAGACACAGCTAGCCACTCATAGCCACACCATAAATAAAATGAGACCTTGCCATCTCAGAACTATTTTATCCCTGTATGCAAAAGGTGAGCAAAGGTACTTTAAATCTAGAGTGGATTTACAGTAGGTGTTAACAGTCCCTTGCTATCCCAATGTGTTAAGTCTTTTCTCTAAAATGTAATACAGCAATTGAAATGCAGACCACACGCACCTTCCCTTCCTTTTTTCCATAGCTGATGTTGTTGTTCTGCCCACCAAACACCTGCCTGAAGAGGGAGGGCAAAGGCAACTGCAGCAGGGGCAGTTGGGCATCATCCAAAGGGAAAAGAAAAAAAAACAAACAAAAAGCCCAGTGGAAAAACCCAGAGAGGAACTCCTGGATAGAATACAGAACAGATACGATGCTGGTATGAGCCTGGCATATGCCAGAAACTCCTTCTGCAACTTGAAGAACTTAGCCCATTATTGTTATTGTTGTTTCCTTTTATCATGGCTTATTATATTTTACTGCCATCAGTATGTGAAAACAAACAACAAAAGACCTTTATGTTGCCGCAAGCAAAGAAACGCCAAACTAATGTGCTCAATCAACAGAGATTTCTGACACATCCAACAGCAGAATTAACTGGATTTTCTGCAGTAGAACTAGCTTTCAGACTATTTGCACAGACCCAAAGCTTCAGTTGCATTTGTATGTTTTTTCTTTTTTCAACGTATTGTCCTTACCTGGATTCTTAATAGAGTCTACTATGGTTTTGTAGTTTGCTTTATTTGCACTCAAACCAGCTGTAACATCTTCAATTCTCCACAAGTCTTTCTGTATTTGTGTTTTCTCCTGATTTTTAGCAAAAGAAAAAAGGAAGAAAAAATCAATTATACCCAATTTTTAATTTATAATGGCATTATCCTCCTTTTGATACCACACCCAAACTAGTGTTTCAGAATTTACATGAAAACTTAGGAGTCTAGAAATTAGTTAAATAATTACTTTAAAATAATAATAAAAAAACCCAAACCCAACACCACCCAACTTATCTTGCCCATAAAATTTATTAGAGCATTTTCTGAGTCTTGGAAGACTTTCTCTAGAACACTGGGGAAAAGACACACCTCTACAATTTTTTCTACAATATTATTTAGGCCACAAAAACCTAGTTTAATGTTCTACATAAAATAAGCTTACAGAATCTTTTCATTTGAACTCTGTTCTTAAATCCTATAACTAACACATTTAAGGCTGCTACAGCAGCCTTATGAAATTCAATACATTTAGGGGAAATGTACAGTATTAAAACAGCAAAAGATTAGTATAGTCTCCCTGAATTCTGATGTGAGCTTCCTAATGGCTTTTAATGGATGAAACACAAAACCCAAACAAACTCAGAAGGGCTGACAATTTTAATTTCTGCTTCTATTTATATTGTTAGGCCTACTGGACATAAAGGTTATAAAAATTCATATAAAATTCATAAAAATTCATATAGGTTGAAACAATATATATTCAATATATTGAAGCAATATACTGCTGGTATAGGATTTGGTCTCATTTGCACCCTGATTGCTTTACCAGGGTTTTCCAGGAAGAAAGAAAAGGAAACTTGGTCTACAGTCTGGATTCTGCCTTGGACTCTTATCTCACATCCAGAGGCCCTGGCTACTGAAGCCACTACTTCAGTCATTCCAATCATCATAAATAGTTATTGTCATCTAATTAATCAAAGCCTGGTAACTCTGCCTTCAAAAATTTGCATCAAGAATAAACTTAGTAAAGCAAATACTATTAAAGAAAGCAGGAGGCAATGAAACACTTTAGTTAAGAATTGCTTACAAACTGCTGAAGAACTCGAGATATCCATCACTTGCCACGAGCTACAAAATAGCTACTAATTAATCCTATAAGCCTGAAAGTTAAAAAAGCTTCAGTAAAAGCTGTTACACCTCATAGAGCTAAGGAAAGCATATAAATTGCTTTCCACTTTCTGTCTTAGATCAGGAAATATGTTCAGCCAGGTTACAGATCAGCAAACAGGGTGCCAAGAACACAAACATTTAAATGATGGAGAATGTTATTTGCCTGTAGTAAACTCACTCGATAGATGGGATAGATCTTGAAAAATTGTCAGGATACAAACTATAAATTTGCCCATTTCATTTCATTTTTCTGAGATTAATCACAGTACAAGGAACCAAATGATGGATTTACAATAATCAAGCCTCAGAACGGCTGAAAAAAAACCGCTATATGTACCAGAAATCCTGCTTCTGAAACCACACAGAAAACATTTGATTGGCAATGTAGAAGAGTCAGATTTTTTTAATATTATTTCTTCCCCATTACTTAAATATTGATGTGAAGAAAATATTTTAGATCTAAAATGGACTAGGTTTGAACAATAGGGAGATGAATTAATTTTAAAATTATGAAAGCCAAGATTGCTGTTTACAAAAGGATATAAATATACTATATGGCCCAGCATGAAAAAGTTACTTGGACAGAAAGTTCAATTTCTTTAACCTCCTCCACACAGAAATGTAATTTAGAATGACTTACAAAACCAGAGAAGAAACACTTACCCAGAAGTTATCACTGATAAAATAGCCCACCTCAGATATTTTCAGCACATCCAGATTCTCCCCAACCCATAAGCAAAAGACAATGAAACTACACTCCTCAAAGCAGGATTTACTGTGACCAAGCTGCTTGAAATATTTGGTTTTTGACCTCTTAATTAATGCTATATAGAAACAACATTGGTGGTTTCCTACAGCAACTGGAGCCCGAAAATTTACTGAATTTTTAATAATATTCCATGAAGACTGCCCTCTTCTAAATGCTGTATGTGTATTAATTTAGTGCTATTGGAAAACGCTATATAAACAATCTTCAGTCTGCATACCCTTGGGCAGAGATCATAAAAATTTTAACTCTTATGGGTACTTCAAGTGAGACTTTGAAGAAATAGTTTGAAGAATATTTGGTACTTTCTGAAAAAATCAGTTCCCTTTAGTAACTTCAAAATAGGTGTTCAGAAATCTTTTTTTAAATTTTAGCCAAACTTATCCATGCATACTAATACATATATGTGAGTTTACACACAGAGAACTGATAATGTGCTTATGTTTCAGTGTGTATTTATAATTATGCACATACATGATAGGAGATGATAATCAAACTGAATTAACATTTTTTCCTATGCAAACCTATTCCCTTCCAAACATATTGGTGAATCCCATGCCACACATACAGTATTTTAAGCATGTTCAATTCTCAACTGGAAATTGTTTGTTAAAGTAGTCTAACAAAATATATTTTGTTTAAACCTGTAATATTTCTCAGTTAAACAAGGTAACTTCATACAGGGACCATTTCAATCTAAAATGCCCCTGGGATTTTTTTGAAAGATGTGTTCTGCAGCTGAGCTTAAATACATAATATTCTGGCTCCAAAAATTAAACCACTTCCCCACACCCCAGAATTAAAAGTAAATGGACTTTGAAGATTGATGCAATAAAAAAAAAAGTTTTATGATTCTTGCTTTGTTACAAAACATTTATCCATTAACAGTGAGAACAAACAGGCTTCAATTAATATCTGACCAGATATTTATTGCAAATAAATAAATAAATAAACTACTGTTCTTTAGGTCCAGAATATTTGGAAAAATAGACAAGATTTGAATAAAATGTATACATTAGCTTTGTTTCTTGTGTTCTGTTCTGCTTAAAAAAAGGAAAAACAATCCAGTCTCTAATCCTTGCTCTAAGAATAAAGTCACCAGTTCCAAGCAGGTACATAGAAATAATCTGGTACGCCACATCCAGTTCAACAAACAGCATAACTTAGCTTCAAACAAAGCTTCTTTTTAAGATTCGAAACTGAATAATTGATTTAAAACTGAGATGCCTTTCAATTACTGATGGCTGTTAAAACACTTATTCCACTTCACAAAACAATCTGCAGAGAAAAATCTTCCACAAATAGAAGAACATGACAAAGAACAAGTAATGATGATAACAATCCAGTGACTGATGATCTTAAAAATGGAGAAAGCCAACAATGTCAGATCAAATAAATGGAAAACTAAGAAGTCCTGCATAGTCCTATAAATTAAATACGTTATCAATGTCAAGATGTCAGCATGTAATAAAAACATAATAAAATAATGACAAATTTGCATAGACAACTTATGAGAAACTATTGCGCGTGCTGCACGACACCCTGCACAGCCAGGCTGCTGCAGCGCCCGAACTCTGCCAGCTCAACTATATGACAGCTGAAGGCACTGCAAAAATTGCAGAGAATTTCTCCTACGAGATGATAGCTTCAAGTTCAGACAAAATCATCTCATAAGTGCTGACAGTGTCTGGAAATGGACTCACCTGAGATAGCAATGAACTGTTCATCTGTTCCTGTAAGGCTTTTTTCAGTTGGCTCACATCCTTTTCTAATTTCAGATACTCATTCCAGGCATTTTCCATTTCCTATTAACAGAGGGAATACTCTAATACAATGTTACAATAAACTTCAAAATCACTCTATCCATTCTCTAATGCAGCACCAAAGTGTTTTGAAGTTAGCATTGTTCTATTATAAGAAGTAAAAAATGCATTTTGTCATCTCCATTGTTGCTTAGAGTGGATTATGCACTTCAAGATGCTTTATCGCTTGAAAATCAAGTCAAGAATCCCTAGTTAAAAAACCGGCCAACTTCCTCACACAAAACCATTTCTTAGGTATAAAATTGGCATGTAATAAAATCTGAACTATGACTAATAAAATTTGAACTATACTCTGTATGAGGGAATCGAGTCTATTACAGTTCCATTTCCTTTTACTTTACTCCTCTATTTAACACAAGTTCATAATTAAAAACCAGTCACCGACATCAGAACTCATATTCTGAAACACAAAGCAGGTTATCCTTCAACAGTTATAAAGACTATGTTATAAAGTGAATAAACCAGCACACATCTGGAGAAAAAGGCTATCCAAACACCCTGACTGTACCTAGATTATTTCCAGCATCCATAACATCACAATCAGCCTTCTGACCCAGAACTGAGAAAAATCAAGTGCCTAGTGCATTTTTATGTAAGGGATGATGGAATAGGCTTTTTTTCTGAATTTTTGAAAAGAGAACACTTGGGAGTTGAGGGGAAGAAATAATGGAGGTTTATGAAACCATGAGTGCCACGGAAAGAGCAGAAGACTGACTGCTCCCCATCTTTTCTCATACAAGAATAAGGGTCCATCTCATTAAACATTCTCAAGTCAAATTCAAAACAAGTAAAAGAAAGGGGTTGCCTATGCAGTGGGGAAAAGACTTGTGCAAGAAGGTTCACAGAATTTAAAAGGGTATTATATAGGTTCTTGGAAATAACATCTACTGAGAATTACAAAATAGACCAAAAAAACCCAACAACAACAAAAAACTAATCTTGGCAATTCTCTGAGCAGAAAGTAGTTAGAATCTGGATTGGTTATGACAGGAAATACTACCCACCTCCCTCATCCTTACTGTTCCTTAAGCATCTGCTAATGCCCACTGTTGAAGCCAGAACCCTGGGCTAGAAGGTGCCTTGGACTGTACCAGCACTGCCCTTACTACAGTGACTTGCTATTTATGCCCACAATTACATTTTAAATGCTGACTGTGAAAGTCATATGTTTTCTATAGGCACAATCCACTGTATCTATACATTTGTATAATACTGATGTTTTAATGATCAGATCTTACTATAGGAAAGGTGTTCATGCAATTCTAGAAACAATCTTACAAAGAGCTAGTCCCATATTCATCAAAAGGCAGGAATAAAAAAGTGAATACACATCACCCAGGTTTAATATACTCTCTTTCGTGTCCAATTCTTAGCAATAATTTTATTACTAAAATGCAACATTAAATTAGGTTTTACTTTTATTGTGTCATAATATCAATAGTAAATTTTGACTGAAATATCAACAGACTTTCCCAATTCTTTTTGCCCTGGAAAAATATCATGGAATCACCTTTATATTTTCAAAGGACTACATGAAAGATTTGCAATTTAATCCCACACATAAAGTAAAACGACATAAAAAAATTTCTTGAGTCATCTTGTTTTGTAGGGGCAGGGAGCACTAAAAAGAAAAGATGGAAAGGTTGTTTAAATTTTTTTATCTGGTTTAGTATCCTGTATCTTAACCCAAACTGTTCAGAAGAGGACTTAACTCCCTTATTCAATTGACAATACAGTTTTGCTCTAACTGGTATATTAATTATGGTTTTCTTGAAGTAACCAGAAACACACACCGTTGAAACTTTGGATATTTCAGCCCGAATACGTATCAGATCCTCTTGCAAAAGTCGCTGCTGGTAAGATATTTTTTCTGTATGTTGTGGCTGGTCTTTGTACTGATCCATCTGCCTGTGTAAAACCTCCAAAACAGACTCCAGCTGATCCTAGCAAACAAGAAGATGGCAGTAAGTTTACAACATTTACACAGATTTTTATACACCTACCTGTATAAAAATATATTACTATATGAAATATGAATATATTCATATATTACTATATGAAAGGTGTTTCCCATGCCCCTAGTTACCCTATAAGGCAACACAGGATAGGACTGGCCTCCTGTTTTGGAGACTAGGATGTAAATAAAGAAGTATAAGACCCTCAGTTACCTATTATAAAAAAAAATTATCTGACACTTTCCATTAATTCATTCCATTAAGTAGCCAAAACCGTGGAAAACACAACGCACTGAGAAGGGAATTCTTCTATTTACACTCTGTACACAACTGTAACTTACAGTTTCAAAAAAATTCCCCTAGTCGGTATAGAACTGTGACAGCCCTACCACAGGCCAGCATGACCTGTTTATTTAAGGACAGGTTCTCATTTACTGTTATAGTTGAATTAGAGGGATTTAAAAATTGCCTAAAACATGAAGCAGGCCCAATTCATTCAGTCAGGGGTAAATAACACAGGGTCATTTTTGCACAGTAGCTCTTCTGAAGGATCCACCTGAACAATACTTTCATTTTAGAATATTTTTTTCTGAACCATCTCAATTTATTGACAGCTATAGCTCAAAGACAGTGAAGCAAATGGGTTTAAAGCATTCACTTTCAAAAACACGTCTTCTAAGAATTGGTAATCAATCCTAACATAAAACCCACTTCTTTCCTCACATGTCCAAAGAAAATGACTACAGTGAAGGAAGCATCCAATAATTCAATTTTTGTTTGCAATTTCATATTTTATGATTAGATAAAACCTATTGCTTTATTTTACTAAGTCCTTTTTAACCTACTTACTTTATTCTCTTTAAGGGCTCTTATTTTGTCCTCCAAGTCCTGCAGAATTCTGTCCTGCTCACAGAAAACGCTTAGCTTCACCTGGAAATAATATAAAATGTTAGTTTTTAAAAACGAAGCAGAAAAGTATCCACTTGTAATACTGTCACAGAATCATAGAACAACAGAATCTACTAGGTTGGAAAAGACCTCTGAGATCATCGAGTCCAACCTTTGACCTAACACCACCTTGTATACTAGGCCATGGCACCAAGTGCTACATCCCATCTCTTCCCAAACACCGCCAAGGGCAGTGCCTCCACCATCTCCCTGGACAGCCCATTCCAATGCCCAGTCACTCTCTCTGTAAAGAACTTCTCCCTAATGTCCAGCCTAAAGCTCCCCTGATGCAGCTTCAGACTGTGTCCTCTTGTCCTACTGCTGGTTGCCTGGGAGAAGAGACCGATACCCACCTGGGTACAACCTCCTTTATCCGGAAGAGTTATAATAATAAACATGGAACTGCATAACAGAAATAGCCAAATCAATGCAAGAGGTGCTGAAATGGTGTTTGGTACTTACATCAATATCGCTTTCTGCAATCTTGACAGGTTTTGTATTTCTTTCTTTTAAAGTGTCACGTCCTGTCACCTAAGAGGAACAGGTTTTTAAAACGTAAGAAATTCGTTGCAAACCAAAACCTAATTCTGCCTCAGCAATGAAAAATTAAAAATAATAAAAAAAAAATAAAATTTGGGTCCAAGTATTTTCAAATCTGGCTTTAGTTTTTGAAAAGTGTTAACAAAGTGTTACTAGTTATACTAGGCTATTTAACTCTTAGTTTGGAACTCTTGGTAGTTGAGAATTCTGTACAAAGGATCATAATCCCACCTGTCTATGGTTACAAAAGTCCTTTTCCTGCAAAATTCAGCAGTTTTAACAGTTCAGCTATAGTAGCTTTCTTGAAGCCAAAAGACTTGATTAGTTCCTTCAAAAGCATGGTCGCAAGAATAGCGGCATTCACTGATGACTAAAAACACAACTTTCAGCAACTATTTCATTCTACAAAGGATAGTATCTTCCTCTTACCACAGGGTAAATTTTATTAAAGACAGACTGCTACAAAAATGCTATAGTGGAATTAAATGGAATTACTCTATTTTGAGGCGTTTATAATGTACCAAATCTCTTATTCCATAAATCACTGGTTCCATATTCCATTTCTGGTTGAGAAGATTATCTTCTCACATAACACAGTTTTTAGATCAGTATAGGAACGATACTATATTATACTTCCAACCTTCACAGCAACCTTAAAATGAAGGCATGTCTATCTCTGCAGAAATGTTGATTATTTCCACTCTCTACGTGTGAATAATTTTTTTGTGTGTGCGAATAAATGAGGTTAAGAAAACAGCAATATAATACAGCTCATTAATCATACATTTTTAAAAGCCTGAAAATCTAGTGATTTAATATTACATTAGATTAGAACATTTTTAAAGATTCCTTAAAGCAAATACTACCAAAGACCTGGTGTCTAGTAGTACTCATATACAGCACATTTCTATTCATACAGTCAAGAGTTTATGAAGAAAAATTCACCTAAGTATTATCTTCAATAATAAAGGTTTTAATATAAGCACAGAAGTTGTTGGCTTTCTTGGTGGAGTAGGAGGGGTAGAAGATGTAGTTTGCATTTTTAATGATGGGCAATCTCCAGACTTGAAGCTACATAGTTTACTTATTAACCTAAAAGTCACCTACAGGATCATGCTAGCTGTTTAGAAGTAATTAAATTTTACTGTAGTTAAATCTTTGATATAACCTCAGCTTGTCATTTAACATGTTATATGAAATTAGGAATCTACATGTAGTGTTTTCAAATAACAAAGTAGGTTTAAAACAGAAGAGTCTGGTCATCATTTATGTTTCCTGCTTTCTCTCTTCCAATGGCAGGTTCCATTCTGAGACTTATCATGCACCTTCATGTGGTGAAATGTTACTTCCCCACCAATCAATCCCCACCAATCAATCAAAAGCACTTACTGCCTCTCAAAACTTCCAATTTTCTGATATTTTCAACAATTTTGTGTTTTATAAAAGAAAAATCCTTTCAAAAGTATTAAAGTAATGGAATTCTTTAAATGCAAAATCATATATATATAATAGTAACAATGAATTAAATATAAAGTACTAGCATATCAAAGTAATAATTTTGCATATTTAATTACCTGCAAGCTAAGAGAATGCAGAAGCCTTTTTCAAAGCAATGGAAATAACATAAAAACGAGTCTACAGATCTTGGGGATACTTTAAATTACATAATCAGAACTGTAAGGAATTTGTTAATTATCAAGCAGTGAACATGAGAACATAATGAAGATTTAGCATGCTTCCACATTTTCAAAATCTCACGTAGGAGTGACTACTTGACACAATCATTTTCAAAACATGATAAAATTAACCCAAACACTGAGGTCAGCCATAATTTTGCATACAGACTCCAAAAGGGGGGGCAAAAAAAAGAAAGAAAAAAAAAGAATAAAGAAAAAAAAAAAAAGCCTTACAGAAAGCACTACTACCATAAGACACCTGTAAAAGCCAGAACACTGACTGCTACTTTAAAAAAGCAATGGGATGAGCACATTTCAGATGCAAGCAGTCTTACATGTATACTGGATAGTAACCCTTGTGCTGAGTTCTTTAGCACTTTGTATATCATGTTGATGAGAGGTCCATTATTTTCTATCTGTTTCAAACAAAAGTTTAGTAATAGCTTGTTACAGACATCAAGATTTAAACCGCAAACTTTACAACTCAAAACTCCACAAGCAGCAGTAACCACTTGCTCTTGTGTCACATCGATCCTCGAGGTTTATGGTCTACACATCTGCCACGACGGAAGCAGCACCTGGATGTCTATCTATTGTCTCTTACTGTGGATAGATTCTTCATGCAACAGCAAAACTTTTCTACTTTTTCAAAGCACACATCCAAACACACAGCACAAACCAGGAGTTGCTCAGTCTTGCCCAGTGGCAGTTTCAAGAGCGTTGGGAATTACACCACGGTATTTTCTGTCATGCAATATGCACTGACGCTTGCACCAAGAACTCTGTACTAATAACTCGAGCAACCCAGTTAAAACCTCAGAGAAAGATGTTATTTCAACCGCTTTTATGCTTCCTCCCATAACAAACACCTGCTGTGCACTCCTATCCTTCCTTATCTAAGTGACAGCAGCTTGCACTAGAAACCTCTTCAACTGCAGCACAAACTAAACAGCTTCAGACACTGCAGCCTGACTGCAGAAGAATGAAGCAGGACCACTGAGAAGGCTCCTGATTTGCTTCAACTGGTTGCACAATTTATAATTAGTGACACAAATTTTCCTAGATTTCCTCATCTGTATTTTGTATGACCTGTCAGGGAACGTTTGTAAAGTATTCTGATGTGAGGCTGCCCACCCATCCCTCCTCAGGCTGCCTGAACTTCTTTACACAGCCACAGAAAGGGAAGCTTGCTTCACCATTTGTGTTTCACCTTATTTGTGAAATCATCTTAGAAGCCTGGGGAGAAACTGAGTTTTCTAGCCTTTAATCTTCCTTTCTGCTTTTCTAATATAGAGTCTGTCCAGAGATTAAAAAAACCCAAGTGCAGAAATACAGTTGTGGAAATCTGTTTGCAGAAGAGACATAATTATACCATAGCATATAAGCGTACCATTTCTTCCCTTTCCACATGCCTTTATTTCCCGAGTTAAAGAATACAGAGTCATGGCAACAATTTGGAGGGAAAAAAGGCTCATAACCTAAGGAGATTGTCAAAATATTGTCCAAAGCAACTTCCACAATGGCTGGTGTTTGGCATGTCAAAAATTAATAATTTTTCCTCATAGTGTGAGCAAACAGTCTTTAGATTTTTTTTTCATGTCAGAACTCTTGCACATAAGAGAAAACTATTGAAATGGATTAATATCCATCCTAGAGCATTTTTTTAATACTTATGACAATACACTATAATGTTAAAAAATATAATCTTAACATAAAAATTATTTCTTACATAGGATTTTAAAACACTTCAAAGTAAAAAACAGGCTTGCAAACATGTGAGCCTTGACAAATCACTAAATGCTGTGTAACCAGTTACTGTAATCAGTTTTAGCACTATGGCAAGCATTATGCAGTTAATTGCTTAATCAAAATTTACATGTTGAACAGTTGTATTTTGAAACTTCTAAGAAGAGAGAACTTCAGAAATAATGAATTTAGTAAAAAGAAAAAAGTTTTACTCCAGTTTCAAAACCTTAAGTCCTATTTGAAATTGTTTAATCAGAGTAGGTCTCACTCAAGGCCCAGTGAAGTCAAAAGAGAGATCTGAACTAAGGCTTCTATCTAAGCCTTCATTGTCATAAATGGAAGGTATCACATACATTAATTGTGAATTTTCCATATTCCACCATTACTAAAAAAATACATAATTTGTTTAGCTTCATGCAGTGCATGCTTTTTTTTCCTCATACTGCTAAAAAAAGTACCTCTGCATCTAGTGGCAACCAACACAAAGACACCTTCTCCAGTGTCACAGGGTCTCTTTAATCTCTCAACAACCTGACAGGAATTTTTACATTTCCAGACCACTACTGAAAGAAGGTTGGTAAGAAATGCCCATTTAGAAAAATTACATCATTCTTATGGAAATACACTTGACATTTTGACTGGGAAGACTTTCAAAAGGGAACCAACACGAGCATTAAGTTTCTTTTCACAGAAAGATCAGGTGCCCCCACCCATTTCTCTTTCCTGCTGCTTTCATTAGGTGCTACACAGGCTGCAAGAAGGCACAAGGGGAGTTCCTGGTAGACCAAACAGCCCTTCACGTCCCAGGTTGCAACAAATCAATTTGGACAAAATCCACTAAAATGTTAAAAATCCCTCCTAATAATTTTGCTAAGCATGTCACATTTTCAGAGGCTTGAACTGTGGTCACCTTAACCGTGAAAACTGTTGTGTTTTATAATAGACAAAACACTGTTTATTAATAATTTCTCAACCTGTAGGACTTTTGAGATTCTAATTTGTCATAAAACTCAGCTGACAGTTTGGGATGCAGCTACACTTGGCAAAGCCATGAACAAACCAAGGACAAAGCCTAAAATGAGATGTGTCTAACCAATTTAAAATTTATGTATTAACAATTCCAACAGCTTACATATTTGATCACTTAGACTATTCTATCTATATTATATGATAAACATTAAATCTTTATATATGCATAATATGTATTAGTAATATTTTCCATTTATATATATGTTTATATATCCAGCAATTTAAACATGAGGTAAATAGAAATACACATCTCATAGCTCATTAGCTTCCATATGCAACACCCCATGGCACCCACTGTGTACATGCAAATAAAATGGAGAACAAGGTGTCAAACTTCCCTCCACTTTGATTTTCAGGAACACCATATGATTTATATATGGTGAGATATCCTACACACCACAGAAAGTTGCAGACTACTTTGCTAAACAAAACATTTATATCTTTTTGGTGGGTTTTCTTTTTCCTTCAAAACCTGATATTAAGAGGCCTAGATTTGCTTTCAAATTGTTAATTATCAAGTGCACCAGATACAGAAGTAATTTAGTTTAGACAGATGATATGATGCTCAATATCATATTCAACTTTTTTTTTAAAAAAGAACACCTCATAACATTACTTGGTCAGATTATATCTATGGATGGATTGATGAATGGGTACATTTGAAATCTCTTAGCTGTAATAACATGAAAACAATGACAGGTGCTAATTAATCACCACATTTTCACAGGAGCAAACGGCATTATAAATATGGCATATTATAAAACTAAGGAAAAAGCCAGCTCAAGAATATTTAAAGGGGAAAAGCTGGATTAAAAGAACATGTAATTTAGCTTAGAGGTGCTGACTTCATATTGGTCCTAATGCTACAGCAGAGAAACATTTTGAATTTGGTTTTTTATCTGATTTCCCTAAACCCAGTAACACAAGTTCTTCCTACAAACAAAAGCATTTTCTGAGTTTGCTGTTTAACTGCATAGTCACTACTGAAAAGACACTCAATATCCTAAAGCACAACAGTGAGGCAGAAAACACAATTTCTGTCTCTGACTAGTAGGTAACTTGAAAACCTCAGGTACAAAGATGATACACAAAAGGTTGAAAAGAAAAAAGAAGTATAGTCCTGTAAAATCTTACCTTTAGATCCAAATACTCCAGATCCTTTTTCAACTGGATATAAGTGTCATCAGCCTTCAGGTAAATGCACAGGAAAAAAACAATACAAGGTAGTTGAATTTTTGAAACTATTTCAGAATACTTGGATTGGTTATATATAAGAAAACAAATGAAAGGGAACAAAATAACAGAGTAGGAAGTACATAAAAAAAGCACGTTTGCTCCACCGGCATATTGCTATTTACAGCTGAAAAATGGGCAAAATATTTTGCAAGAATATTACTGCCTCATACCCACCCTCCCACACAGAGATTTTTGTTTGCCACCTCTAATGAGACACAGAACTACTTGAAACAATACATTTTCAAAAACTATATTTTCAGGATAAATTTCTACTGACCATTTTTTCACTGACAAAATTATGGTGGTGTCCTTCATGTCTGTTTGGGAGAAGACTTACACCTAATGTCAGATGCAACTTGAAGACATCATGTAGCAAATCTTTAGAATACTTTTGATCACAATTCATACACGTTAAAATATTAATTCCTTTAATCAGGGAAAGTATGAAGTAAGTTTCGTGAATAAAATACTGAAAAATATCTCCTATGATCAGAGAATCCATTTTGTCTTTCAAGTAATAGCATTCAACTCAATCCTTATTTTGCATTGGCTCACCTGTAATTGCTATCAGCTTAATTTTATAGCTACACTGATCTAGCAACATCTTCATTACAGTTGCTCCAAGAAAAACATGCACATAAGTCATAATAAAATTAATTCTCCTCTTTTCAAAAGGAGTATTTGGAATACAGAAAAAAATAAAGTTGTTGCAAATGTGCTTTGTTGTCAGACAAAACACCCCAAACTTTATAGAACTTTAACTGCTATTTTGACAGGATTTTATATTCTGGGTACATTAAACTTCAGAATAAAAGAAAAACACAACTACAGTTTCTCAAGTTTTGAGTCAATGAGAATGTGTAGTTAAAAAAAAAAAAGAAAACCCCTCTATGCCATAAAATCAATATATCACATTTGCATTTCTTTAGAGGTGTTCACTTACAACTCCTCTCCAATCAGTTTGTAAGGCTGGCTGAGGACTTGACTAGGAAGTCTGCCCATTTTTGGAGAAATCCCTGTTATTACTGCCCATCTTAGTGCAATTGTTCTGTAGGTGAGGTAAGTCAGGAAATTAAATATTTTCCAATTCAAAAAAATTCCTTTAGCTTTGGGTCAAAGCCTTCACAAATTCCAAGAAGGCACCACCTTTTATTCACAAATGGCTCCATTTCTTAGGCTCTAATAGGAACCAGAGAGCTCTATAAGTACATTTCTGTTCGATCTCACAAATTTCATAACACCAGTGCAATCAAGAGCACTGTTGATGACCCAAGATGCCCCTGAGCTTTTATGAACCGATGTTCACCTGCAGAACTGACACAGTTACAAGCTCACATGGATGTGCAAACTGGCTGATGCGTTTCAGTTTGCAGGAGATGCAGCATGTGGCACAGGGAGCCAATCCCATCATGAAAGCAGCACAAAGAAATGGTTTTGCTTTAGAATGAACTTAGTATTTTAACCCACATTTCTGAAGATGCAGCATTTTCAGGAATTGTATACGAAGGAAGTAGACATAACACTTTGAAACATATGCACTGGTGCCATATAACTTAAAACGCTCATCTTTTATAGCAAATACAGGAAGCAAAGAAAAACCACAAATGACCTGGGAACTGTAGAATATCAAAGAATGGGCAAGAAAGCACAGACTCAAGCATGCCACTAAAATGAAGCCTTTGCAGAGTCACAAAATGTCATACGGCACAGATGAGCCACGCAGCAGCTGACCTGATAGGTGGAATTAGTTGGCAAATGCTGCAGTAATTGTGCGATTGTGTAATTTCTTATACTAGCCAACTTAGCCTGATGTCTCCTTAATCGAATGAGAAGCAATGTTAGCTCTTCGGGCTGCAGGTATTTAGACACATTGTAAAGAGGAAATTAGCAGTCTTCAGGGAGAGTAACTATAATTACATTTTTCACCTCAGTGCCCAGAAAGCAGTTACTTGACATGATTAAGTAATTATTTAATTAACTCTGCATTTGGTCAAATAAACATAATACAGGTTGAATCCTGTAACAACAGACAGCTCACCCCTGTTCATGCTGCAGATAACAGCAAAATTCCTACAGGCTTTACTGGGAGCTGGTTAAGATTAAGTTCTCATTCGAGTTATTTATGTTTTAGCTAATAAAGTTAAGATCAAAGAGTACTCAGCAGGGTTTTAAAACTTAATACCAAGAGGGCATACAAGGAGGAGTGGCTGCGCTCCCCACTTACCGACTTGCCGTGCAAACTGGGTGCGCTCACGGTGTGTGTCATGTAGCCCATGGCAGGCATGGAGCGCCGGTCCAGGTGAGTTGAGCTCTGCAAGAAGCCACAGCCAGAACTGTCAGGATTGTGTCAAGCGACAGGTACATTTGCACTTGAGGGGAAACTCAGTGTGCCACTCTGCCAGAGATTTTCTGTGTGAATTCCCGGAGTGCTGAGACCAGGGTGACATTCATGGGCCAGCCCAAACCTTTGATGGCTGAGTAAAACTTAGGAATGAACCAATGCAAATTTAGCACCTGCGATGCCAGGCACATCAGAGGGTTCTGGCAGTAGGAGATGCTTCAGCAGAACATGAAAAGAGGCTTCCAGCAAATTAAAAAAAAAAAAAATCATAAATTTCCTCCCCATCCTAATGTTTCCCAGAAAAAGGCTGGTTGGCTTATGCACTCCAACAGCAGGCTTGTATTCCACACAGCAACAACTGTGAATGCTCTCTTTTAGCCAAGGAACACCAAGCTACTGACATGACTGACACCTTGTGGCAACGGCTTCCAGTAATACCAGGGGGTTTTTTAATAATCATATTTGATCTGCCCCTTTCTGCTTACAATATGAAAACCTACTGCACACTCATTCTTTCATCTTTCTTTTAAAGCCAAACTTTTACAGCTTTCTTCAAGGCAGACTAAATGTCTCATGATTTACTTTAATACTGTCTCTGAATAACACTGAATGCAGTTTTGTTTTGCCTTTTTTTCTTTTTTTAAGTGTAACTGGATGGAATTTAATAAAGCATTACAAGGAGCGTGGAGTATCACAGACTTCTGCAGACATACAGATTTAAATGTAAAATGATGCTATGTGCTTACATATAAAATCACAAGCCTTTTTCTCTAGAAGCTTTTATAGAAGTTCTACAGAGAAGTTTTAACTATGAGGAAAACTGTGTTTCTCTGTAACGGTAAAGCCAGGATGCCATAAAAAGAGCTTTATTTTTTGACAAAAATTTCTGCAGGTACATTGCACAGGCAGGGAAAAGACTGCTATACATGCCTTCATAAGGGATGCAATACTCCTTCCACTTACACATGGAGAAACCAATATGTGGTAGAATATAATAAGGAGTTAAAAAAATATTAATTTCCAGTACTGCACATCACTAGACTATTTCATCCACTCACAGAATACTATAAACGTATAAATGCTGAAAGACACAGACAGCCACACCACGTATACACTAGAAAAAAATCTAAACTGTGCATGATGCTGCAGCCTGAATTCATGGTCCCAAATCCACAGTGGGTACCTGCATTTACAAGTCTCTCTCTTTGCAAATACTTTTCTCATCAGAGTCCACAGCTGAAGTCAAAGAATTAGGTGAATATAGAGGCTTTCACTACCAATTATTCCAGTGTAAGAGCTGCCAAGACAAGTCAATCTTTCATTGATTCAATCATGAATTTCCCTGAGGAGAGCCATGTGGAGTACCAAACAGGGAAACCTCTGTCAACTCTGGATAAGATGGTACAACAGTCCCTACAAAAAAACCCACAATGAAATTATGGAGAAGGTTGAAGTTTCAGACGAACCCTATTTGACTTTGGTTAGTCCAATGATAAAGACTCTGCAATGGACAAAAACTATGAAATGTATGAAAACTAACTGTTTTTTGCCATAATTAAAAACTGAATCAGCTGTAAGACTAACTACGACAGCAAAACACAAAGGGAAAGCTGGCACACCAAACACTGAAAGCTACAAGCATAAATAAATACTCAAGGAAGAGTTCATCCTGCTGAGTTTTTATTCTTGCCTACCTACTCTATATATTAAAATACTACCATTTTATACATGTAAAGATATGCCTTGAGTATGTGGAAAAAATACTCCCATCCGAGGTGATGTGCCACCTGTTTTCCTTTCCTAACCAACAAAAATTAGTAAATGTGAAATTATCAGAACAATTGGAGCTTGATGAGAAAATTACTGATGAGAAAGCTCATTGCATTAACTTTCACCACTTACATGATCTTTCATACACAAGAAGGATGAAATAAAACACAACTAAATAAATTATCCATGCATAGAATAGTTTGAAATCAGTTGTATGTATACAAACCTTTACAGCATGATTTCGTATCTTTCTGGGTGATCCAGCAAAAGGAACATCTACAGTCTGTCTCTCATCAGATGGTTTAACTGTAAGCCTCTCTGCAGGAGTATGTGGTCTCCTTGGGAGAAAGTTTTTTGGAGGTCCAGGTGGAGGAATATCAGATGGGGAGGGCGGAACAGATATTGATCGTGGAACATCTAATGAACTTTTTGACTTAGCACGATCAATAAAGTCTGAAGAACCTACATAAAGCGGGGCAGTGGGACTGCCGTGTTTAAACTGCTGTCTCTGCTGCCACTCATACAGCTGCCAAACAGTTCCATCCTTATTTGCTTTCCTTTCCTCCTGGGACATCTTCAAGTGGCTGACACGATCTTGTGCATATTTGTAGTCACTCGGCAAGTTGCGGTTTGGTGGTGGGGAGCTCCCTGAAGGCTGCCTGGTATTCTTTGGCAAAGTGTGGTAGGTTTCAGGAAAAGGAGGATTGGGACCCTGACGTGTAAGAGTCTGATCAGAAGCAAGGCTGCAAAAGAAAGTGAAGAAAAGGGTAAATTTTAGCATACATTGATGAGCAGGAGTGACTGAAAAAAAAATCTCTAATGACACATGCATAGAGATACAAGACACAACATACAACAGTAATTTTAAAAGAATTCACTGAAATATTATCAAAGTAATATCAATGAAAACAACCCTGCACAAAAGCATTACACAGGTTTTTAATTTAGTGACTCAACTAGGATGAACTACTAGAAACAAACTTAAGGGAGGGCAGCATTTACTTAGACTAAAAAGAAAGTCTAGAACATGAATAAAGGAATTATTGTTGTGTTTAAAGTGTCAATCCGTAAATTAAAATACTCCTTTTCCCTGAAAGCCTATTCACCACTAGGTGGTGCAGTTTACGAAAACAAATGCATGCTCATTATAAAATATTATCTTAAAGTGCAAGAAGAAATATCACCACAGTCACAGAATATCTCAGATATTTTTTGTTCATATGAATGAAGCAAAAAAAGGTAAGAAACTGCTCAAAGTCTCTAGATCTGTATGATTTAATTTCACCTAATGCTACTGCTTCTACTGTTTTATCAATACAAAGCTTTTTACAAGTCACTGAAAAACTAGAATATAAAAAGAAGGCTAATCATTCTGGCTTTAGTACTGCATCCATAATATACTAAAACTGTAGAAACTAAATATTTTAGAAAGTAAAGAGTTAAGACAGAAATGGCAATAACTTTGACAAACTGTAGTTAGCTCCCTCCCCTTCTCTGAAGTTAAAATCTTTCCGTAACCTCATGCATAAGAACCTGCCTGTCCAACTTCTGATTCTCCAGTCAAACATCTGGGGGTTTTGTACTTGCAGTCATTCACCCATTGATTCAGAACGTCCAACCAGAAAACCATTCTGCTAGACTTGCTACACAGTGCCAATACAAAAAAAAAAAAAAAAAAAAAAAAACCACACACAACCAAAAAAATCCCCAACCCACAAATGAAGAAATATACAGGAATTCCACAGGAAAGAAAGGGCAGGATGGAAAAAAATATCTTTGTTCATCATCCAAGAATAACATAAGCAGGGGAGAAAGAACTGCTACGAGTAACTGCTGCTCAGTAGTTGCCTTGGTCTCCTTTTACTTGAAGGATTTGGCACTGTTGGGCTGTCTCAAAATATGGATGCTCTTGGGAGGATATGTAACTCCTGGTGCCAGAATGCAGAGTAACTGCCCTGTGCTGCACAGGGGATTACAAAGCTGTAAAACTCTGCTCTCTCATACCACAGAACCTTGATGTTACCTTGAATTCCACAATGAAGGTTAAAGCAGGCAGGTAGAATGAACAAAGGCAACTCAGAGATCAGCATACAGTGGTCATGTGTACTTTGTATGTTCTGTACTTTGCTGCCAATTTTTTCCACAGGGAAATCACGTGGTAAAAAGTTGGTAGAAATGCATTTTCTCTAGATAGGCATAAGAACTGAGAAAGCTTGGAGTGGATAAGGCTTTGAAAGGACATCTGAGGCAAGCATGAAGCTAGGACAGATCCTTTTGGTGATTTCTCTGTGGAAAATGGGGAAAGGGGCTTGACCAGTACCACACTCCAGCCTAGTGGAGCCCTCACGAAGGCATAAACAAACTTGAATGTTGTAAATCATCTGTGCGTGGTTATTTTCTAATTAGCCATGAAAGGGTAAAGTATTGAGATCAGCTGGAATTAATGGTAGTCAGTGAAGTCACCAGGGCTAGCAGCTTTAGGAGCAAATCCAGCCTGAAAACAAAGACCCCACAAGCTTTGTTGGGGGCAGGAGGAATCATGTCTTTCTTGTAGAAAAGGATGAATTTGTCTGTTTGGATGAAAGCAGTACTTGGAGCAGCTGGGAAGAGCCAGCTTCATGCAATACTTCAGCCAGCTAGACAAAAGACCAAAGCTGCATGTGTCTTATAGGAAAAGTCACATTCAGAGGTGAACTTTAGAGACAACTGCCTACATACAGGCAGGTTGTGTTTTATCAGTATATGAAGCAGGGAGAAGCCTCAAGCTGAGATGGCAAGCTTTGAGCTGGTGGCATCTCTACCACACCAGGTTTCAGTCCCTTAGAAAGAATTTGCATTATATAAAAATAAGCACTAATTAATTTCTAGAAAAAGAACAATGTCCCAAATTATTCAAATTAGTCCACAATAGATTATGAACAACTGCTTTCTCAGGGATTAAGAGTAAAAATTAGTAAATGCAGCTGTTCTTGAGAATCTCCTTCTCTTGAATGATGAGGTAAAAAGAATATAAAAAGGGAAGTAGACACTGAAGAGTGAATAAATGGCCTGATGCCATATTATATGACTATTGGCCATGAAATCATTTGGGGTCTGCAATGGGAAGCAACCACACAGAAGATATTGTAAAAAGAGAAGATAAATGTTCAAAAGAACACAAGTACTAGTATTAGAAACACTATACCCATTCAGGGAAATGCACAGAAGCTAACAAAGACAAGCAATGTTTCTTCCTTAAGCAAATCAGGAAGGAACAGAAAGTTCTGCACAACAAGAAATGTTTTAACACTGTATTTGCAAGGAAAGAAATTTCTCAACATGACTGCATTTAGTTGGGGAATATTAAGCCTCACCAAGTTTAAATATTCTTTAAAGTGCAAATAAACTGCTAGAAAGAGCAGATTCTTCACAATTATGCATTGTCAATGCAGGCACTGGAACGATCAAAACCTAATAATTTCTGAACAGCTGCTGTTTGATGGTCCTGACCTTCAAGTACTTAAAACGAAAATCTCCTGAAAGCCTCCTTTCAAACTGTCTTCCAGCTCTAAGATCTCTCTCAAAGGCTTGCATGAGCCTCACCAAAGCAGGTATTCCCCTCTGCTGAGAACAGAGTGGGAATAGATGACTACACTGAATGTCTCTGTAGTGCATGTGAGAGTTCACTAAGAGAGGTGGAACTCCAAACTGACAGCTAACATTTACAACTTACCAAACAGTTCCCAGTGATTTATAAAAAGGGAAAGTAAAACATCTATCTGAAAGCTCTAAAGATCTATATAAAAGGTACGATTCCTGCAAATATTTCTAAGAACAACTGCTGCATTTGTGTGAAGCCTTTAGCTGAAAGAGGTCTTTCTTGCCATAATGAACTTGCTGGCAAGCATTGCACCTGTATACACCTGAGCCAGGAAACAAATAAAACTGTACTCATTCTGTGTTCAAAAATTATACAGGCTTCTGAACCCTCAGGGGTTCTTTATCTGTAATGTTTCAGCTGCAATATCAGTCAACATGAAGCATTAAGAAATCAAGTGGTCCACTAATATTTACTAAAATCAAAATGGAATTTCAATCAAATTATCATCTCTAGCTTGTTTCTATATCCTGTAATCAAGAAGGTATTTGACAACTAACATGCCACTTCTATTCATTAGTTATAACTGTGCTGCAACAACAGCAAGATGACACAAGGTGCCATTTAAAATATCTATTAATCTTCAGGAAGGTAACGTGCCATTTATTCTGCACACAGAAAATATAATGGCTTTTGCAGGTAACGACAAAGAAAACAAGGTCAACTGAGCTAAAATAGAACTTATAAATATATATATATTTAGTTGCACTGAATACTTAGCAGCTTCCACTCAGATAACCCATTTTATCTTGAACAAAACCTGGCACCTAAAACATCATCTTAACATTCCACCTGATACAGACCTAAAGTTAATTTACTGGAAAGAGTAATTAGGGAAAAAATGACACATAATTAGCTATCAGTCAAGTTTGTCACTGTCAATACTTTTGATATAAAAAACACCAACAGAAGTTTTTTCTAAACATTATCTAATTAGGTCAATAGCTTTTTGCATTATTTCAGACAAATACACCTATGTATGTAATAAAAGGAAGATACCAAGTACCTTTTTTCATTCAAGTCATATTCTTTTGGGAAGCACTGATTGATATCCAAGCAAAAAAGATGGTAGTTAACTGCTTCTAGCAGTGTAGAACGATGATAAATACTATCAAAAAGTAAGAAAGCTTCTTAAAAGATAGTTCTAAAGATAAAAGAGTAAAAGAAGGGACTTCCACACAAAATTATCAAGCCTTAAATTTCTTACTGGCTCCAAACTGACAAACATTAGCTTCAAGAAGCATTAAAAAAATGCCCCGTTCTCCCCCTCCTAAAAACCACATGCCAATGTCTCTTGTGTATATTATAATTAGATTTTAGCAAATTCATAAGACACTGATTCAGTAGATTGAGCATATTTGAAAAGCCCTCACAAGGAGCATCAAGCCCAACTGTCTTTCCTACCACTTGACACAAGGTGACATTCTGAACAGATGCATGTACACATCGCTTCACTTTTTTGACTGGTACTTAATCTGACTGCACACTTCAAAAATAAAGCAATTATGGGATTTTCAAATGACAAAAGCATTCCAGTGTGCGTCCCACCTATTGGTACAATTCAGGTAATTTTCAAGGACTGAAAAGGGAAAAAGAGAATCCTGGAGACCATGGGAAGATCCCAGAACCTTTGCATTAATTAAATGAATATATGGAGACCTTTCAATACTGTGACTTTCAGTGCAGTGATCTGATATAGAGGATGTTTCAAACAGAAGGAGAAGAAAAGTAATCAGCATCCTTTACTATTAAGTGGAAAACAAACGATTATCTACAATTTATATTGTGTAGTTATTTGTGATTAAGAGATAACTGAGTTGCACTTCACTTTCTGGCTCTTCAAAATTGAAGCAAACACTAAGAAGTCTTAGGTAAACACAGTGATTAAAACCAGTAAAAAAAAAACCAAAAACACCCAGCACACTAATCCTACTTACTCTGCTTGCAATATTGTGACAATGCTAGAGAGACTTGACTAGCCAATCCCATACTGACTTTCCCATAAGATAAATGCCTGAAAAATACCATTCCTCACTGAAGGAGAAATAAATTTTCCCATATACTGCCTCTATAAAGTATCATTCTGATTTGCACCAAAGATATTACTAAAATATATTTTCCTTTAACTTAAGAAAATGCCAGCTGGCAATCTATTTAAACATGGGCCTACTACTAACCTTTTTGTATCTCCTTTTTGGACTTTTACCCAGTGTTCCACTTGAGCCATGTTACTTTTTCTTTGAAACTGCTTATCTGGATTTGTTCTGGGAACAAATCCTCTTTTATAGGAGCCAGTACCATTCTGCTCCACTAGGCCAGCACTCACACTTAATGAACTAGGAAGGGTTCCATTCTTCTCAGCTGGCTGAGGTTGAGCTACTTGGGTCCACGCACTGGATGCATTCGTTAAGTCTGGAAATAATGAGTCAGCTTCTGTTAACGCATGCTTGGCCTTTCCCTTTTTAGTTTCCAGAGTTCCTTTTCTGTGGATATAATGCTCCTCCCCCTCCTTTTCTCTTCTTATCTCTTCACGCTTATCATATCCAAGCATTTCAGCTGATTTTTGATAACTTTCTTTTGTATCTGTAATGTCTGCCTTCACACACTCTTTGCAGGAATCCACATGATTGACTTGGGGAACAGCTTGCTGATCCACTTTTTCAGTTTCTCTGAAAAGAAAATACATGTCAGTAATGAACACCGCTAAATTGTGAAAAGTTGATGTGGTCTCGTTACCCTTTCAGAAAGGATACCCGCAAAAACACCTTCTGCAGGTTGTGATATATTTGACACGTTAAGATAGATATGCTCGGCAAAACTCAGTTGTTATCCCAGTTGAGACAAAAGTTACCTTCACAGTGCTGTCAAGGAAGCAGAAATTTATATGCTTCTGTAAAAATGACTGAAAACGCTAATATTGTATGAAAGATGTGTTCAAGTTGTATACAAAAAGCTGTAAAAGAGAAAGTCTTCCTATCCTAGGAAATGCTGAAAGCCAAAAAAGCCAAAACCAAATTGTCAACTGCTCTTTGCAAAGTAAAAAAGTCTTTCATATCACTGTAGATGCCTTAGGGACTAGTTATTTCTGGCCAAGAGAACAGAGCAACATCTACATTCGAGTCAGTACTATTGTCCAGGGAATTTCTAACAGGAGGGTTATTTCTTGAAAAAAAAAATAAAATCTCCATTGCTCCTAACACATGCTGCAGTGCCCAACAGTTTACTTATTTACTTTTTTGACTAAATATTTCAAAAATTCCATACCAGAAACCTTGATATTAAACTTTGAACACACTATAAAATGTCTAAGGACCCTGAAAGTTTCATGTTGCTTTTGACACATAACTTCATTTGCAATTTTCTTCATCTCCTTATAGCAATAACCTTCTTGACAACGTTTTTTCTCTCACAATTCAATGGGGTATTATTGATCTTCTCTAAGTTCAGCTTCTTCAAAGCTTTATGAAAGGTAAATTCTGAGTAACTGCCACAACACAACTGTTTTCACTTCAGTCTACCTAGAAATTACTAAGAAGTAATTCCTGACTCTACTTAGGAGTCAGGACACTGGGTAAATACTTCTAATGTGCCAGACTTCCCCAATTTTCCTTTCAATTATTCCTGTCCTTATAAAGAAGATAAAGAAAAATCCAGGCACAAGGTTATATGTTACCTGAAACTTAAATTCAGAAATTCTTAATATAAGATGCAAAGCTCTGGAAGAGATGTTGATCCTTTGCTTATATTTGATAGGCCAAAAGAAAGCAAAGGTGAGATACTTTGAGAAACTGCACCATGACATTTCACTCCTCACAGCCCCAGGGGTTAAAAGCAGGGTAGTCTCACAATACAGTCTTCTTTCACATGGAGTTGTAGGGGAAAATCACATACCAGAGTCAAAACATCAAGAAGGCTACATCAATTTTAAGAAAAGAAAAAAAACTTGAAGCACATTTTGGTACAGTTGTATTTGTTCATGATCAGTTCACACCTGCATAAATTAGTTAATATTCATTAACTCCCTGCACTTATGATTTACCCATCATTAGCATTCTTTTCCCCTTAACAGCAATTCAATCCTAGTTATAAACACGCATTTGAAATAACTTATTACACTTTTGTCCTTTCTCTTCTACTTATCTCTCCTAAAGGCTGTCAACTGGCTGGCACAGGTGTACAAATTTGCTCACAGAAACTAACTTTTTAACTGCCATTCCCTAAAATATTGTATATATATATAAAAATTAACCCACATCACTAAATGTGGGCACACAATTTGCATGTGCATACAAATACCAAACACCAGGTTTTCTTAAGTAGTATCAGTTAACAGATTTGCAGCAGAATGTGAATGAAAAATAATTATTTCTTTAAAATGGGAAAGAGTTTCATGCACATATTTACCAATAACAGCCTTGGAAATCTGATGTGATTTAAGATACATTTAATGTAAAAAGCAAACAGCTTCTGTATGGAACTTGCCTCTTCAGTGAAGAGCGTGTTTGCATAAGAGCAGCCTGATTCATAGCTCGGATCCAGCCATTCATATCCTCCTGGGTATCAGCACTGAAGTAGTATGTCCGCATCCCTGAATGCTCTGCCTGAGAGCCAATAACAGAATTCTTATTATAAATATATGCCCGCATACCTGTATGAACAGCCTGGGAGGAATAAAAAAAAAAAAAAAGTCAGAACAGTTCTTTTAATTTTTTTTTCCCCGAAATTTTACTTCCAGAAAAACTTTCCAGATTCCTTGACTGCTTCTGGAATACACTGCCACAATGGGCTATAGCACAGCAAATCAAATGGCACTCTGATTTTTACTGAAATTCCTCTGCCTCCTTATAAAAGTATTAAGCTAAAAGCACAGTGATTCTATTTTTCATAGCAGGAAATTTCAGCTTTTCATTTTCTTGTAATTGGTACATTCCATTTGCCATAAATACTATACTAAATGAATTTAAGAAATTCTCAATGAGACGTGCATAACCGAGTCAATTTTCCCAGCTCATTTAATAAAGCAATTTATTCAGACAAAACACAGACAAAAATCTTACAACTTAAGCAATTAAACTGCTTATTTAAGAATTGATTATAATGCCTGTTAAGATCTTTTGGTTACAGCGTGCACTTGAACGTGTATTAGCTGCAAAATCACAAGACTTACTGATAAAGTTAGTAATACTGATGGAATTATCACAGCACATAATATATTGACAATTATCTCTGCACACCAAAATATTCCATGAAATTCCATTGTAAACTAGAGATGTTTGGCATTTCCTCTATAAATATATTCAATATGTAAGTGTATTCAATATGGAATGTCTTTGTAACTCTAGACTTGCTGAATTTAATCAAATCTCATCCACATTTGTATTTGTCACAGTATAGATAGTATGAAGTCATATAGTCCTGAAACGCTCACCTTATTTCCTCAAAGTTACTTTACAGATGTGCTTTAGATTAGCAGAGATAGATTCGTCTCCTTACTTTCCAAAAAAAACCCTGAAAAGCATATACTCTGCTTGAAAGCTCTTTTATGGTATGAAAACAAAATTAGTAATTTAAACTCCTTTTTATAAAACTAAACCTGCTATCACACACAAAAACTAATGGCATGAAATACTCCTGAGACAGGGATTTTTAAAAAAGAGAAAAAGTATATCAACTTTTTAATTTGGCTACATCTTCTTTTAGAGGCTAAATGTGTTTTGCAAACCTTCCCTAAATAATTGGTCTCTTTATACTGATGAAATCTTCTTCCCCTCATTATTCCAAATTAAATAAAAAAATCACTCTGCAATCACAGATTGCTTCAGAAACACAAGAGTTTTGAACAAACTTAGGCTATTTAATCCAATGCAGCCCTCTCTAAAAGTTATAATTTCAGGTTTTTTCCCTGAATTTCACAAATTACAATAATCTCAGTTGCATCCACAACTCCAAAGAGCAAAATATGTGTTTGCTATTACAGTGCTTTTAAATTCTGTGAAAATTTACACCCTTTCTATTGTAGCCTGTTCTCCTATATGTGGGAAATGTGTCCTTTCCCTTCTGCATCCCAAGCAAGGACACCTGAGTTTGCTTTGAAAACTGCAGACCAGCAGAACAGTCAGCTAGAAAAAGGAGGAGAAGGAAGAAGAGGAAAAGGTTGCATACAGATGTTAAAGGCTCAGTCCTGCTCGAAAGAGTCTCTGCTTCCCAACAGGCTTGGCTGATAAGGGAATACAAGGCGATTTCCTCTCCCTTCCCACCACTACCTACCTGAATACAGGAAAAGATGACTTCCATACATTAAACAGTAGCTCTGATCAATCACGTATTTAGGAATCAAAAGACTGTTCATGTTTGCCTGGCTGAGTTCTTTGGGTTTTCTTTGTTGTTATTGAGGGTTGTGATTCTAATGTAAGACCTTAGGACTACATTGGTCCTTCAGAGACCACATTGAGCCCATAGAAGGTGTGACTCCTGCAGAAAAGCAGACTATGTACGCCCCACTGCAGATGGTGCAGTAGGACCCAACCATTTGCTGATTATATACTTGCCAAAAAAACCCAGAATCGTGGGTAACTCTGCAGCAACTGCGTCACACATCAGGAAATTGATTTAACAAATGTGTTAATTGACCTGTACATCCCAATCAACATAACCCACTTGCATTTTAGGTTCTGTTTCAGCTGTGCATGCTGAACACAGCTGCCTTGGAGGCTCTGGGTGAAAACAGCATAAAAATGCTAACTGTGTTGTACCATTCTCCCCTGAGAGACTGAAGCTATCGCAGCCATAAATATTCACAGCTTCAGAAGGGATAATGGTGTGCAATAATCAACAAACACAACACTCTGAAGTTTGTAATATCTAACACTGGTTAAAGGAAAACTCAGATTTATTTCAGTTATGTATTAGTAGCATGTCTTATATGCAACAAACCCACTTTGTGCCAATGGCCTGTAGCTGTTACTGCCAGCAGAAGATCTTTTGGATTTGGAGGGTTTTTTTTAAAGCAAAAGCTATTAGAATGACTACAGCATACTAAAAAGCCTAAAACACAGCACATGTGCACATGTATGCCATACACACAACAGGGAAAAAATAATGTTGGTACCTATTCATGCACTCAGATGCCTTAATGTAGATATATTGAGAAGAAAAGCAGTCTCTCTCCCATAGTGCACAGTAGGAGAAATGGACAGTAAACCCCAAGAGAATATCAACAGGACAAGACAAGGACAAAAAAATTAAACAAGTTAAAATCATTAAAATATTCATGTTTCCAAGAAAATACTTAACAAGAAACTATACTAAAAGTAACTAATGCCTACAGCAGTTATGTTCAGCTCCACTTGTTCAAAATTCCTAGGAGAGAAGAAGCAACCATTCATAGAACAAAAGGAAGGGAACAGTTTTCTAATAACTGTAATCCTTCAAAGTTAGTTTTCTCAATAAGCTGTAACATACAGGAAAGTCTCCCTTCTCCTGAAGTTTGAGAAAAATTGAAATAATTCTCCAAGCCTTCGCTACAAACTCAAAAAATCATAGATTTGAGAGGTGCTATTTTAGAATTTGGAAGAGAGGAGGGTTCAGGTTTCTGTAAGTCCTCAAAAAGTTCAATATTATTTGAGAGTGAAAGATGAGTTAGATTGCATTTCTTCACTGACATCCCAGAGCCAGAGAAGTTCTATAGGCAATATGAGAGCCTAAGGAAGTAACACTGATTCGGAGAACATAATGGAAAACATTATGTAATTTTCTTTTTCTGAGTTTTTTTTT
>WBMV01008321.1:49307-158357 GCA_013396655.1 Campylorhamphus procurvoides | reverse complement strand
TTTTTTTTTTTTTTAAGAAAACCCCTCAGATCAAAGAAACTGATACAAAGCATGACCTGGTCCCAGCAGGTCTAAACAATGAACAAATACTTTCAATAGTGAGACTCAGGGTGTCATAATAAAAAGATGTTTAAACTCAAGCTGTTTAAGCCTCCTCTGGAAGCAATGATTTGGCTCAGGATGTCCTCATGCAGAAAAGGTGAATCTCTGAGAAAATTTTAAAAGTAGCATCAAAACAAAAAGTAGTGATTTGTGTCTCCAACGCTACTTCCTACCTCTTACAAGACCACCAGAGCATGTTTCACTGACTTTATTTGGTAGCAAGATACGCACTTAGATACAAACACGTACTCGTATACATTGTCTTTGCACAAAGTTTTCTTGATTTTTTTACAGCAAAAGTATCTAGACCTTCCACATTTCTCAAACTGTCAGATTGATATAAATACATTTGCTTTTGGTGTTCTCTTTATATAAGATCACTTAAAAATAATTTTCACAATTGAGGACAGCAAGGCTCCTAAAGAGACTGTGATGACATGAACCTTCATAAACTGATACTATTCATGTTTAAAACTGCTGTATTACTAAAACATACAGTGAATTCTCTGAAAAACACAAGGACTATTTCCAGCTATATATTAATGCTGTGTAAGCCTTTTCACATTAAAATCTAAACACTGGATTTGTGCTAACTTACATTTGCATCAACAAAAAATAACTGTACTTTAAAAGTTAGCAATTAGATTAATTAAATATCTTTAGGGTATTAGCTACTGAACTAAATATGCAGTAAGGATCCTGAGTTCTAGGTTGTCACACAGCATAGTGACAGTAGCTTACAGCTAGTCACAGCACTTGGCTTGGGACAAATAAACAAAGTGAAAAAAATGTCAAGATAGCTACTTAAAAGCAGAGTTTCTAAACAAAACAATTTAATACACGTACTGCTGCGCTTCAAAGTAGGGGTTTGATTGCTTTTGAAAAGCCTGTACCCAGTTCTGCAGGCATATGCAAAGAGACACAAAAGCTTAAAGCTGGGCCCCGAGAGGTGATGAAAGTAAAAGGATTTTGAGAACTCCTGCAGCACACATTTTAACAGTCAGCAGGGTTTAATGTAGACCCTGGTGAGCATGTATTTTACAAACCTCCTTCTAATCGAATCATATGCAAAATATGCAAAAGGAATTCATGTATTTGCTATGCAAATTTCCTCCCTCTAGTTTTGCAAACAAAAATATTTTATTTTTTCTACAGTTTCACTGTTTCACTCACTTCAAAACTCACTGTCACTTAAAACAGCCACTTAAAATGAGAGCCAATACCTCTACTGTAAGAAAATATTTACAACAATCTGAATAAAGGACAGGCTAAAAGTAAAAAGTGACACAGCACATTCTCCCACTCATTCAGGTCTTAAATGCAAAAAAAAAAAAAAGCCTTATCTTTATTTTGGGCTTAATCTGCTTGTGTGTTCTATTTCTGGCTGCACTACACTGCGAGACAGAATGTCCGTCTACGCTCTGGATATCGGAGTGCACTGAAGGGATTAGATAAAGGTAATGGCTGGTGAGTGATGGAATGCTGGGACGGTCGTGTTCCTGTGGCTGTGTGCCCACAGCCCACTTCGGGACCACTGAATGCCAGTCTTGGATAGGGTCCATGCAACAGGAACCTTACCAAATCCTCCTACTGCCCGAGGAGTTGGTTCTAAATAAAACAAAACAGTAGCACCCAGGCTGCAGTCAATCAGCAAACACCTAAAGCAGAGTTAAAACTGGCCTGATAAACTAATACATGAAATGTTATTTTTTTTTAAGATTCCTAGCATAAACTTTCTTTTGCTATCAACAGCCTATTTCTATCTATATCAACCTTTTAGTAATGAGCCTGTGTTGAAAGTCTGAGGTTACTACTGGCTCATGCTAATTTTCAGAAAAAGACTCAGATTAAAGACCTGGCAGAGCTCATACAGGTATGATATCCTAAAAGGAAGAGGGGAAGTCTGCATTTGCTTCTGAAAATGTTTAACCATGATCGCACCATGGATTCTGCTCCACAGGAAAGGAGAGCCACAACTAGGCCAGCGATGACTTAAGAGCATGTGTATAAACACTGTTTCGATAAAACAAAAAGCAGGGAAGCCTAGAAAAGTACATTGAGTTCTCCTCTTTCAGTTTATGTTTCTTCCTAGAAAAGGCTCTAGAAGAGGAGAGCTTTATGAATCACACTCAGTAAATACTGGAGTGGAATGTTTTTCTTAAACAAAGGTTCCTTTATAGCTTGTCTTGCTATCTCATGTTCAATGCATTTGAAAAAGTACAATAAACATTTCCACAAAGTGCACTGGGTCTTTTTAAACACATTTCCTAAGTTAATATCTGTTTAATAAATTTCAAACCATTATCAACTTGAACATAGAACCAAAAGTAACAAAAGGCAGTCTCAGTTTTAAAACACCTCAAAAAATCAAAATGGAAGAGAAAATCTAGTCTGAGGTATTCTTCATAATTTCGGCACAGAAAATATTTAAACAGAAAGCTTCCTGCTTAGACCTCCTAAAGTATGCCTGAGCGAAACTTAATTCATAAATTTATTTTCATTAAGGACATAGCTCACTTGCTTGACAGAAAAACAAGTTCTACTCCAATTGCTGGTAGACTTTAAATATGCCACAGGCACAAAAGTTTCTAAACTTTGCCTAAGTGTGCAGCTCAGACAATCATTTGGAGTCAGGTTTTCACAATGTCAAGAAGAAATTTATGTTTTGTTTCATATTTGTGGGCTTTTATAACAAGGAACAGAAGTGTAAATTATACAATTAAACTTTTTTAGTAAAAGAACAAAACATAAAACCAATTCCAAACTATATTAAACAAGAGAACATTTTCCTCTCAAAAGTCCAAGCCACTTAGGATGCCTATGGCTTCCCCTCAAGAAGGAGAGAAAAATCAGCTACTCTTTTTCCCTTTGAAATGAGAAAAATAAACACCAAAAGCTACAGTACTGTCATTTTTAACTGTGAGAACCAAGCTGATTCTTTTATTTTTAAAAAACCACAACAAAACCAAACAGACATTAGTCCATTATGAGATCAAGTATTCTATAAAGTAAATAAGAAAACTCTTCTTTCAATTTGTAAACAGTACTGGAACAGTTTATCAATACTAATTTCTGATTTTAGAAACAGGATCTTTACTCACAGACACTTCATTAAGCTCTAAGGACACTTACAAAGTAACATGCATGAATGTCAATTCATGAGCAACAAAAAAGCCCTATGACACATTTGAACAGGCAGTCAATACATCTGTGTACTTTTAAAAAATATTAACAAATAGAACAGGAAAACAGAGGATGTTTCTGCTTACAGCAGCACCATTTCTAATGCAAATATACTACGATTAGCTGATAAACCTTGTAAACTGTACCTTAAAAGAAAATTTGCGGTTTATACGATCTTCAGGTCCAACTGGAGATATTACATAACTAGGCAATGGTATGCTCCCCAGAACAGATTCTTCTCTGCTGTCTGTTGAATAAAAAAAGAACTTAATTCCCTGCTAGTTCAGTGGGCTAACAATACATTTATGGACACAGACAACAGTGTTTGAGCTGAAAGAAGAGTGTTTCAGACTGAATATAAGGAAACAAATTTTTCCCACAAGGGCAGAGCAGAAGGAGAACAGGCCAACCAGGAAGGCTGTGCCACTTCCATCCTTGGAGGTTTTCAATGCCTGGCTCGACTAAGCACTGAGCAACCTGGGCTGACTCCTTTCCTGACTCTGCTTTCACCAGGCAGTGGGATGAGACATTTCCTCAAGTCCCTTCCGACCCAAACTCACTGATGACTCAATGCCAATAATACTCACACAAAAATGCTTTATTTTTAAAATAACAAGACTGCCTTTTTTTCAAAACAGTTTGATTTTTTATTGAGGTTTTTTTGATTTTTTGTAGGGGTGGGTGGATGCTGGTTTTTCAGGTTTAGCCAGAAGAATACACTTTAAGAATAAAGCTCATTGTGCCAAATGAACTGTGACAGGCCGGATGACATGACAGACCTTCCATTTAGCATTGTTCATGTAGGCTAATTGCTATAATTAGGAAACCTCTATTACTGCTGGCTCTAAGTGATCATCAGCAGAAATATAGTGCTCAGGAATATGAATTCCAAGTTTCATATTTCATATCTTTTCAATATTCAAATGCAATATTCAAAACTGGAAAACAGCCTTATGTAATACTATTATTCCTAGTTTGGCCTAAGATCACAACTAACCTTTTTTTAGTAGAATTACCGGATTCAGAAGTTCTCATTCTTACATTGCCACTTGGATTAAAGCTGAATCAATGCCCTGATCTGCCCATAGAAAGTTCTCAAAAAAACTCAGTTGTCCAAGTGGAAGCAAATAGTTAACACAACATAGACCAGAGATGGGATAAATTTTATATTGCAGTCAAGTGTTCAGCACAGTAAACCTTGGCATATATCAAAGTTAAGTTATGTGTCAAAACATCATACATCATCTCCTGCTTCCCCTACTCTGGCCCGAAATTTGCTGCACATTATAAATGTATAGACAAGCAATTGTTTCATCTTCTCAGAATACCCAACTACAGCTAAAGAGTTCAATTCGTTCATGAATTTAGTGTGATCTGTACAGGTGAACTGTTCCAGACTAACTCAAAACACCTAGTATCTACTCACCTTTGTAGTAAAATAAGCAATAATCAGCAAGCACAAACCATCGTCTTTTCCATAATCGCATTCCAGAGCTATCCTGAAATGCAAAAAATGCAATACATTTTTCATTTAATCAAAGTTAACAGCTTATCATACAATGCTGATCCAGTGAGTTTACCAGACGTTTACCTAAATATGATTATTAATTGCAAAACAAGTGGTTTGTATTTTAACAAAATATTATGTACTAAGAAAGATAAGAGGCAAAACATCCAGCTATAAAATAATGAGGGCAGAATATTCAAACTGCTAATTTTCATTAAGTAATTAAACTTGCATCCCAAACAGCATTCAGATTAACCTTATACACAACCAATGCATATTTTATCTACACTGATCTATCTGCAATGAAGAAACAAAATATGCTTCTGGACAACACACACTCCAACAAAAATTGCCTATAGACCACGACAAAAATCACTACACAACTGTGAAGTATGACATCAGATTTCAGGCAATGATCCCCTATAATTCTACAGCCAATCTCTATAGGTTACCCATGCCTAAAACATGATTTAATAACATATTCCTTAGGAAATAAAACAGGGTGCACAACACACAAATTTTAATGATGTGTAATATAATATGCTTGTAGAAATATCTATATCTATATATCTATAAATCTATACCACCTTGTCAAAATTAGTAATATTTGCATTGAAATTAATTTTAGAAGCTTGTAAAATTGCCAGACTGTAACCTAAGCAAGTACAGTTTATTCAGCTCAGGTAGGCTTTAGTAAGACCAGCAGCACAGAAAGCATCTTCACGTTTCAACAAGTAAAGGTAAGGGGACAGAAGGAAACAGCTTTTTCCCTGCTCTAGCGATTTCCCTCCTCCTTTCTGCAGTCAAATTACGCATGGAAGGGCTTTCTTCCCTTCCCGCTTTCCTTCTACAAGGTTGTCAAGACATATCGTGTCTGAGTTCCGATTCTGTCCTGAACACGAATGGACTTGTGGAGTGGATTCCCCCAGAGCTGAGCCCAGCACACAGCAGAACTACAGCTCTCCATGCAGGAGGAAGCGAACAGCTCTCAGCAATTTCACTTTCCCGTACATGTAGGATCATAATTGCCAGCCTCAGAGTTCAGCTTTCTCCGACTCATCCCTAAACTTTCCCACTGGATCCCTGGGGCTAATCTGGTGGATGCTGACTGCCAAATTAGAAGCAGGGAAGTATTTTCATACAACAAACAGCTTTATTTACTTATTGCACTCAAGGATGTGCTTCTGTCAGGCTTAAGAGTTCAAGATGTAGCAGCTGTAGAATTCTGCTCATTGGATGAAATTCTATAACCCAGCTTTTGCTGGATACCGGTCTCAGTCACAGCAATGAGTGGTGAATGGGTCCCTGTTTCTCTTAATTTTCTCCCTCCTGCTTTTGGAGAACAAAAGGCATATGGGTTGAAATTAAGCCTTGATCGTGGCAGAATGGCATAAGCAAGCAGATGGAATAAGGCCTTCACAGCCAGCCTTGCACTGAGTGTGTTCTGAGGGAGATCGAGATCATCATGGCAAAAAGCCAGTGAGATAAAACAGGGAAAATAATCAGATTTAGACAACCATGCTATAACCTCAATATTCAACCATGATGGTGATGTCCATTTATCATTGTTTCCACGTTTGATTCAAAGCTGTACATAAACCTTAGTCTTCACTCTTGCTGAACATGAATTCCTCATGACAGAAGCTTGTGGGAGTATCCAATACTGCCCTGTGTCACCAACACTTGAGCTTCTGCTTTTTCAGTTACTCGGAAGGCACTTGCTTTTACTTGTTTGTATTGAAGGACACGAAGAGAAACTGCTCATATACATACCTGTTTGTGTAGCCAGCCTCTTACTATAACAGGAACATTGGGATTTCTCCTGATAGCTTGGTCCCTCTTTCCAAAGCTATGAACTTTGCTTCCAGTCTTCACAACCTGTAAAGAAGTATAATGTAGCAGTGGTTTTTAAACTGTACTGAGACTCATTTCATATTACAAATAACCTCACTGCAATAACTCATACTTCATTACACACCAACAAAGCATTCATAGCATTTTCAAGGGCAAGTAAACAGGTCATAGTATTTACAACATAGCAAAGTCAATCTTCCACTTTCATCAACATATTTGTGCCAGGATGGTCTGCCAGCTCCCAGCTGACAGCAGTATCACTGGTGTGTCAAGTCAGAAAGGCTATGAAAGTTTTAGTGTGCCTGGGAAGTATTTTTGAAAGCTGCATTCAAATCTCTCTCTGCACCATGGTACAAGTCTCTTACACACACAGGACTTTGTGCAGATGAATCCTACTCTTGCTCTCCTTTGTTTAGGGCTTTTTGTTATTTTTTTGGTTGATTTTATTTTTCTTTCCTATTTAAATTCAAACAGCATTGATAGCTTAATAAAATGCTTGGACTTTGATCCTGCAAACAAAAGAAGACAGAGTGACGCCGGGGAAGGGAAGAGACCTAGACAGCAGCAAATGGAAATGACAATGACTAGGTAATGATTTGTGTGTTACCGAAACCTCGCTTTTGACTCACATGAGCAAAACTATTTCAAAAACAAACAAGGAAAGCCCATCCATCTGTGAAAAAGCAAGAATCTCTAGATGAATAATTTGCCTGTTCTTTTCCAAGCTCAGCACAGTTTGCTCCTCCAACTGCTTTAGTAACCTCAGATGCACAAACTACCCTTACAGTTGTGCCTGACTTCTCCAAGAACTGTCCAGATTCCTTCCTACAGTGCCTCCCTTTTTAATCTTTTATGAGGGTACAGATGCTCTGTGAGCTGCAGACAAACAGCAGCTCTGGAAACAAGCACATTTGTCATGCACAAGGGATAACATCAGAAAAATACTTCAACATACTACTCCTGCCAGTCAAGCAACACCTGGACTAGAAGACAGCATATATAATAATAAATTATTCTAGTAATATATGATAACTTTAAATGGATTCTGTTAATTTTGAGGCCAAGCTTTACCAACTTGCACTAAATTTCCTGTCTAAGTGAAGAGTTAAGATAATAGCTATAAACAGTAAGAAAAAGAAATGCATTTCTTCTTTAGTGCTGCAGCACATAAAACAGCAACACAGATTTAACACCTGTAAGGAGGTACCAAAGGTCAGGTTTTACTATGTAGTGTCCCTGAGCTGTGTTCTTCAGGAAGCAGCATGCTGCTTCCAGCTCTATTGAGGAGTCAGGTGAGCTGCATATCACAGTCATTTCAGTGAAAAGCCCTGACATTTAGATGATGGGAAGAATGCCAAGTATAGCCTTTTCCCCAGCAGTGACATCTCACAAGACACTTTGGTGAGAGCCTACACAAGACTTGCCCATGTCCCAGGGCAGCACAAGTGATCACCTGAGCAGACAGCTGTCTAGGGCTGGAACAAACCCAGCAGGCTGGGATGTAAACAGCAACAGGTTTCCAAGCAGGTGCCCCTGACAGCCAGCTGCCAAGAACCAGCTCACAGTAAAAGTCAGGTGGGGACGAGACTGCCAAGATCTCTCAGCCTGTTCCTTTGCCATACCTGTGCTCAGGCACTCAGCTAACAGGCTGCTGAGCACCAGCTTTGGGCAAACACAGCATGCTGACTTAGGACCACAAAAACCTCTCTGGGCACTCATTCACAGAGTACAAGCAGCAAGTCTGACACAAAAGGAAGGAAGAAATAAGATGTTAGGCATTTTGTGTTTGCCACTGAAAATATTTCAAAAGAAAAATTGCAAACCTGTGTTCAAATACTGCTCTAAACAAGCACACAGAGGTGTTTCATGAGGACAGCCACACTCTGCATGATCATACGATGGCCAAGCCATAAGTGGGGCTTTTTTAAGAAAAATGAGAAGTAAACATTGCAGTCAAGTTTTAAAGAATTGTTGCCAAAAGTTAAGATGTAACAGTTACATTACAAGGGTGATGAAAATAATGAGGTGCAAATTATTTAAAGCACTGAAGTCAAATATTTATACTTTGCACCTGAAGAGAAATCAATTTACAAAACATTTCCTGATTTTCCTTTCTCATAGTTATCCTTGGAAGGGTTGATGAACTGAGGAACAGTTAAAGTACAGCCAATCTAGCCTCACAGCAGCATTTAAATTGGATTTTTTTCATCAGATCCCTTGTCAGTGACCAAACACTTTCATAGTCTCTGATCCTACTCAATTTAAAAAGATGCAGATCATGACATGGAAAAGTCAACCTTGGACTTGGCCAAAAGACCAAACAATTTCTATTGCACAGGAGGGGGAAACATTTTCCCAACGCTGTGTATTCTATATCAATACAATACCCATAATGGAAACAAAATTATCATTTTATGGCGCTTTATGTAATTAAAATTCTCGTATAATCTTCCTATTAATCATCTCATTCTGCTCTGGAGTAAAACAAAGCATAACAGATACTATGTCACAACTTGCTTCCACTGGCTAAACTAAAATGTTAGTTTAAATGAAAAGGTATATTTTTTAAACCCTTTGTCTGTATGGCAGTAGTCTTTTCCTAACATAAATTATTCTGGTATCATGGTCATGTGCTGAAAAATGCAGGTCAGCAGAGCTGTCTGTGTCACTGAAGACACAGAAGTAACTTTTGACTTCAGTACATTTGTTACACTGACTTGTTTGTGAATGACTCATAAGTTTCTGCAAAAAAATCCAAAATGTCAAGGGCCAAAATTTTCAAATCCCTTTTCATCTTCCCTCATCATCTTCCTTACATTAGCCTCTAGCTGAGAAGCAAAGTTGCTAACTTAATTATAAAATATAATATTTTTCTTTTTTTTTTTAAGCTGGACAGTCAAAAAAATTGTAGACAGACTTTTTTTGGGGACAAATTTTTTAAATAGTAAAAAGGAAGACTATCTTGATAAAAATATGCAAATTATACACATAAGAGAACATGTAACTTTCAATCTGGAAGAAAGTAAGCACAAAAAAACAATGTAAAAATAAACAATTCACAAAACCCTCCCTGTTTAAGTCATAAACACCTTCATTCATAAAATCTCAATGTTTTACTTAGAAATGAACTTACGAATCCTTCAGTATCTCTAAGAAAAAGATACAAAATCCTTTTTTTTAGATAGGGAAAACAGAAACTCGCAGAAAATCCTACTCTTAATTTTGTGCATTCATATACAGTGGCTGTGATTTAAACACTGCTTTCTACTCCAGACAGTCCCATAGAGCTGGCATCGTCACATCCCTGTCACCACTGCCTGTTCCACTCAACTGCCAGGCTCATTCTTTACTTGTATTCCTCACCAGTTCATCTTGGAAAAGAACCAGTGTAATCAACAATTCAATTACTTCTCTTATGCAGAATCCATCCAAAACATGTTCTCCAAATGCAGACAGTAATAAATACATTATGCTACTCTCCTTTACGTTTTTGAACTGATCAGTCCTGTAGTGGCAGAGTAACATTAACCAACTTCCAGTCACACCACCAGACACATAAAGACTAAATTCCAAATGTACTTTACTCTTGAACGGAAGCAGATCTTTATTCCTCCATAGCCTTAATTTTTAATCAATATAAATCACTTTTAATATGGTTAATCATGTAATTGAATTGGCTATGAACAAGCAGATCTCTGGGACAGAGAACAACTGCCATTTATCAATGTGTCCTTTGTTTTTTACTCCCTCAGCCCCATATTCCTCAAATGTCAAAAAGCAGGGTGGACTGCACTGTTCTGAAGTCTTCAGATGACTTAGACAGTTGTCCATCAAAATGGTGGGGCTCACCCTAACAATCTCTGTGCATTTCTGCAAAACTGCCCATCTCGGGTGTCTCACAGAACAAAGGCAGTTATATATTTAAATGCACATCAATGAAACATAAGGACATTTTGGTAAATACAAGCCTCATTTTGGCTTTTTTCTTTTTCTTCTTTTCAACATGTACACCATACAATTGACACTGTTGGAATGAAATTATGAAATTCTTTTTCCAAAGAATCAATTCAAGCTCAGACCTGAAGACTGCAACAAGCAAGCCAGAAGTCTTCCTCTCATCTTGAACTGAGAATGATAAATCTGCTGTACATTTGGCAGCTCACCTTCCCCCCCTCCACCCCAAATGTGGCAACTCTTAGCTCTCGACTTTCTGCAGAAGGGTCATATGGAAAGCCATGTACCTGTTTCTGCACTTTCTCCTTTGGTGCTACTTCAATGTGCACAGATCTGTATAAAAAAACAGTTTGAATTTGGCCAGGACTGCCAACGTTATGCATACACCGTTTTGTGATGGCATTTGCAGGAGAAAATTATGAAAGCATTTCATAAAAGATAATAATTAGCCCCGGGGCAGTAGAGACCTTTGCCATAAACCTGTTTCTGGCTTTATGATTGTGCCTCTTGTCTGCAACTGAGAGCTTGCTCTTTGAAAGGATGATAATGGAATTCATGGAAGAAAACATTTAGAAATAAATAAAAGGACCTTAAAACCTACACTCAACCTGACAAAAGTCAACCTCAAAATGGAGGACACAGGTTATTCATTTTACAGCCTTTGTCCTCATTGATAGTTCACTTGGGTTAATTTTTGTGTTAGGCTGTGAAGGAATTCAACAGATTTTCTGACTACAGGATGAGAGGAGTGATTTCAAACCTGGAAACACATGCAATGATGAAACAAAGTACATGTAAGAAAGATGACGATTCTCTGTTTTAGTCAAAACTCCAGTACTTATTAAGGGCCCATAGCAGGATGGATCATATAAAAACAAACTTGGTGGAGATGGAAAGTACAGGAAAACACAAAATTTTTGCAACCAATTCACCAAAGTCCTTTCTTCAACTCAGTTACATAAGAGGCTGCTCATTTTTGCATTTAAAAAAACCTGAGAAGTTTAATAACTGCAAGCAAAGTTAAGAAACATATCTTATCTCTGCTAATTCTTCCAGTATTGTTTTTTCCCTTTTTATCTACCCACTACTGTTCTCACTGTACTTTAATTTATTGTAAGGTTAAGGAAGCACTTCAAGTACAGCACTTCATTATATTTTGTGCAATAGTAAACATAGGCCCTTTGTCAAAGACAAAGAATGGACTTTTCTATTATTAAACATTATGTGTGTAAACTTTGGTGCCTGCACTGCTTGTGCATTGCAGTGATGGCAGAAAAGGATTTAAGTTGTTACTAAGAGGAGGAACAGCAGTAAGGTTTCATGGAAAATAAGAATCAAAAATACACACTCTAGTAGTCTGCAGCACTTGTTGCCATATACACTGGACTATCAAAAAACTTACTGAAATACTAGTTTACATATACTTACCTCCATTCATAAGAAGACTCTCAAACTTTCCATGTCACAACAATCATTATTTTTTCAAATTATGTTCAACAATATCATGTGGGAACAGTGGTTCTAAAAGTGCTGTAACACTGTCAAGTGCTGTTACAGCTCTGTACAGTGCTGTAAGAAAATTTTTGCCTGAGTAAAAGATATTACCTCTTTTCTGAGGTCCTACTACACTTCTAGGCTAAACCCATGACCGTATTAAAATCAGCATGAAAAGAATATTGGATTTAAAGTGAGTGAACTTGTAATCAACAAGTTGAAACAACAGCTTTTTCTTTTACCTTAGAGCCAGGTTTTGTATCAACAGCAGATGTAGTTACTGCAGTGGACGTTTCACTGACCATACTTGAAGGTCTTTGGTTTATTTGATGCTTGGACATAGATGAATTCTGCCTAGAAAACAAACAAAACCAGATAATCTAAAGCACATTGTTTCAAACAGTTTTGTCTTTTTATAATTAAGATTCACGGTGTGCAAATGAATGACAGGGTAGTCAAATATTTCCCATGAATCTGCAACTTCCTTTGCACCACTTCTCTTACTTTGATTTCAGGTCTTTCTAAGCAGATGCTGCCAGTGACTTGTGATGATTGGTATTTGTCTATGTATCAGGAGGAAAAAACCTGCCAAATTGTCTGCAAACCCAACAGAGAATCAAGATATAACAAAGAGCACTCAGAGGAGACAAGACTAATACAGAGAAACTGAATTGTGCCCAGTGTAGAGACTTGGCTGCAAACAAGTGAAAGAGCAAACACTGGAGAGGGAAAGACAGGAATCAACATTTGCAATAACAGGCTTCCTATTTAAAATCAAAGTGAGACCAGCCTACCATTAGATCTTTCACTAACTTAATGTTAGATCTTTGAATCTACCCAAAATATGATTCATAGCATAATATGAGTTATTAAAACACCATTTTAGTGAAATGGTGCAATTCATGGCAAATATTGTTAGAAATATGTAACTTCTGAGTCATACTCAAGACCCCAGAAATCCTGATAACTAGCTCAGATACCTGTTTAAAGCATATATGAGGTGAATCCTACCAGAAGAACCTGTTCAACAAGTAAGAATTCAGCACAGCTTCCCAGATGAAGAAATGAGAGGATAAATGGAAAGGCAAAATCCTGTTGAATGCCATCTGCATGTTGTGAAGAGAAGCCTCAGCAGCCAAGCTTGACACCAGCTTGTGAATTAAAACCACAGGTGGCATTTTCAAAAATCATTAATGACATAATTTAACAAATTGTATTTCAGAAACAAGTAACAATACAGTCATACCAGGAAACAAGATAAAACAGACAATTAACAATCCATGATTTTCATTTTTCCACCTCGGTAAGTCATCAAAGCCAGTTATTAAAAAAAAAAAAAAACCAAACCACATGACATACAAGCCACACCAAACATGGTTGTTGCTACCACTGAAATTCAATCCTGTTCTGAACACAACAGAGAACAGAGCAATTTTGAGCAGTTATCACTCAGGAGAACAAAGAAGAAGAGTTTGTGATTGTAGTAGCTCAACAAAAGATTTAACTGATGACAAGGTGTTTGTTATCACTGGTCTTCCTCAGTTACAACCTGATCAGTTCACAGTTCAAAAGCTTTTATAGGTGTTTTGGTGTCAGAGAAAGCACTTTTTTCCATTTGTGGCCCCAGAGTTTCAATTAAGCATTCAAGTAGGTAACACAACTTTGGTCCCATTTTCTTTATTCTGGCATAAATACCTTTCTAGATTTTATACATAAACTCAGGTCTAAGATACGAGAACAACCTACAGCAAGTCCCTAAAATTCCTGGTCATCCATTAACGTACGAGAGCTTCATTGTATCATTCAAGTCAGTTTGCCTTACCTCTTATAGACCGGGTATCCTGCTGCAACATTTAAGCACCATTTGGAAAATACAGTTTCAGCAAAAAGCACATTAAGACACTTCCCATATATGACACTGCCTGCCTAGCTACTCGTGTCCTGCTCCCTTCCCACTTTATACACTTTCAAAACAGGCAGAAAGTGCACATTTACAGTGTGCACTTACTTGCCTTCTCCTAATATCTACTTGCCAGAACAGTTCCATTTCCCTGCTCAAGGCAACTAAACCAAGTTCAAGTATTACAACAAGGGAGGAACACTAACAGGGATGGGAGAGTCTTCTACACTGCTTCCTCAGAATGGAAACTATTAGATTTTATATCATTAAGAAAGGCACTAGAAATGAGTGGCAAAACCACGACACCAGAACAAATCCAAGGAAAACATTTGGGTTTAGATGACACAAGATTTCCCTTCTTTCCTTGAGGATTCTCTACAGCATCCCCACCACAAACAACTAAGCATTACACCGTAGGACAGTCACACATTCTTACCCAGGTACTTACTGGGTTGAAGAGGGAGGAAAGGAGGAGGTGGAGAGAGCACATAACATACATATTCAGAAAATCTGTTGGCTTTTCAGACTACAGATAATCTAATTGGATTATGTTCTTTCCTTCTTATAGAGTAGCTATTTCAGGGAGCTAACTTTCCCAGAAAAGAGAAAAATTAAAAATAAAATTTACATTTCCACAATTTGGAATTAATTTTTCCATTTAAAAATTAGGGGGGAAAAAAGAGGAGCAATCCCAAAGGAATGGGTTTAATTTAAAAATTCAGCTCTGATTGAACAGATTTTTCACTGTTGGTTAAATACACTTCACTTTCAAAAAAACCAACCAAACAAAACAAGAATGACAGAGGAAGGTAAGATTTATAGGTTTAACAGGACCATCACTATCCGAAAATCATAATGCAATACAAAATGACAAACATGTAATTTCCATGCATTTATTATGTGGTCATACAGATTCTCTTCCACTTGCTACTGAAAGTGATCACTGCCAATAAATTGAGCTTTCCATTACTAGTAGTACCAAATTAATGATGAAATTCAATTTCACAAGTAGAAAAATGCTTTTTAAAAAATGTGAGCTTGTTGCCATGGAAAAACTCAAATAGCTAGCAAAAGAGACATTAAGTCCATTGAAAAAGAAAATACATTATTATTCTTGCAAAAAAAGTCTTTGTCAGCAAACACGGATGATCCAAACTTGCTGTACCTGACATGGAACAGAAAACATTAAACAATACTGAAAATTAATTTCCATATTTGTATATAGAATTTCAAGGATGCAATAGATTTGTTACATGAAATCAGAACATAACAAAACTCAGGTACTCAAGTCTCTTAACAGCTAATTATTATTCCCAGCATGTTTTTAAAAGCAAAGAAAAATAGGCAGAATATGAAGAATTATGTGAAACATCCTGGCTTGTTAATGGAGTTAATGCTGTCCTAACAATATTTACAGATTTAACTTTAAAAATAAATGACTACAGCATTAACAGTGCATTCAGAAACATTAGTTCAACATCACTGCTACCAAAGATGTTTGATAACTTCTGTTATCCAAGGTGCCCCATTCTGTCTTTGCAGTGGTGGTTTTTGACCCTTTTCAGGCTAGTTTTCTTATTGCCTTCCCCACGTGTGTGCATACACACAGAGAATTGCAATATATACATTTGGAGCCCCAGTACCATGTAAATTCTTTTAAGTACTTGAAAATAACTCTCTATATAGTATCTCCTGTCAAGCAACATCCTGCTCTATTTATACAGTGCTAGTATGTCTACAGAAATCACATTTACCATCTAAAAGAATTATATAGCCAATATTTGGGTTATTAAAAAAAAACCACTACACTGAACAACAACAATAAAAAAACGACACCAGCAGCCCATATTGAAAATCCAGTACTCATGAGAGAACACATTCCTTTGCTCTAAAGGATCATATCAGCAGCTTATAAAGTTTATTTAGCTGGATCATATATGATGCAATAACATCACATCAATCTAGTTTTACTATTAAAAAATCTCCTAATCAACTAGTTTAAAAAAATAACTGTCCTAGTATTTCTATATATGTAAACATGGCAGATATTTATTTTGGGGTTGTTTGGGTTTCCTCTTTTCTCTCCACCTGATATTTTTGCTGCTATAGTAACCAAATCCAATAGATAAAATAAGACAGCTCTCTACCCAGAGGTGATACAAAGGTTTTATGAGCCACACAAACAGGCAAGAAAGAGGATAAAACTCACTGTATTAAGCACACTATATTTTTCCCCTATATGTCTACATTTATGTTCAAGTCTAATCTTTTTTGAAGTATGAAGTACTATCTTTCTCATTTGCAAAGACACTACTGTGGCAAATATATCACATAGCTCTTAATACGCAACCAGTAGTGTTTAACACAGATACAATTAGGTACATGGCTGCAAGTGCCTGATGTTTCCTTTCTGTATACAATTATTTAAAGACCTGTCAGTTAAAGATAAGAGAGAGGAAATCTAAACATTACATACATCTACCCTAAGAAATTCTATCATGGATTTTTCAGAGAAATACATGTGTAACAATGTGGTTAACTAAATCTAATACCTGTCCGGCAGCTTTATCATTAATTCTGTTTTCCATGGGATGTTTAGGAAACGTCCCTTTGTGGATTAAAGGTTCATTAAACACCTGAAAGTACAGCACAGAAATTGAGAGGCAATTGTGAAAATGAGGGAGGCTACCAGAGAAGCTTTCCATACAGCAAGATGTTCACATTATTTTGAGGTGATCAAGTCAATAGAGAACAAAAATTATTATGCATAAAAACTGAAATGCTGCCAAGAATAGATAAAAAAAATAATCTTCAGATAGGAGTTATGAGTAAACAAGTGGTAGGATGCCAAACCGAATTCAGTGTCAACAGCAGAAAAGTAATTCAAAGGAGAAAGAAATGAAAAGATCTCTGTAGCTTTTATCACTCAAAACAAGACTGGCAAGGAAAGGATATTTTTAAATCTAAGCACAAGGAGTAACAGCAGCCAGAGTATGTTAAGAATTATTAGTAAAGGCATAGAGAAGGAAAAGTAGAATTACATTACTGTAACAAACAATATGCTCATATGCTGAATATTGCATTCACCCATAATCAATCACTTCATGAGAAAAAAAAAATTTAAAAGTGACACTCAGAAAAGCTGGCTCTCAAGTAGAGCTAGTGAAAGGTATAGAACACACATCTCACAAAGGTGCTAAGTTTGGAAAAACAAAATAAGAGGTAGGATTTCACAGTGATCGCAGCTAAGAACATATTAGGAAATAAGGAACCACTATTAAAGAAAATAAAAAAAACAAAGAAATCTAAATAAGAACACCTTTAAGAAGGAATAGCATGAGAATAAAAGACAATGTAATTCAAAAGTTAGAGGTTCCAGTCACAGCAGAGCTGAGGAAACCAGATTTCAGCTTAAAATTGATGTGATATTGTTTAAATGCCTTGGGAAAAGACTAGTGAAATACAGTCCCGGCCTTCTACTGAAAGTTCTCATTTGATCATGTGAAGCAAGGGCATGTGGTTCACAACTGAGTCACAATCAAGCTAGGATTACATCATTTATTGACGTCATTTTCCAAAATATGTTTTCAAAACTCCTTGCCAGAACACTGCTCCCTGGATGAGGAATGGCCAGAGCAGTGCCTACATTCATCATTTCTAGATGACTGTAAATTACTTTTCTGATGTTAAATGTGTCCTTTTAAATAGATATGTCTGCTGTAGCCTGAACAAGTTCGTGCTGACTTCTCCTAATTAGCTCCCAGTCAACATCAGGTGACAACTCCTGGCCTTGGCCCTAATCTTAAATTAAAATCAACCCATCACTAATAAATCATGTCACAACAGCACTGAAGAACAAATCACTTTTTATGAAACCCTTACAAGTGCTACTACTTCAGATAGGATTCTTCAGCTATAGGAAAAAGTACTCTTGGTCAAAGGATCCCACAACGGAAAGGTTCCACAGACCATGCCCATCCAGACACTCCCTTTCTGACTGAGTCCCGTTTGTTGAAGTTACTTCATCACATGATATGATCTACAACATTGATTCCAAACTAATACATGATCAGCAACAGTGATTCTAAGAAATCCCTGATGCCTGAGGGAAACAAATGAAAATGTGGCACAGCCACAATCCCTAGACCTAAAGACAGGGAGGTGCTGGCAGCTCTTTTGATTTCATCCACATGTGTCAACAGCATCATTTGACAGGAACTCAGATACGACTGTGATGAACAGCATCTGTGTTCGACTCCCACTGCTGCATGCAAGTGGTATGAAAGGAAACCAGAGCATCCCACACATTTGAAAATGACATTTTTAAAGCAATTTTAACTGACAGATTAAAAGCACCTCATTTCAAAAACACTGTAGGAACTTCAGGTCAATAATAAAGCTTAGAAAAATGTTCTTGCACAGACTGTTTCCTGAGCAGTCTCTACAAACATATTCCTCTCTATATCCCTTCAGCCATCTCCTCTTCTTTTAGAATAAAAAAAGCCTCACTCTATTAAGTCAACTACAATGTAGATTTTTCCTTGTTTTGATACCATCTCGGTGCAAGTAACTGAAGTCTACAGATGTCCATTCATCTGACTGCCCTCCAAATAAGCCCCTTCATTTCTCTTCCAAATAATTTACTAACAGACATTAAAGATCACTACAATCACATGAAAGTAGTTCTTTCAATTTTGCTTTTAATATTTTTTCTGTGACCATGACTACGAAACCAAAAACAGCCTAGGGAAGTGTGACTAACCCCGGCAGCCCCCCCAAGAAGTTGTATCCAAACATCTATTTTCCAGTACACATGTACAAATTTATATTACATTTGACAACCTTTACAACAGATGAATTAAAAATCAATGAATAGATGGAAGCTGGAATACAGATGCACAGCGGCTATTGCCCATACTATCTTTCACATTCACTCCACTGCAACATACCTGTTCACCTCACTGGAAGAGCTGGAGCAGTTTGTTTGTGTAACTACAATGAGACAAACCCCTCTAAGCAGCAAGTCACCTGTATGCCATGGAACAGCGGGGATGACCTCCAGCTCAGCAGCCATCCCACAGCCCTCAGACTTAATCATAGGCCTCTCCCACAATGTGCTATTTCATGCTAGTTCTCAGCAGGAACCTTAAGCTTTGCTTTGGATTTGGGGAGGGCAGCTGTTGTCTTGTTGGGGTTTTGTTGCTAATGTTGTTTTTGTTTGTTTGATTTGTTTTATAAACCATTTGAGAAGCCATTCCCAGGGCTGTTTCAGAATCTCTGAGCTCTAAAGTCATGCTCCACCTCTTTCCTCTCCAAGTCCACAGCATAACACACTGCCAGAAAGGGCTCAGTCTCCTGGAAGTCTTTCATGGCCCTTCTCAGTGTCTCATTTTTCTTAATGCTATAAATGGCTTTGAATTGAACGTAAAACAATTTAAATGCCAGAGAGTTTGAAATGTGAAGTGTTCAGAATCACATGGACAGCCATACAACGCCCCCCTTCCAGGTCACTACAGTGACACCAGCCTCCGTGATAAAAGAGGGGGTAAAGGCTCCTTAAACAACGTTGGAAAAGTGCTGTCCCATTCTTCTTGCCTTGGTTTTAGAAGTGATGTAGAACTTTCTCCTAGACTCTCCTTTCTGCCTAGGAAAGGTACCATTACAGTCGTTCCAGCAGAGATGGGATTCCAGAAGCAACGTAGCGTGCAGCAAGGATAGTTAAAACTAGTTAAAAGCAACAATGAAACAGGGCATGATCTAATCCAGCACCACAGATGTGCCCAAATTCACCAGTCTGAACACATACATTTCTTCATTTGTCTTTCTTTTTTTTTTTTTTTAATCAAACAATCAAGATAAAATATGCTGGAAACTAATATATTTGACAGCATTTCTCTAGAATAAGGAAGAACATCTAATCAGAGTTGAACATCTTAAACATAAGAAAACCAAGGAAATACAATGGAAACTTGTAATATTTTTTGTATTTCAATTTCAGTACAAAGTTCACTTTAAAACATGTTCTGTTTATGTTCTGTATATCTGATATTCATATAAGGTTAAAGCATCATTGTTTAAGCATCCTATGCATATTGCCTTTTTCATTTGTTTACTTTTGGGTTTGTTTGGGGTTTTTAGAGGATTTGATAAAGATTTTCTCTCAAGCATGGAGCAGTGCTACAATCAAAAACATACTATAACGATGAGAAATAAAATTTTAAGCATAAATCTCAGTGACATTTTTACTACAATATCAGAAGAACTGTCAATAATCTAAAGTACTAATCTACTGTAGGTTAATGTGTTACTTTTTTAGATCTCTTGACATGGGTATAAAACTACTTACTCTTCTCGCAAAATAAATTCAATATTTTCTGGAGAAACCTGTCCTGTCACAGGATGTCTAAATGACGTGGTCTGCTGATTATGGCTGAAAGGAAAAAAAAAAGAAAAAGAAAAAAGGAAATTAATATTGCTAAACTCAATAAAGTATGATCTCTAAAAGGCAGAACTATTTATATTGATGTTCTACTGCTCTATTCCAGAAATGAAACATATTTCTGAGGTACTTTTCAATTTTGAAATGTTTTCAGCTCCTTTCTGTCCTTGTTGACTTTGCCAATGGCACACTGCACCACTTAATTATTAAACAGGTTAATGTTTTAAAAGTAAACTGGTTGCAATCCTTAGGGAGACACAATTGAATTTATTAAGATTTACACCTTACTGTTACCAGATTATTTAAATATAATGTAACACATAACATAAATTACTGACTTATGTTTCTGTAAATTTCACAGAACAGAACCACTACATTAACTTGAAATGCTGCTAGATAACATTTTACACAATTTATATTATTTAATGAGATCACAGAGAGATTATGTGGAAGCCAATTTTTGCCTTTTCTTTTTTAACTCTAGTATGGTATTTCTCCAATGATTTTTCCTTACACCTTCATGCAGAGGATCATATATAACCTCAGCTGTTTGGCTGCATGGTCTATATAAAACAACAGAGTTTAGGATTTTATCTGAGTTGAATTAAAATCTGGATTTTCTATCAACTTTCCCCTCAGAGTACTATCCAGATGTTTTGATACCCTCTGTGATTATATTGCTATTCATTAAAGACAAATATTTTACCTATCTGTGTAACTGTACTCACATAATGCAAAAATAAGAGGCAAAGAAAGCTTATTTCAGTATAAACTGGTAGTCTGCCCTTCTCTAAAAAATCAGTTATTTCAATTAACTGTACAGAAAACACAAGACAATCTCTGTAGGGTCTTACAGGTACTAAGCCCTTTATTCTTCTCTCCAAAGAAGTGACTATAAAAATCACAAGTTTAAAACAAATAAGAAATTGAAGATCTTTAGAATTAGAAAGGTCATGGCTGACATGCTGTTAGCCTTAGAATTAGAAAGAGTAGTGAACCAAGTGCTCCCTTATTTAAGGTTCTGAATTTTTCTGGCTTTATTAACAATTTTTAGATAAATATCCAAAACTAGAATTCCTACCAAATCCAGCAAAATAGTAACACACTGTGAGTATACTCAGAAAACAAACATAATAAGGCGTTTAAAAGAATTATATCTCAAGGAGCCAAAAATGAAAACTTGTTCAATTTTTTTTGTTTAAAGATTTGGAGTTTTTTTCTTCTGTATTGCCCAGCAGTTTCAAGTCTATAAAGAAATATTTTGATGTTTCAGAGTAATGAAATTCCTAAGAGATAACACTCTTTCTGATGAGTAAAAGATAGCTAAAAATCAAACAGTTCATGCAGCCATTAACATTCCAATATAAATAAGCTCAGGACATGCCTTGATTTAAAAAAAAAAAAAAAAAACCACCAAAAAAGAAAAAACCACACTAAACAAAACCAAAACCAAGCAAATCAAAACCAACCAACCAAATAACCAAAAAACTCCCAACAACAACAAAAATCCCACAAATCGTTCACACTAAGTCCCACCTGGGCCATGAACAGCAGAGGATTTTTTGTGTGTTATCAACTTCTCACCCCTTTTCCCGTATGCTTTGCCACGGGAAGTCAGAAATAAGGAACCCATATGATAACATTTCCAAAGATAAGCAAAGAGCTGTAACAACTTATGTAACATCAAAAGGACTTTTTCCAGCCTCGCCTATTACAAAAATTCTCCCCCTAAAGCCATTGGAAACTGTTGACAAGATATTTGGCCATCAACTACTCCATGGCACCAGAGACAGGATTCATTCCCTAGACTGGTGAGAACCAAACTCGCCTACAACTGTGGATTAATAAAGGATCTTTGCAGTTTCTAACTCTTCAGTTTTCCCTATGAAATCAGCGATCCAGAGAAAGCATTTCCAGTGAGCACACAGTGCTAACATCAACAAAGCAGACAGGATCTTTTTCTTCACAAAAAGACTGAGTACTGTTTTCTAAAGAAGCATTTTTCTGTGAGTCTATATTTTAATTTCACATCTACATCAAAACAGAAGGATGTAGGTGCTTGCAGATGTTTTCAAAGAAAATAATAAAGAAATTACAACAGTAAATTAAACTGCATGTTTTTCACACAGTCCAGTCTTAAGTTGAAAGTATTTCCTTCCAAATCAGGCCTAAAGCAATCTGTTTAACCTTTGATGCTTAGGTTAGGATTGCTAACAAAACAAAGGCAGATACCTTGTTAGCTTAGAAAAATCAAAGTACTTTGCCAGCTATATTCTCCAAGGGCAGACAAACTGTCAACTCTCCTCTGCAGGCTTTTAGTCGTTAATAACTCACTCTACAATTAAGACTGAGGAAAAGGACTATATTCCAGAAAAGCCTAGAGTTATTTAAGGAGTGAAGTTACCCATTATACCATGCTGGCATGTATACAAATGAAATAAATTCAACCAGTCTTCTAAAGAAAAATTAGTCCTCTTGTTGCAACTTAAGAGCGAGTACATTACTAATAGACTAAATATTATTTACTAATAATCAAAATCTCAGATGGAAAGTAAACACATCTTAAATATCTGCACAAATTTTGAGACAAGTTTTGCATGTCAAATACTAAGAGCAGAGAAACAGAGAGATGACTCTGCTGCTGCACAAAATGCAGATGGTAATTTCACAGACAAGGAGAAGGAATATAAAAGCAAGACTTCCTGCAAATCTGCAGATTCAATAAGTAGGACTTGACTGGGAAGAGAGAAGTGAAACCCCTGCCACTAACAATTAGTTTTACAGAACACAGTGGTTTATTTGAATTTGAAAAGTGAGCATTTAAGTGTTTTGCCTCACAGGACTCATTAAGAATAAGCGATACTATTCAAAACAACCTATACAACAGATGGCTAATGCCTTGCAACAAGGAATTAGATAGCAGGGGGATTTTTGTTCACAATGAGAGCAGTCAAACATTGGAAGAGGTTGCCTAGCAAAGCTATGGAATCTCCATCCTTGGAAACATCCAAAACGTGGCCAGATAAGGCTCTTAACAACCAACAAACTTTATAAACTGGTTCCAACTTTGAAGCTGGCCTGGCTCTGAACAGGATGGGCTGGTTCTGATGGGGTACAGAGGTTCCTTCCAATATAAATTATTCTGGTTTATCATTCTCTGCTGCTCCCACAAACTTTATCCACAAATATAATTTAATTCTTACAATATCTTTGAAGTTTTCCCAGTACTTGTTTACTCTAAGAATATTAAAAGTGCTTTTTTTTGGAATGCAAAAAGTTGAATCATTAGATTTTTAGATTATGATTTTTTTATTGTTGCTTTCATGTTTTTTAAACATTTTCCTAACAGTGACATCTGTTTACACAACATTGATAACATAACTTTGCCAATGAGAGGGATATAGTAAACTTGTTGCAGAGCAAGTTTTCCTTCCTTTCCAAGCACAGACTGAGAAAAGACCTAGCACAGTTGTTCTCCAGACACATCAGCTTACCAAGCCTCACAGTAGTTAGTCACCTGTATTTCCTCCAAAGAGCAACTGCTGAATGTGTTCCTATTGTCCAGAAATCAGGCACAATAAATGTGCTTTAATAAAAGGACACGATATGCTGCTCCCCTCTTCATGCCCCTCTTATTCTCCTTTTTTTTCACTGGAGAAAGACTTAATAGCACCCAACAAAACTGGAAAAGGCTTATGAAGGTGCTTCACCCTGTGAATTCCAAATGCTTTGTGACTTGTACTAGTATAACACCACACATTTGAAATGCGAGGCTAACTTTTCCAGCAATGTTACAAATTTTCTGAGTGAGAAAATACGGCATTTTTTCCTAGCAACCATCTTTTCATTCTGTTTTGCATTATATGATTTTTAACAAATACCAATCAAGAGAGCCACCAAACCAAAGCAATATAAAATGAAAAATTCACACAAAAATGACATTCATTAGCATCTGCCACAATCAGCGTTATTAAATTACACTATAGACTGTTAAAAGTAACTCTGAATTTCAAAGTTACAGACCACCACTTTCCAAAGCTTGCTGTTGGTTTGTAATAGTTAAGACTCAGAGTCTTCATCATGGAATTATGATTTAAACACAGTTTTTCTGTAATTAAATACCTCAACATAGATTCTATTATTTGACAGCGTGTGTACACAACATTTACCAGCATAGGGATTGACAGTCACCCACTGTCAGATGTACTAAAGCAGTTTAGACTCCAGACCTTCAAGATGTAAACAAAAAGAATACACCTGGCTAACCTGAGTCCCATGGGAGGTTATGCTGCTTGAGCAGCTAATGTCACCTCTAAGCTGGCCCTGGGTTCAGGGGTGGGGGGTAGAACCAGGTAACAGACAACCTTACAAACAAAAATTGTTCTGCTCCTGCAGGGTAGGTGGGAGTGCAGACAGACAGACAGACACCTACATCCTTTAATAGCACCCTACTGCTCACCATCCAAATGTCTCCTAAGATACTGTGCAGGTGTTCCTTAAGCAAGTCTGTGAATTTAACACTGCCTATTTGTTTGCACTGAACTAACACACAGTATGGTGAAATATAACTGATTTAAACACAAGACCACCACACAATTAGAATCCAGTCTCCAATTCTACAGTATAATTGACACTGGCAGGCACTTTTGCTTGCATGGATACGTTTGCAGAACTCATAATTAACATGACTTCAGTTCATTTTGTATTTGAGTCAAAGCCAAGTTCTAATTATTAATTTTTAAACATGACTGATGCTGATGACCTTTCATTTGAAGTCAAGTGAGCTTATAGATTGCCTGTAGAGTAATTTAAATGCCCAGGCAGATGAACCCTGAAATGTGTGAATCAATTACTGATTGACTCTACATCACATTAACAACAAATTTATAAGTTGCAAGAAACATTCATGCTGTCACTGGACAGACTGTCCTATAAATTACTACAAGCCATTTCCACAGTGTTTATTTTCCAGGTAGGCTGACTCCTTTACATTTACTTGCAAGACTAGGTAAGCATAAACACCTTTATGTTGAATACCCCAAATAGTGACAGTTACAGGTGAGCACCCACACTTGTATGGGAGCTTCTGGTGTGGGTACAGCTGACAGAGGAACTTGTGCAGGGAAGAACTGCTGTTCAACCAGTGAGTTGTTATTGCAAGCAGGAGAAAGTGTTTGTATCCAACCAGGCAAACAGCCAGGCATAGTTTGCTTTATTTTGTAATATATTTCTGAAATATATCAGTAGCTTCAAAATAGTTTCAGCACTGCCTTCTGATTATTTTTTTTTGGCTATCAGCTTTTAAAATGGGTTAGAACAAGTATCAATAGATAGTCCAAGAAAAACAGTGCCCTCAAGGCTCTACAAGTAATATTACTGGAAGAATAATGCAGGGTGATACCTTGCACTAGCAAAAGCACCCACTACAAGCCGCAGGCACAGTTTAAAACAGTAGAAGTGTCTCCTCAGAGTAGCAGTAAAATCCTTGCTCCATTGTAATCAGGGGCTAGGAGACTTCCATAAAGTCTAAATTTCACGCTCTCATACAGTTTAATCAGCATGTTAATCTAGGAACTGGTGCATAAGATTCCCAGAGTAAAAGTGATTCTCTCCAATCTTACATCCCCCTGAGAATTCACAAGTGTTTATTTAGTTCTTTAGTCAGAATACAAATCTATAACTATCTTGAGCTGCTATGTTTGTGACTACCATCAGTAGAGTCTGTGCTTATAAAGACAGATAAAGGGGACAACTTGGCCTGATATCAGATTTTATCATATTTTCACTTTTTGCAAAAGCATGCAGACTAGAAGAAAACATCTTGTCACTCTTTCAAACTAACAGTAAACTGACAGTCACACACTCATGTAGTGTCATCCTTTTATTCAGTTTGCCAACAAGGAGATTAAAAGGGAACTGCAGATTTCTTTGGAACTGAAACAATTTTTTTTCCTGTCTTAATGAACTACCAAAGATAATTTATACTATCCAATGGTAGTATCAAGATTTTGTTAATGAGAATCCTTTGAAAAACAGATCTAACGAAACAATTGTAAGCTACTATGGAAAATGCCACAGAATCACTACAAGTATTTTCAGTCATTAAAAGTAGTGATAAGAGCATGAATCCACTATCATCACAGGATCAACACAGATTGCCATGAGTAATACAGGCTGAAGTCATCTGCTGATTCACAAATCCTTTTGATGCATATTATGAAACACTACTAGGATTTTATTAACTCACAAAAAAAAACCACAGGGAACTTGAAATTAAGAGGGGAAAGCATGTTAGAGTCTTGAAGACAAGCAGATCTTTAGAAAAGAGGAATCTGATTCTATTTCCTTACTTTTGCAGTTTTAGAAAAATTAAAGCCCCTGCCTTCAAAATCAAAAATTAAATTAAAAAATTTCCTGATAACAGCAAACTAAAATTAGAACGGTAAGTTATTGTACCACATCACCTTAATTCAGGCTTGGAACTCACCTAAGACTGCTCCTTTTTTTCCCACTAAAGTATTTGCAGGTAGTCAGGCAATTCGCCATAAACTCACCCCCCAAAAAATGCAGTACCTTCAAAACTATCTGTCTAAATTAATTCCGAACTTCACTACCTGACAAAAAGAATCTTGACTTTTAGTAACTAAAGATGTCACTAATGTCACAAAGCAAACAGCAGACCCCATAAGTTGTACATTCCTTACAGATACTACATGAGTGTCTAAGCCAAAACTTGAATGTCTGAAATGAAAACAGGAGTAGGTCCAACAGTTAAATACATGTACTGGTGATTTATACATACCTATATTTGTATGCATACATATACACATGTATATGTGTATCTGGGAGATATATACACACACACACATCCTTCTCATCTCCAATGCTGGCACAGAGGTTTCTGCAATGATGTCAAACACTTTGGCTTCCATAGCATTAAATGGTTGGGACAAATGGTCCCAGCAGTGATGCAGAAACTCCTTAGAGGGATGTAGTCTGATGAAGTCTTTCACGGAGAAGGCAAGTATTTATTTCAATCAAAGATTTTGGGACATATGGAGGTGTGTGCTTGTTTGTTTTTCCACTGGAGGTCATTGGTGTTACAGGAAAGCAGGAACTTAACCTTTTCCACCACTCCATTTTGGCCTACACATAGAGCAACACTTGCTCTACAGCCTTCCACAAAGAAGAAGATGCAACCATATGACAGGAGCGGGGCTGCAGAACAGTTCCACAAAAAATGCTGCCGACACCCGCACATAGAGAGTAACATGTCATATTATTTATTTCTTCTGGATCTGCTACATGAACTAAATTAATAAATTCATTCTCTAATAAAAAAGAAAGTTGTGATTCCATTAAGTAATATGATTCAAACACCCTGGGTAAAAGCAGCACTCTCGTATTCCAACATCAACTACAATTTAAAGAGTTTAGCGAGGAAGATGCCCAACAAGCCTTGTCACATAAGTAAAATGTTTTGGAAAAAGTATTTAAGGGAAGCTTTACACAAAAATATTTACATATTGAGTTGTAAGCCATAACAAAACTGCTTAATATAGAAAAGGAGTTCACATGTATAGCATCTAAATATACCAAAGGAGGCTGCAATTCCTCACTAGTCTTACTTGAACGTATTTTATTTTGATGTGAAGAGTTACATGATAACAGACAACATAATCCACATTGTTCTAAATACGAAAGCAGAAACAAGTTTTCCAGCATCCGGTTTTCATCTAAGTAGCAAGCCATACAGTGTAGAACACTGAAACAATTTAATACAGCGGGCACAAAAACTGAACAAAACAGATTTTGAAACTCTATTCTGCTGTCACATAAGATATAACCCCAAAATAGAGATCTATTTTAAGACAAATGCACATCTGATTTATTATTTATTGAATTTAATGCATAATACGAAAAAGTGATTATCAGAAGACAATACTGCAGACTGAGACCTTGCTGGGCTGCTGTGTGTGCCCTCAGACAACGTGGAAATACACTGCCCTTTTCCCTTCTCCATTAAATGGAAATGCTTTATCTACACAACCCATACCATGGGAATGGAGTTTTAATCAAATACTGTCTCTTTACAAAACGACAAGTGTACAGAATGGAATTAAAGGATTATAGCTGGTATCCATCAAGTTCTCTCAGGGCTACAATCTAGAATACTGAATCCAATTTCGGACCTCCTCATACAGGAAAGGCATCAACAAATTGAAGCGATCTCAGCAGAGGGACACCAAAATGGTCAGGAGCACCTGCTGAGTGAGGAGCAGCTGAGGGAGCTGGTCACACTCAGATTCTGGGTGCCCCACCTCCTGCCAGGGCGCAATCAAGACGGCTCTTCACAGCGGTACGTGATGGGAGTACAAGAGAGAGCAGGCATAAAATGAAATGTGAGACTTTCAAACTGCTCATAGGAGCAGCTTTTTCACCTTGAGAATACGAATATGTACCATGAGGATAGGGGAGCATTGGAACAAGCTGCCCAGAGAGGTTGGATCGTTTCCATCTTTAGAAGTTTTCAACCTGAGTGGAGGAAGAACTGAAAAACCCGGTCTGACCTCACCACTGATGTTGCTCTAGAGACCTGATGTCTCACCCAATCCGAGCTGTCCAACAATCATAAGGTTGGTATAGTTTCTATTTCTACCACCAAGCCAAGAAAAAACAAAAGAAAAGCCCAAAACAACGTGAAAGTTTTGCAGAACAGATTTTGCTAAGAGAATAACGAAAAAACTCCACACAGTTAATCAAGAAAAACTCAAAATAGCATTAAAACCTGCTTCTTCTTTCAAACTTAAATAGCATCATTAATTAACTTCTTCAGTAAATAATTAAATCCAAACTCCATTTACATTCTATTAATAAATATTTCATAAAAAACCATTATTTATACAGGCTGGGTTTCTGTGGTTATTATGTTCCTTATATCTAGTAGGACCCATTTTCTATCCAAACCTTTCCTGCAGCTAAGGTCATTCAAAACATGCATGAGTCTGGCTCAGTCCGTCTCTAGCCCTACCTATGTCCTCCACAGCTTCACATTATGGTTACTGACTGTAACCATACAAACCTCATCCCCTTCAGACACCAGGCTAAAGAATAAACAAGGATAGTAACGTTGCATTTACTAAAGTAATGTTTAATATGAAGAAACCACAATTCCCACTGTGCACACCTATTTTTGTGGGTTGGCTGTTAATGTTTACCAGCATATATATTAATAAAAGTTGCTTCACTAGTAGCAAACTGTTCCAGCCTATTTTGTGGTTAATTCTGAAACACTTCAAACTCTGTTCATCTGCAGCTTATGCCAAAAAAAATTAAAAATTGCAGCAACAAAGTTATTTCCTTTGGTTTGTGTAATTCTTGACTTTTAAAGGAGTTCCTCCTTCCCCAATCTCTCTCAACTCACTGTGTTGAATAAGGTGTAATGCCTCTCCTCCCAATTTAAATGCATTTGTAAAATATTTTTTCTTCTCAAATCTGAAGTATCAAATGGACTACAGTACACCTGAAAGGTACTTAATATCAAGCTTTAGTTTGAGAGATTAGTAATTTAACATCACCCTGCCTAGAGCAACAGGTATAAATTAATGGAGCTTTTCAGCCTGACTCTTCAGAGCTGTGAATTATACACCGACTGGTGACTTTCCTTTCCAAAGAAGCCCAGCACCTACAGCACTGAAACACTGACAAGTTCAAAAGCCATGACAGCAGCATCCGTTCATAAAACGCTGCTGTAAGTCACACACAGAGCCAAATTTACGCTCCACAGCTGGAACCAAGGGCAGGCCCATTAACCAGAGGCAGCTCTTACACTGGGAACCATTCCTAACAGAACTTCATTCTCCCTCCTTTCTGGGTCTTTCCTTCCTGGTGCAGACCTCAGATACACAGGCTCAAAGCCTGGCCCTGCAGCACCCCTGCATGACACTTTCAAGAAAAAAACCCAGCACATCACAGCTGCCACTGCCATGAAATAAAACTTCAAAGATTACAGAAAGCGTTTTTTGCAATGTCAGAGACTAATATCTCTGAAAACAATTTTTTTCAGTCACAATAATCAATATAGTATTGATGAAGTTACTGTGTATTAATCACACTCTTTAATACCTCATATAAAATGGTTCTGAGACCAAAGCTATAAAGCAGATAAACCTTTTGTAAGATGTTATTTACTCAAATGTTTCCATGATACAAGTTACCTCACTGTGCAGTGAGAAACCCACTACGATTTATAGCCTAAAACCAATTTCAGATTAATACTTTAGGGATTAGAACTGCAAAACAGATATGGAAGATTATCTTTTTAGATTATGCACAGTTTATAAGTGTTCCAGAAATGCCTTTTTAATTCAGCAATTCAGCTACAAAAAGAAAAAAAAAAAAAGGGCAGGAGATATTTATAGCTATATAACAGCTATATAACTATGTAAATATGTAGCTATATCAATATATAGCTAACTGAAGTTGACAACTTGAGACTAACTTGCTCAAGAAAATAACCTAGAGCCCACTTACCCTTACAGAGATGTAGAAATACTCAGTGGCCCCAAGTCAGACAAGCAGAAAAACTCCTCAGGCATTTCCAAACAATCAGAGAAACATCGCAGTAGAATTAAAGTATTCTTTTTGGTATCTATAGAATGGACAATATGCTAAAATATACATAACACTACTAGACAGCATTTAAACAAAGAAGTAAAACCACAATCATTATTAATAACTTCAACATTGTACTAAACAACTCCAATCACTAAAACATCTCTGCTTTAATACTTATTATTTTACTCAATACAGAAAGCCAAGCAAACTGTTATTAAAATTAACTAATCTTGTGTAATTTCAGAATTTTCTTTGCTCAACACAAACCAGTGAATTAGTTGTCCAGAAAGGCAACTATTTTCAGTTATCCAGTGTCTCCTCTCCAACCTCCAACTCCTCACTATGAAATCAAGTCACAATATAACCAATAGCAATTGGTTAATAACAATTTACATTATTGGCATAAGTTATGCTGACTTTAGTGTATTGGATAACTAAGTATGTGAATCAAACACAAATCAAATTTTACAAAACTCTCAATCACATTCTGCGTTAAATTTCTTGAGTCAACACGCTGCGCTATCAGAAGGTAAAAATGTGAGAATGAAATATTAAAATAAAATACAATCAGAGAGCTGTGACAAGAGTGGCACTGAAAACTACCCAGCCACAGAAGAAACCTTTGCATTTTCTTAATGTCACTAACTAGACACATTAACAATGCCCAAACAATCTGCTCAGAAAATTTCCACACTACACACAACTGATGTCAATATAAAGATCTAGTGGCTAAGGAAAACAGCACAAGGAATGTATAAAAAAACACATCCTCACTCTTCCTGTGTCAAAAACTGCTTTAGCTAGCAAACACATTTTTAAAACTACTTTGTTGGTTTTCTGTGAAATAGTTCAGAGGTTTCATTTATATTGGCAAACACCAATATTCACTGTTGGATAGCACGCAGTCTTCTGGGGACAGCACGCAGCTTCAAAATCAGTTCCAAATGGCACTCAGAAACCACATAATTCCATTGTAGAAGATGGAAATTCCTTCCTTACACATGGAGAGTGCTATTATTTTTTAAAGTAACTGGAAGGATGAAGCAATGGTCGCGTTTCACAATAAGCCTGAAAGTCAAATGGCCAAAGTGTCAACAGCCAGCCAAGACGGGATCAGCTCCTTTGCCTGAGGGAGCAAGGCTGCAGCAACACCCATCCAAAAGACAGCTCTTAGTGCATCACTATATATAGTGGAGCTATCAGCTACATTCCTCCTGGGCCACTTGAGCAGCATGTTACGGCCCCTTTGCCTGGTTCTTGTCCTGCAGCTCCACTGTAGCATAGCCCCCGCAGAGCCCTCCATTCTCACCCAAGTGAAGCCAGTACAGATAACACCTCCAAGAGTACAACAGCAGCTTCTGCTGCTGCTTTACTGCCAGGGCTTTCACAGCCTACACAACACAGTGTCAGAGAAACATGCTTTTAAATGAGACCTCAGCCAAGGGACCTACAGCAACACCCACCTCTCACCTTCATAATACAATGACTAGTTCTCTGCCATCTCCCTGAGCTGGCCGGCGACCTGTGAGGACAGTCCCATGCCAGTTCACTTTCTGACCTCAAAACATCACCACTGTTTGTTGCTGTCACATAACAGGGCCAGAGCAGAGCACGGGCACCGCAGGGCACTCTGCACGTCTCTCTGCTCAGCTTTGCCGTGCCAGCCGGCACGCAAGCAAGGGCAGCAATGGAGCAAGAGAATCTGGCAGCAGGAGAGCTCCCACGTTGCTGACAAGGCCTGGGGTGAGAATGGGGAGCGCTGGCAGGATTAGAGATTGAAAGAAATTCCAAAAAACTTCTTCAGATCCTGCATTAAGTCCTTTCAATGCCAAGAAAGTCTCCATCAAGCACGTGACTGAAACTTGGCAGCTGTGAAGGTGAAGTAACTTCACATGAAATAATATTTGTTCTTCAGGTAATTATTTAACAGTGCATACGATGATAGAATGCCTTTAAAAATGTGCATCTTTAACTTAGAGAGAACTTTGTAATCTCTTGAAAATACAGATATTAAATGGTCCTTCACTATTCATGGAATTTTTTCCCCTTCAGATAGCACAAGATCAAAAGTAAAGTGCTCCAAAGCATATGACTGAGCAGAGCCAGACTAAGAGCTAGACACTTCAGATAAGTTCAGACCAACACTACAGTATAAGGGGCTTTATTCAATGCTACTTTTTAAAATGCAGAAAACTCCAAGCACAACATGATGAGTATTTATACGCATAGATATTTTATCAAAAGGATTACAAGCAGCACAATACCTTTTCATGCTTTCAGTGCTTACATTATTTTTAACTTACTAATTATAGAAAATGGGCAATGTTTTTAAAAATGCTTAGATAAATGTTAAATCTAGCAATACAATTATTTGCAAAAGAAGGTTGAGTTGTTCTGCATTTCTTTTCTCATATGCTTGTTTTGTTTTATATATTCACCTTTTCTGGGATTTAATCTGACTACAGTAAGTCAAAATTTTGAAAGAGGAAATGCAATAAGTAATTGGACAAACCCTGTATTAGTTCCTTTTGAAAAATTATGTCCTGCATATAAAACTTAACTTCAGATTAATTTCATTTTATTTTCTCCCAATAAGCTATTAGAACTGTTGGAACTAATCAAGGTCACAAATCATTTCTCTGAACATTTGCTGTCCCTAAAAGACAAATTTGAATTCATAAAGTGATTGATTTTAGTTATTTCAGATACTGAACTGGGACTTGGAAATGTGTCTTTGCAGATAAATGGTTTTCTCCCACAAGAAAAGCAAAGGAAGTGGCTAGATTGCCAAACTGAAGTTTTTCTGCATCATTGACAGATAAAAAAAGTTGATCATTTTGGCACTACTACACTGGGATTTGGGAGATCAGGATTCAAGTCTTGGCTCTAAAGCAGATTTCTTGTACGATCCTGTCAAGTCATCCTATTTTTATAAAATCACCATTTTATTAACATTTAAAACTTTCAAAAGCAAGATAAGGTACCTACAAATTTAGTCTTAACTTCATTTACAGCTTTCAGAGTGTTACTGCAGCACATACAAGCAAAAACATTCATTGTTTTTCAACATTAGAAAGTTTGGACCTTTCCAAAGAATTCCATCAAAGCTGGGAAGCAAGAACAGGCTGGAATTCCTGAATCTAAATAAAGAAGATACATTGCTTCCAAGATTAACTGTTTACAGATTTACAGAAAATCTCTTTCAATGCATAGAACTTTGTTCTTTAAAATATTTGTATGCAACATAAAATCATCCTTATTCTGAAGATAACATTTTGGTGACATCAATGCTCTTTTCACTTCCAAGAACTAAGTGTATGGATGTGGGAAGAAGGTGCTTGCCTTTTATACTAGTGTATTTTTCACAGCTGTGAAACACTAAAACAGGATAGGATTCTGCATAAACATAATGAACCCTAATGCATCACAATACCCAGAAAGCAAGTTCAGCAAAATCATTTGAAGATATTAGCCAGTGCAGTTCTTCCAAACTGAACCAATCAATGCCACCTGAAAAGCTGCATTGCCAAATCTAAGTGTAAGTCTTGCCTCTGAGGTGAACTTGCCAATACTACCTAATCAAAACCTTTCTGCTCAGTTACTTTATAGTTGCTATCAACTTAATTCACCCAGGTACATGTCCTAAATCACTGCAATGAAACAAAGTTCAGCCTAACGTGCCCCAGAATACATTTGCTTCTGTAGTATCACATGCTGTCATCTTGTTACTGTTCTCTGAAAACAATCTAAGAAGCTGAAGCTCAGCTAGTGATGCGAATACAACAGATCAAATTACAGAAGTGAGGAGTGGCAATATCCATTCATCTCAAAGCACAACACTAGACAGACACGACTACACTGTAATGCAAATTACTGTCAAATCTGAGTGAAAGGAGGCAAAATGCCCCACTTCTGAAAGAGAAGATCCTCTCTAGCAAAAATAAAAGAAATCAATTATTCTTATCTTGTATTACACAGATTTTGTTTTCTATACAGCATTCTGGGGCCCTTGTGTTATATACCATGACTTTATGATTTAATGCGTCTGAATTTAGCTACATCAGAGAGCTCACAAATTCTGCAAAGATCATGAGCATATTTTACATCCTGCTAACGTGAACAGGTTGCAGAATAAAACAGTATATTCTTGAGACATTAAGAAAAAATAGCTCAAACTTTTTGGCAGGTCAGAACAGTTATAGCTTTGTTTTAAATAATATGATGTAAAGAAAAACTATGTAACTGACTAAAGTTCCAACAGGAATGTTTGTGACTAGTCAAAATGCCCTGTAGGGAACGACAACAAAAGCAAGAAATCAGTCTGGTGCTTTGCTGTGAATTGAGACCACCTCCCTGCATCTTGTATTGAAGATTCTTAGAAGAAACAAACAAACAAAAAAAGAATCTTGACAGCAGGACCAAGAATCATGTCACATTTCTTAACAGTCTTCCCCAGAAGTTTATCCAAAGGAAGAAAAAAGACAGGTGCACCATTTTTATTAAGTGCTCTTACCCTACCCACCAAATCACATATGTAAGGGCCGTGGTCCTATTTTGAAGGTATTACCTGCTACAGTTAAGTGCAGATTCTTAAGAAAAAAGAAATCATCCATATCCATGACATGTAACACCAACTATTTTTGGAATGAAGGAACCTTCATCTAATGCCACGTAGCATGTATCAAAGACACATACAAGATGCCACATTTCTAACTGCTTAGCAACAGAGGAGAAAAAAACTTAATGATTTAATGAAAGAAATCTTCTAATAAGCCAAGCAACAAACAAATAGAAGGGAGTAACTTAACTTTTTCAAGGACTGCCCTGTAAGTCACATTAATAGGTTATACAACCTGACCTCCTTACAAGCTTGTAGAATTGATATGTCTATGTATTTAGCAGAATAAGTAGAGAGGTCACTTAAAATACCACAAGTATATATTACCTCTATTGTCACCTTACATAACAACTGTTAAGAAGTTAGTGTAGACCACAAACTACCTCAACCCATAATTACAGAATTACATGGTTTTGGCACCAATACAACTCACTCCTTTTCATCTGCATTGTATTAAAATTCAGCATTGCATTCAGTCAGAGCTATGGCATGCGTATCTGGGAAGTAAAGTCACCCCAGCGTTATCACAGAATCATAGAAAGGGTTGGGTTCAAAGAGACCTTAAAGATCATCTTGTTCCAGCCCCCCAGCCATGGGCAGGGACACCTTCCACTAGACCAGGTTGCTCAGAACCCCGTCTAGCCCAACTGTGAACACTTCCAGGGATGAGGCATCCACAGCTTCTCTGGGCAACCTACTCCAGTGTCTCACTACCCTCACAGTAAAGAATTTCTCCCTAAAGTCTAACCTAAAACTCTCATCTTTCAGTGTAATACCATTGCCCCACATCCTACCACCGCACTCATTTGATAATGAGTCCATCCCCATCTTTCCTATGAGCTACCTTTAAGTACTCAAAGACTGCAATAAGGTCTCCCTGGAGCCTTCCCTTCTCCAGCCTGTCCTCGTGAAGGAAGTGCTCCAGCCCTTTGATTATCTTCATGGCCTTCCTCTGGCCCCACTTGAGGTGGTCCATGCCTTTCTTATGTTGAGGGCCCCAGAGCTGGATGCAATGCTCCAGGTGGGGAGTTCTGTCAACAGAGCAGAGGGGAAGAATCACCTCACTCAACCTGCTAACTGCAATTTGCCCACTGAAATTCCACAAAGTTCATTGAAATTGTATTTTGACCGGTGTTTGCTTAACACAGTCTGCACATATGCTTATCAATGACAACTGTATTCTACATTGCTCAAGACTTCCATGGCTTGATGAAATCATCCACACATCACATATAGTTCATAAACTAGGTGTTCCACAAATTCTTCTCAGAAAATTTTCAAGGCAGACAGAAATATTAAAGTTTCTCTGCTCTTTTTGTGATGCCATCTTCCAGTGGGAACAGTTGAGTAAGAGTGAGGATGCAGGAGCAATAAGGAACAGTACGTGCAAGGAGCGAAGGGAAGGATGTGTGCAGGGCAGCAAAATGCTGAATGCCCACAACAAAATGAATTCTATGCAGTTGCCACAGAAGAAGACAAAAAGGTTCATGAAACTTCTGGTTCTTTTACAGGAAAACTATCATTAAAACTCAGAAACCAGCTAGCACCTAAGACCACCTTATCAGAGACTGGACTAGCAAAAAACTATGTCCTTCCACAGGCACACGATACAGCAACATGCAGAGCTCAGGTCACAGGACTTTCCCTTAGGCAAACAAAATTCCAGCAACTAAAGAAAGTCATATAAGCACTGCAGGGATTTTCCTTGCTTCCTAATCCTCTATAGCTGGGATATTCTCTTCTGTTCCTTGAGCTCCCAACTGTTCCCTGGGGCTGGAAGTACAGGTAGTTCCAGTTCTTCAAATTATCCTGTCCTCTTCTTCACATAACAACTAATGTGTAACAATATTATAATCACATTATAACCGTATAGGTTATATTAATGTATAATTATACAACTTTTACAATTAAGATCACTATATATTCATAAATTCAAAAATCCAACCCAAAGTATTAAATGACCTATGAGATACCAAATTAAGCAGACTTTTTAAAATGCAGATTCTCAGAATGCTGAATGTGGGGCATTAGCAGCAGCAGTTGTATCTACAAATTAAATCTCAACGGTATCAATTAGCAGATTTCTCAGGAAATAATTTAAATGGAATTCTCAATTCAGTCTACAAAACACAACTTTTATTGCAACCTCCATAACACAAAAAACTCTTGGAAAACTTTTCATTTTAAAACCTTCTCAGGGCCTGTATTTACAGTATTATTTTGTAAATATGTTTCAGACACTCCTATGTCCAAATATTATATCAATGCTATGCATGTAATACTTAAGGCTCTTCCACCCCCAATGTCTCTAAACTATTCACCTTCCAGCAGGATTTTCCCTATGCTCTACTTTTAGTTCAAACAGCCCATCATACCACTGTGGTCACTACAGAAATCCTGAACTAGAAGCACACACACAGCAGAGACATATTTTATCTCTCAAAAACCAGCTGAAGTTCAAGACGCAACCATCTCAAACTTTCTTAAGAATATTTTCCATTAACTTTTCACACTCCATTCATGGAGAACTATCAGGCCTCTGCAACAAGCTGGCACCAAAACAGAAAGAAATAGAAGGTAAGACCTTGAGTTACCCTGACATTACTCTGGCACAGTTTCTCTTCCTTATTCTATTTTCTTCATCTCTATCAGGAATACCATTTTACATATTAAGCTGTTTCCATTCACAAACATTCTCTTGTTACTGTAAAGTCAGAATGACCAAGGAAAGAAAACTATCCTACAGCATCTATTGCCATTGTGGCGTTTCTAAGAACAAATTTTAACAGCTAATACTTCTAGAAAGCATGAACAACATTTGTTACAACTAAAGTCATATAATTTACTTAAACACAAAAAACCCCTGAAGTATAGTAAGTAACACTTCCTGGTCATAAGTTAAGAGTTACTCCAATGCAGGTAGTAAAGTACAAATTAAGGTAGAACTTGTAAGATGCCAATTTTTCTTGGTTTGCGCATGTTTCTGTCTATCTAATATTTTTGCAGTTGAGTGTCTAATCACATTATTTTAACTGGCAAGAAGCAGATTTCCTGCAGAGGACTAAGAAAGGAAGTATGAGTTATATTAGCATTTTGCAACATGAAATAACACCTTTATAATCCAATAGTATTCTTTTCACAAATTATTTAACTGATCACCTGAAGCACATGATAAATCATCACAAACAGTAAATTCATTACATACACAGAGCGTATATGTACGCACACCAACTAACCATCACCATCAGATAACAGGTCTTGTGAATTTGGCCCTTCTCGTGAGAGCGTCGGGAGAAACAGAAATTACCAGTGATATTTCACATGGCTCTGAAAAAGAACCTTCTGAACCATCACGCAGACACTTTCTTTACACAAAAACACGAGGTTAAAGAAAGATGTTTTGAAAGCCCAGTAAAGATATCCTATTTTGTCCTGAAATCCTTTCTGAAATATTGCAAATGTTCATAATGGAGCTCTCAGTAGCAATTACTCACTTTGAAGTTGTCACTCAACTGTCACCATGACAACAACAAAAACCTTTTCACGCCTAAAGACAACAGGAATTTTAATTACTGAAATTCATTCCACTGACAGTTAGACGGAAACTAAATTATATTCTCTAACAAAAAAAATATTTAAAAAAATAAAATTTTACAAATAATAATACGATTTCCCCCCCTTGAACATCCTGTTCTTTGCATTTTTTTCCTCACCTTCAGACTTCACACTTGTTGTTTATCAAATACTTTGGTGGTTATGATTTTTAGGATGGCTGGCAGAATTCTTTTCATGTCAATGCAGCCTAGTTTTCTAAGTCACCTCAGCAGGAAATCTCAAATGTTTATCAGGGACTGACTTGTCCAAGTCCCAGAGATTGGTTACCTGCAAAGAACTGAAGGAAAAGCTGAGGGTAAGACACCTCATGTCTTTATTCTACTCTTGGGGGGAAATAAAAACAATTATAAATGCTGCTGTGGGCTTTTAAAAATAATGTTTTAGATACTGTTGAAAAAAAAATAATTAAAAGCCATCATGTTTTGGATCCTGCAGATTCTGAAACATAAATCCCTGCCTTGACAGGGCTGTTCATTACTCACAGTGTGCATGAACAATCTTGGCGATCAGAAAATATTTTCAGTTCCTTGAGAAAAACACACAAGGGGATAAAAAGCAGAGCACTTGGTGTTAATTTTTCCCCACGCTACCACAAAGCAGTACAGCAATTATTTGTACAACCACATAGCAGTGTTTTTCTCCAATAAGCTGGCAAATGGATACAGCTTGATAATCTCATAATTTGCTGTTATTTGTAGCTGTTCGTACTGTATAGCCTATCAGACAATATCTAAAGTACATTTTGAACAACAATCAAGTAGCAAAGGACAAAAACTGGAGCTGACTGTTCTCAGAAAATACATTTATCTTCTTTCACCAAAAAAGTTAGTGCTGAATTACTTAACAGCGAGTTAGATCATGTAACAGAGAAAAAAACTGGCTTCTTGGTCTGTATCCACCATGACATGTCCTATCAGGAAACATAAAAAAGAAAAAGAAACTCCTATGATGCAAGAATATACTAACAGAGATAAAATGCAAAATAGTGAAAAACTTAATATTTTTACAGGTTTCAGAATAATCACTTTGCTTTAGAAATTTTATGGTATACAAATAAGGGATATGAACCAACTGGAAATGTAGTTAGATTGCTAAGGAAAACCACATTTTCTTCTGATATTAAGGACATTTGCTCACATCACAAATAAAAGAAAAACCCCAAACTGGACCATTAGGCATGTAAGTTTTGATAATGCAAGCAAATCCATACAGAATACATGCTACCCTAATCAGTAAGGTGGGTAGGATTCTTCCTCCCACATTTTTTTAATCTCACATTTTAAGTTAACAGTTGCATTCATACAGATTCTTAAGTACCCATGGATGTCAAAGAGCCACTCCATTACACACTAATATGTACATTTACAGATATAGAAATGTGTGCAATCTTTACAGAATACGTGAAGGTGACATTTTCAATCCCTTATTTATACAAATGGAAGAAATAAACAGCAACAGTTGTTTACAGACAAATCAATAACAAAAAAGGTGATGAGTAAGGCACAAGGAATGAGACTGAATTCAAATTCTCCAGGAGATGAAGCGTACATGAACATTTTAAACCCAGGCTACCACTAACTCAACAAACTCCAATATGAAAGCCAAAACAAAGCAACAGAAGAAAACCACAAAGGAACATAGAAAAATGACTTATTCTTATACTACAGGATGTCCTGAATAGGAAAGATGGATTGAGTCTAGAAAAGCCCTTCTGGTGGAAGATTTCCAAAACGAATATTCAAAAAGGACACTTGGAAAGTATCACTACTGAAAAGTTTCAAGTTCAATGAGGAGAATACAGGTTCAATACAGTGAGAAAGAGTAACTTTTTATTGACCAGTAAGATCTTGACATGACTGAGAAGGCAGTTATAGGAAAAACTGTGATCAAATTATTGATCCCTTGAAAGTAAGAGATTGCAGGAAACTGGAAATTTTGGGAGAATGCATAAAATGGAGTGTTCCAGGAATTTATATCTGAACCAAACACACAGTTTCACTAATACCACAAATAGTACCGAAAGCACTGCACTGAAGCCAAGCACTTCACAAACACTACAGAAGCCTCCAATCTGTCTAGGGATAACTTTTTCACAGGAAGTGATCTAACCATGAATTCTTTAAAAGAACACAGATGGCAAAAAAAATAAAAAGAAACAGTATATGTTAAATAGTCCGTGGATGTTAGTTATAGCACATAAAAATTTCTCATCTCAGTGTTTATTTTCCTCCACAGCTCAATGCTTTGATTTGTCATTTTTTTCTAAATCAAGGGCATTATTTTTATTGTCATCCAGAACTCCTTATGGGACTCAATCAAGTAGCAAAGGACAAAAAATAGAGTTGACTATTCTCCAAAAACACATACACATTTTTCTAGAGAAAAGAGTGTCCTTCTATGAAGAGTTAGTGCTGAACTGCTTATTACTCCAAGGACAAGAAGGGATAGGGAGTCAAAGCCCTTTATTTCTGCATATTGTTCCAAATAATGACCGAGCAAGAGTGACGATTGCCTCTCTAAAATGCACCATTTAACAAGAGCAGACTTACTCACACCACTTAGCAAGTTATACAATCAGAATGTTCTAAATCAGCACAAAAAAATCTGGCATGTGTAAGAATTAGAAAAATCAACTAAATAAAAATCTGTATCAATAATGGCCTGTATTTGTTTTGTTTGAACCATCATACCACAGAAATAATAATTAAAACCACTAGAGGCTTTATCATCAGCACAGATTGAAATCAAATTTTCTACAGGAACCAAACAACTGAAAAGGAGGTTGTAGCCAGGTGAGGGTTGGCCTATTCTCCCAGGCAACCACTGACAGGACCAGAGGACAGTCTCAAGCCGCCCCAGATGAGGTTAGGTGGGACACTAGGAGGAATATCTTCACAGAAAGGGTGATTAGACGTTGGAATGGGCTGCCCAGGTAGGTGAAGTCACTGTCCCTGGAGGTGTTTAAGACTGGATGAGGCACTTTGTGCCACAGTGTTGGGTCATAGGCTGGCCTCAAGGATTTCAGAGGTCTTCTCCAACCTAATTGATTCTTTGACACGACAGGAATTATTTTCATCAATAGCTTGAAATCAGACTGGGTTGATAAAGACAGTAAAATACAGTGCCCAGATAGAGGTTTTAATTGAAGTAATTAATACTTATCACAAAGGTCTCAATTAGTATCAACTACCAGTATCATTTGAGAAATCCAAGCCTTTTTAAGAAATGTCACAACCAGCCATTTGTCTTACAGCTGATCACTCATAGCTGTGCTTATTAGGAGGAAACAGGGATGTGAAAGTTACTTGTGCTATAGTGTATGTAATCTGCTAATATGCAGTGGATTTCACTTTAACAACAGGTAAGATTTCCTAGTGCAGCAAAGAAAAAAAAAAAAGACCAGAATTCAAGATGAACAATCTTATGTGACAGTGGATTTAGAGTTATATCTTTAGAAATAACCATTAAAATGGTAATAAAAATAACAAGTTTTACACACGCACACGTATCTCATTTTTAGTTGTATTTTCCTTTTCGCACTAAAATTTGTTTGTACATTATTTAAAACTTAACCAGTATCACAAGTAAGGTGAGAAACAATCATAGCTCCACGGAGTTTTACTATGCCCTTAATTAACTGAAAATGAAGCATCCCTGAAAGTCACATATAAAATAAAGGAATAAACTTTCATTCTGCCAGCTACCTAATTATTAGTTTAAATCATTCAAACGTTTTCCTGGCTACCTTTAGCACTTTGACTTGTACCCCAATCATATCCCATCTACATAATACATAAAAGGGATAAGAAGAACCATTCTGTTACTGCAGTCTTTGGCTTTCCTCCATTCTGGGAAACAGACTTCATCTATTAGCAATAACTAATTACATTTGTGCTCTACAACACTTTTATGTTGGATTCCTTATATTTTAAAATTTATTGATAAAATTATGAAGCGATGGAAGCCACTATCAACTACCAACGTGAACTCATATTAAACTAAAACAAGAAAAGCCAATAAGTAATTCCAATTTCATTTATTGAATTATAAAGCTCTCACACTTGGCAATTCGTCAAATACTGTGAATGCTTCAGTTTGTACTATGCACAGAAGCCTTTAACTTCTGTTGTATCAGAAAGAAAAACACTAATTTTACAAGCAGAGAGAAGTGACTCAGAAACAACAGTTACGAGATGCCAATAGGATTAATCGTATTAATCAAGATATCCATTTCTAGCCCAAGGGCTAATGAAATTATTTCAATCATTATCTCGTTTTCCTGAAGGACCTTAAACACAAAGAACTTCCAGATACACAAACACTGGGGTACATGTCATAAAAGGCAAGTAATATATTAGGAGCAAAGTATGAAAATTAGATTTTAAAGGTTGGAATATTTCAAAATGTGGTATAAATTTAAGGAAAGCAAGCTCCAAGTTAAAATTATAACTATCTTTTTCGAAGAAGCAAATAAAAAAGTACATTTCCTGTTGTGTTGTATACTTAGAACTTTTAATATTTGCAGAAAAAGTTCTTCATGTGTTTACACCACAAAATTATTTGCCTCAGAAGTATATTCAGACACACTAGCTGTCATTTCTCAAATAAACATCCTTTTGGCTCTACATTCACAATAAATCATAGTTAAAAATCTTTTGCTCTTCACTTTAAAAAATAACAAAAGAAATCCCTGAGGAATTAATCTGAAGATACTCTTATAAAGAGTTCCTAGTCATTACTCATTGACCATACATCCATCAGATTACATTCCCATGTAAATTCATGCTAGCACCAAACACAAATTGGCAGTAGGCAGACGACACATCCTTTGAAACATACCTGCAGGGCACTGGTACTTGCAAAACAGAAGTGTGTTGTACATTATAAAAATAAGACTAAAATATTAACATTTTCATTTAAAGAAACTCCACACTATGAAAACAAACAGATTAAATCAAAGAAGAACAGCAGAAGACCAAGTTGGATGGGAAGTAGGATGGTAGAGATAGTCAGGACACAGGGAAGCAACCTTCATCTCTTCTCCAAGCAACCTTCATCTCTTTTTCAAACACCCTTTATGCTACTGCTTCTGTTCTCAGTACTTTGGCAGCATTTTTCCAGAGGAGCGCAAGAGAACACCTGCTTAGGCAAAGAACAAGTCAACAATCACATCTGACCAAGGTAATAGAACTATGGGATTCTTTTGTGCAAATGTTCATTGATGTCCATGCAGCAGCTTTAGACCTGTCTGACATGAAGATTACAAAGTCACCTCTGTCCAAAGGGTATCTCCCATTTCTGCTTTCTGCCCTTTCTTTATCACCCAGGAAAACTTCCTCAGCTTCTGTGTATGTGAGAACTCTCCACAGAACACAGCAATATAAGCAAATGAGCACATCATGACATCAGCTCTATCATGACAGCTTTGGATCCAGACTAAATCAGGCTGAAAGCCACAGAAGCCATTTGGAAACAAATGATGATGTTTTGAGCTCAAAAAGATGGCCTTAGTACTGAGTATCCATGGTTATTTGCATAGCTCTGGCATAAACGCTTTAAAGACAAATATTGTCATGTATCAGAAGGCTGACAGTAGTATAACAACCCAGTAAAAGTGACTCTTACACTCAAACTAGTTTCTGCAGATTCTTTAAGACATAATTCATGCCATAAGTTTATCAACTTGCTCTTAAGCAGTTTTTCTTTCCACTGTCTAGGGAGAGTATCTTCCTTTGAAAAAAAACCTAATTCAATGATGCAAATTACATTTCTAAACCTGAACCACAATCACTTTCACAATACATGGTGCCTCCAGCTGGGCTCCAGTCAAGATTGCCAGTATTTCATCAGAGTTCTATGAAGTATATGGGCATATATATGGCTTTGATCTGAGACACATGTTCCAACACTTACAGATCTCCACTTCCAAAGAAGTGCACTTAATGATCAGAAGATTAACAATGATCACCAAAAAAGTTCTGGCTAGTACTCAAGCAGGGCTTAATCTGCTATATGTGATGCAAGGAGAAGCTGAATAAAGTTGAGGGTATTCACAACTGGAAAAGCAGCCAAGGAAGAGGCAACAGTTTAAAAATAACAGAGCAGAGAATGGATTCATGTATTGGGACACAACTACTAACAGAACTAATTAGCTAACAGCATTGCTTCAGAGAACTTCACCTCAAACACTTATTGCCATTCCTGACCCAGCCAGTACTCAAGTAGAAAAGAAAAAATGCTGCCATTGATTCTGTATCTGTAACATTTCCAAATCCTAACAATTCAGTCATAATACAAAAACCAGATATCATGGGAGCATGCTTGTGAACTTTTACAAACTGTACTCTACCCAAGTATGATACTGATACTGGAAAAAGTAGAGAATAGTTCAGAAGACTATTTTAATATACATCAATATTGATAAATTACACAGGAAGTTTCTTTCAAATCACTGCAGACAGTAGACTATGCAAACTTACTAAGTACAAATATTCAATGCCTTGGTTGTTACAAAAATTTAGTTTTAAAACATGCAAAATTATGACATTTAAGCAACTGGAGTTTTCAGAACCGCTTGTGCTTAAAAAAAAGGGGCTTATCCTTAGGAGCTTTTAGCATCTAAAACACAGCAAATCATGACACAGCAGGGTAAGAGTGGGCAGAAGAGAACACAGGAAGAAAGCACAATGGAGTGAAATCAAGAGCCATAGTGCAGAGTAATAGAAAAGTTTACATTAGCAAATCCATTGCACATTTGCCTAATGTTTTCAGCACATGGAAATAAGGCAGGCCCAGCAGACAGCAGCAATAACTCCATAAAAGAAAAACATTTCTGCCAGGGAACATAGAAGACTCTTAGGAGGCATTAATAGATCCGTGCTGCTTCTCTTTAATTGTAACAATTCCGAATTGTGAATCTCTGCCTGAGATTTTAGTATAACAGGCAGACAGGGGCTGCATATTAAATATTCTGCATTTTATCCATCTATGGTAACATAGTGCAGGGACAAAATCAACCTGCCTGTAAGGTTTCCACATGAATAGCCAGAATCAGAATGAAAACTTCATTCCATCTCCCCCATCCAAAAGCTATACAACACTTCCTACTGTTCTTCAGATATCACAGAACAGTTCACAAAAACTGGAGTTAAAACAACAGAAGTGCCTTGTGGACACACATGAAAACCATTCTAATTAAATTCAGTTGATTGGAAATATATACCTATATTTCGCTAATCAATACCCATACGTTGTCTTTTCATTAGTAGGAACGTGAACAATGTTTCTAGATCTGTGAAACCGCCTCAAACCTCACCTTCCTCAACAGAAAACAAAGGCACAATTAAAAGACTCCACAATTATGGATAATGCTCCAAGTTTGTCTTTTACTTCCTTCAGGCAGCCTTTTCTTTTTTTATATAAAGCAATGGAAAAGACAAAATAGCTGCAGGAAACTAAAGGGAAACTCTCTTATTTTTACCTGAAAGAGACAGGAGAAAGGAAGGGAAATCAGCAAAGCCTAAATAGGCTGAGAAAGACCAGACAATTACATTTTCAAACAAAATAATGGCTGAATATTTAGTCTTACATGCCAAAGGTTACAAATTCTATAAGGCAGGGCAAATTTCAAATCTAGAAATCTTACCTGGTAAACAGCAGACAAGCATAAACCAAGTAATTTTTATTACATCCACATCTGAATAGACTTAAGCAGAGGGAGTAACCTGGTAAAAAACCAGAGTGGGGACAGAGCTAATGACATGTCTTAAAGCAAGAAAGACAAGCTTGAACTTGATGCAGTTTAAGAGGAGAGCCAAGAAACAGACTTTTCAAACGGATGATGCAGTTAAAGCAGCAGGTAAAATGTGGATTACTTACACGGGACTAAGGAAGAGGAGGGGAAGTGCTACAGAGCTCTGAGAAAGTTACAATAACCCTGCAGAGAGACAAGGCCTTTAACAGGAGGCTCTGCAAACCCAAAGGGAAAATGGACAGGTCTCCAACACTTCAGGGGAAGGGGCGGTAAAGCACAGGCACAGGTGAAATTTGAAGAATAAAAGAAAACAGCAGAGGTGCTGTCCCACTTCAGGAGAAGGCAGCAGCCACAGGGAACAGAGAACTAACATCAGTAATGTCACAGCAAGCAAAATTTATAGGTACAACATCCAAGAGTTTCCAAGGAAAGAGACTAACGTGCAACAATGTCTCTAAATGACATGGGTCTTAATTTCTGAGAAAGGGCTCTGCATCAGCTCATTTGTCACTTGGGACAAATTCTATCCGAGACAGGCTTGCCAGGGAAGCAGCGTGGTTATGCAGTGCCCTGGCACCCTCCCCACATGAGGTCATAATCTCAGCCATTACAGTCCCCTCCACTGTAATTGTTTGCTTCAGCAGATGATTATTCCTTACCCAAAGTCATGAGCAAATGAAACCTCTTGCAGGAGCTGAAAACCTGATGTAAATTTTGAAAAGGCGAGCACCATCAGCATTATCTGCATTGCAGTCATCTCAACAGTGTACAGAGGCATTTACACATCAACAGGACACACCGACTCCTTCAGATAAGTGTCTTTAATTTAAGATGGCTCTCTCTCCTCAGCATGTGAGAAGGAAGTAGCCTGTTTTGTGCAAAAAGTCTAAAATGGAATATATACATATCCATTTACTAAGTGCTCAAATTTATTCTCCTTTCCTGCAGGAAGATGTCCTTCAAATGCATTGCAGGACTCATGAAACTGGATTAACAATGTCATAAATCATACACCTGCCAAAATAACAGCATAAAAAGTGAGACTAAATATAACCTACATCTGATTTGAATAGATACTATCTATATTTAACAATTTGTTGTAACTCAAATATTAGCAGACACTTATTCAAATTTCAACATAAATCATCACACTGGTTTTCATTTTCCTATAGTTAATTGTTTTAAAAACAACTTTTAAGCTTTTGTAATGCCCTCATTTATGATTTAATAAGTTTTGAATTTGCATAAAGATGAAACTTGCAAATTTAATCCTTACAAATATTCTGCCAGTGCTTCAACATTTTTTCTCCAAACCAAGTGGTAACAAATTCCTAGTTTACATTTCTCAAATTATCAACTAAATGCTTCACAAACCAGGATTACTTCTAGGATCACCCTTTAAACTGCAGGATCTATTATAAGTCTGTGTTTCCTTTATGTACAACAGAAAGAACAATATTTCTCTCTAGGCTAAACTTCAAGGACTCAAACGTAGCTTTCATATTAAATTTTAAAACCACTGTTATTAAGAGCATAAACTCACAGCATTACAGGGTGATTTTGTGACCTGTGTTTAACTGCATAACCTGAACTCACTCAACACATCAAGTAAACCTCCGAAAACCTGCAAACATATCCCTGTAAAGATTTTTAAAAGAAATCAAAAGGTATCCAATCACCTTCTGCTCTACGAAGCAATCATGGTGTAAATCTTGGAAGCACACTACCAAAGTAAGAACTATGATAATTCATTAACTTAATGCCATAAGCAGATTAGTCAATTGATGCAGCAGAAAGGAAAGTGAAAGAAGAGAAGAGCTGAACAGAACTCTGAACCATCATCATTCAGGAAACCAAGTTAACGTATATTCATGCCAACAGACGAATTTTGGTTTGGAACACATGGACACAGATTCCCCTAAAACAACAGCAATAATGCACTATGTTCCAAAAATAGAGAAACAAACTGCCCCTTCATGCTGAAACGCTCAGAATAATGAAAGTACAAAATATTTTACATCTCAATGTCTAGCTACACTAGACATTTTCCTTTTTTTATAATTAATATTATGTTACAAAATAGCTGTTAAGAAAAAGCAACATAGAACTTGCTGTAACTGGTTCAGCCAGCCAAATATCAATGTCATTAGAAGAAGAACTACAATTACATTTCTATGAATAAAAGCCTGAAATACCAGATAGTACAGGGTAAACAAGAAGAAATATTCAAAGTTTCAGTCAGAATTAATTAGAAAAGTAAGTAGTCCACATCAGAGACACTGCTGTGCGCCATACACAGTTTATACTTTTGTCTCCTTTTAAGGACACTTAATAGATAACATTATCATAATGCTCACATTTTTCCTCAGTTTCCTCTTTTCTGACAGAATAATTTATAATGAATTGTTGCAATCAGCCACCCATTCACCTGATTACACCCTTCCCAGCAAGCGTAACCTGAGCCGCACTCCAAATGTGAACAGAAACCTGAGGAGCCAGAAGGTAACTTGGGATAAGCGAGCCAGTAATGACACACGTGCCTAAAGAAGGTAATACCCAATATAACTCAACATAGGTGGAACAAGGACCACACCATGGCCAACAGCTTCACCAGAGCTCAGTCCAACACCGGGACAGCATCAGCACACTCACAGCTTTACACCAGGGCACCAGGGAACCATGGGCAGGATTGTGCCCATCTACTGGTGACTCACACAGAACTGAGGCTTTGCACTTCCAGTCAAGATACGACAAAATAGGGGAGATTTAAAGAAAAAAAAAAAATAGAGTGCTTCAAGGGCAGGCAAGAAGTAGGAGATCAGGAAGAGTGACAAGACTTGTTATATCAAAAGCGTTTTGTAAGAAAAGTATTCCTACCAGCTCCACTCTTCCAAGGCAGCAACTCAGGAAAGTCACGAAGCAACCGCAACATCAACCCACCCCTTAATCAATGTCTCTCACTCACCATTTCATGCCTCTATTCCCTGGACAAAATACAGAGGTGATGATCTTGCAACCTGCCTCATCTCAAGCAGTTTTCCTATCATTTTGTCTTCTCAGAGAGAAGTCTGTACTTAAGATTTATTCCCTGCAAGCTAAACTCTTTTTCAAGTTCAATCTTGCTTAATGAGTTACTTTTTATTATGGAAAGGTTTTAAATGCGTTGTTTGTTCTGTCAAGCCCAAATAAGTGCTGACATTCTAATCACGAGGCCCTTGAAAGGAAAAAGAAAAAAAAAAGTTTTTTTGCTTAAAAGCAATCTTTTCATTTACCTATAACGCAATTATATATACCATGTTTAAATCATTTTAAAAGAAAAATAGCCTGCCCACATTTTAAATACTGCAGAGGATAAAATATAGAAAACTGTTTTCTTCAGATTTTAATCATTCCCTCTCCTACTGAAATCTGAATTTAATATATTCCTACAGCACCAGCTTTCTTTAGTAGCTCTTCCCAAGGAATTAGCCTTCTAAAATGCAGAGACCAATCTCTCTCTCCTAATATAAAGCTACATTCTGTTGTAGGCATATATAAAAATCTAAGTTATATGGAGAAACAGCTTCTAAGGGCAGCTCGAATTTAGCACACTGTGTTCTTGCATACATTTTGTCAATTTTGCCAAAAATGCCCTCCTCTTCTCCCTACAGGGGAAAGAGAATAGCTCCAAACCAAAAAACATAAAATACAGGAAGTATTGCTCAATTGATATAGTTATTTCAAGAAAAAGGCAACTTTAAATCCCTGTCACACACAGGCAAACTACTGAATATTCAGAACTATTCAGCAATACTACATAGTTACCCAGGACTTTGGCTAACACTACCAAACAAGCAAATATTGTAATATTTTTTTGTTATTCTTGATTGCAATTTGTGTGGGCACATTATTTCTTAAAGATTTTTGTTTAGCTAAACATATCAGATTATGTTCTAAAGAAAACCCAGTAATTTTGTTTCTTTAAAAGCATTCAGTTTTCTAACACTCTAAAACATGGAGGTGATCAAGATTTATTCCTCTTCCAAAATAGAGCAGCTTTTTTTTTTTTTCAATTTAAGAAATGGATGCTAATGGAAGAGCAGCATTTGAAGCGGGCAGTGGCTCTCTCCTCAAAAGAAAAGCAGTGGCTTAATGCTGCAAAATCTCTTCCCTTTCCACAAATGAGCCCTGCCCGCTTGTTGCTTACATTCAGTTATAATAAGGTTCTTACGGTATTGCTATGACTGGGTGGAATTTGCATTACTGCATTTGGAAACAACTGCACGGATGGAATTGATTCATTTTGAATTCACAAAATTACAAGTTTTCACTATCACAAACTGGATAGCTCTTTTTTCCCTTTTCTTTATTAGCAGACAGAAAAGGTAAAACAGCATGTGTGACTTCCAAGAAAGTCTTGACCTGAACAGCAGACTTTCATTGTGAACACCATTTCCATCGACCTTGCTAGTAGAAGAAATTCCAGTATTACAAAGGGATGCAGAAGGTTCTGCTATTGTTTAGGTCAAAGGACTAGAATAGCCCTGATAAACCCTAAAAACTGGTTTGCTACCTTGAATGTAACTGCTGAAAATGGTAAAATCACTCCACTATGCAGAACACCCATGTCTTTACCCTTACACATTTGTGCCAAAAATTAAATGATTCCTTCTAAAGAGGAATCTTCTTATGAAGGTTCCCCCAGCAAAACTCCAACCATATCACGGAAACACCAGTTCTTTCCCTATAGCTGACACAGGGCAGGGTTTTGTATTCTCTCACATCTTCTTGTGAGGAAAGAGATATTACTCCTTCTACACCAAAAACATCCTCCTACTCAAAATTGGGTTTGAACATATATTTTTGAGGCAACTAAAACCAACAATTGTTTTCTAAAATGGCTACATTCTGTTAATGTCCCAGTGGAGCTGAAAGTTCTGGCTTCCCTCATCAAACATGGCTAGGATATTAGATGTCTTCTCTTTGCCAAAGAGACACTAAGACTAGGCTCTTTTTGTCTGGCACCCTAAAGCAATGAGAGACAGCAAATGTTCTTACAATAAAGGTCTCTTGCCATACCAGGGTAACTGGGAAAAAGACAAGAGTGTAGCCTTTGTTCTTAATCTCCAGTGATTACGTTTATGAAAATCAAACATTATCAAAGACTTTTGAACATACTTCCTTCTACATCATATGATATACAAAAAAACCCCAACACTGCAACTTTAATGCGGTGAAACAATGTCAGCTCCCTGGCTGATGCCATTCTGGCCACCAGAATGGCACATGGCAGGTTTACTTGCATGCTTTGACTACCACTTAAAATTTAACAGCCAATACTACTTTTACATTTGCTGCTACCTATCTTAGCGCAGAGGAATTAGAGATGGTCATATTTTCTTTGAATTAAATACCAAATCTGCAATAGAACAAAGTTGATAAATTACAAGGAAGTGTTTTTCAATCACAGGGAGCGTTTTCCACAACTAATATCTAGATCAGACCTCTTATGTTGTGCCCTTATAAAAGAAACAACGAGGCATTTTTCATCACACTGAAAATAAATTATTTTAGTCTGCTGATTTTGTTCAAGTATGGAAAAGTTCCCAAGAAACACCAATTGTGCAGTGCATGGATACCCAAAAATTAATTACAATATTGCTCAAAAACACAGTCCTTGAGTTGAACTCCTGACTTATACAACACCATAATCCACAACCAACCAAGAGGCCATGCCACCCTGAGTGATCTGGTTTTGGAGACTGCCTCTTGGTCATCTCTAAGATAAATCATGTCCCGAGCCATCTCAGAAACCCATAAATGAACAAAACACTGCCCATGCACTGCTCCAGAACAGGCTGCCACTTTTCCAGAAAAATATTATTCCAAAACTATTCCTCCTTATGGGTAACAGAAAACACAATCCATTCTAAACGCCATGCAATCCCAATGATAACTCTGACCTCTAGAAAATTAATCTATTCTGAAAGAAAAAGACAGAAAGTTTCTTGAAGACAGAGTTTTTCCAGAACTCTGTCCAGAACTTTTATGCCATCCACATCCCAAACCACCTTAGGTTAATGTCTCTGCCAACATACAAATTGAGCATAATATATACCCCCATATATGATAAACAGTAGATCCCCTGCCTATTTATTTTACTGGGAAAAATGCACTCACAAGAATATGACAACTGGAGTGGAATGAACACTCTAATTCAGCCCTGTCTCTGTGAAGTACTCCCCATGCAAAAATGAATGTATGTTCCTATTCTGAGTGAAAATTCTGCACTGAGGATGAGCTCTAAAATGGCTGCAGGAATACTAATTTTACATAGTTATCAGTGGTTGTACATAATGTAAAGAATTTCTCTTTTTAGATACTAAAACAAAGTTGCAAAGTCGGAATGACTTAGTCATGAAAGGAAGTAAGTCCACCCCAATTTTACACACATAAAACAGGATTTTAATAAGCTCAGCTGTGTATCACAGAAACTAATTATCTTATCTGAAAATTATTAAACACAGGCTTCATTGAAATGCTGAATAACTACTTAAAAACATGTAAAAAACAGAAAGGAGAGAATTAAAACCAAAATGCAGATAAGCCACAGGGATCCAAAAGTTCATGAACTTCAATATCTCTCTTTTCACAGCAGAAAGGCAAGGACTTAGAACCTGCTCACGAGACCTTCATTCTGTCCAGAAGGTCACTGGGGAAAGCTGGGAGTTGGGTGGTGGCTCTGGTCATGCTGATCTTAAGGAGCAGGAGTGAAAAGCTGTGTGTTTGACTAACCTTACACACGATGGGAAGAGAAGGCTTTTACAAACTGCTATTTACTGAATTTCTGTTGCCTTTCATTTTCAGCTTATCCATAACTATTATCACCAAAAAAAAAAAGGCCAGAGAAAAAGCAAAAAAAAAAAAAAAAGAGAGAAAAGCTATTAGACTTCAACATCCACCAAAGTTAGGCCAAAGGACAACCAACCATGAGCAATCACTGTGGTTGACCTCTAAATGGCCAACACCAGTTTCAATAAAACCTTATTGGTACCTTTGAACATACAGCCTTGGTAGTGCTACAGATACAAATATGTAAATAAATGCAGGAATTCATTTCAAGGTAACAAAAAAGTGTTTAAATAACCACAATGCAGAACCACTTTTGTTTCTACTCATAGGTGACTACCACTGCAGGCTTACAAAACTAATCCATACCACTGTCCATGCTGCAGTTTATGAAGTTTGTCAAGTTCATTCTCTGTATCCAAGTATGTTAATAATTAACTTATTCTCTTATCCTTCTCTTTGTATGTGTTACAGGAAGATGACTAATGGCAGAGAACTCCTGTCCTAACTCTGATTTTCCCCTCCCTCTGTCATTGTTGCAGCACAAGAGGCAGGGACTTGAGATTTAGACAAAATAAAGAGAGATTACATTCCTGTATTAAGGTGCGCCAGAAACCTGAGCTCTTTCAGCCACAGAAATACTGTAACACATTGCCTCTAATTATTATGCAATATTACAGTCTTCTACAGCAGGAGCAGTAATTTCATGGTTAGAATCCAACCCATTCACTAGAAAACTGTTATACAGCACTTTGAGAGGGAAGGATTTTTACTAGAACAGGACTGTTGAGTCAAAAAGATAAAACAGTAAGCTTTGTATGAATAAGCTTTACCACAACACGGGCATTTATCATTTTTGCACACGTGCACATTTTGTGTGAATTGTCTTAAAAGCATGACAGTAAGTACTTTTGTTTATTTACCTTAATATGCATGAAAACACTTAAAACTATTAATGTTTTAGAAATCTGTATAATTTCTATTTCTCAACAGCAGATATCTGGCTCCTAATAAATGACTGAAATAGCTGAATACATAACTCACTTTAAAAAATCTCCAAGGTTACAACTTCATTTTTTCAGTTAGAAAAACTCTCAAAATATTTAGTATGTTTAGAAATAAAAGACATTTCCTTTAAATAAATGTGACCTTAATCATAAGGTCAGGTACAAAGCATTCTAACACTGTATTTATGGTTTTCAGCTTCTTAATTCTTCAATTTCGTAATATTTTTCAGAGAACAAAGATACGGAAACAAATAATCTGTTAACACAAGCATCATGCTGCAGCCCTATATACAACTGCATAAAAAGATAAAACTTAAAACACGATATACCTGCATGACACCTGGTAGAATGGATATCCTGGTAGAGGAAGAGAGTTTGAAAATCCAGACTGACTCGACATTGCCTTCAGGTATTGTACCCACTTAAAGAGCTTCTATATTCCATATGTTAATTCCTTTCCAAAAAAATATGTACGTACGTATCCATCTGTACCTCTGTGCAAAGCTAAACTAAAAAGGAGCCAAGTGCATATTCGAAGGTCTTGAGGATTCTGCCTGCATTTCCAACTGCTTCCTCAGTAGTGAAATTCCTAAAAGCCAACACCCTCATGACATCACATACTACAAAATCATAAACACGCAATTATTTCAGTAAAGCAAGGACAGCCCGTCGATTCTGCCTCCACATAAAGCCCTGCACTGCATTCTTCCTGAAAGCACAGTGCCTTTCAGGCTGGCGAGAGGAGAGGCAGGGACCTGCTGCCTTGAACAGCAGCCCTGCTTTGGCAGGCAGCCAGCAACCAGCAGAACTTATTGCCAATGCCGCAAATCCCTCCGATCAGCTAATGAAGAGCCAGGCTGCAGGTGAAACACAGTTTTAGCCCATTACAAGAATTTCCTTGAAAATGCACAGAGATCCATGACCTTGGACTTAGTGACAAAAGCATAATTTAAAATTTTCAGTTAAATGTACAGAGCATACCATTGTTTTATGAGCAACATCAGATTGCACTGCACATCACAGTAATGTAAAAAATCATACTGAGCTTCCCCTGCTAAAAAAGAATCCTCTCATGCTACACCCTCAATTATGGGAAAGTAAGAGGGGGAGAGGAGATGGAATCTTAAACCACATCATTTAAGCTACTGAATATAGAAATAAAATTATGTGCATGCATTCCTGTAGTATTTTACTACTGCTTAAATCAAAGAAGTATCAAAAGCGAGATTTCTTTTGATATACAGTACAATGGTAAGTTACATGAAAGTTTATTTGGGCATGCCTTCCCCAGGAGAGAAAAAGACTACTGGAAAGCAGGAAGACGTGAGTAGTCACTGTGTAGCCCAGTGGCATGACTAATGTCAAACACACTTAAATGATTATCTACCTACACCACTCTTAAAGAAGGTGTACAGTGCCCTCACATGAAGATGATGTTAAGGCAAAATATTAAATAAAAGATTTTTTAATTATTTAATTACTTATGCTAGCTGCACTGGAAAACATTAGAATGTTGAGTTTAATACCTCTACCCCATGACATCCTATTTACTCTCACGTTATTTTGTCTTTCTCAGTTTTGGAAAAAGAATGAATTGGTTTCACCTGTTTTATCCCAAGTTTATAATCAACATGTCAGTCATTAGAACAATCGTACAAAACTTTGTCACTAACCTAAGTATCTTTTAAAGTCTGGTTTAAAAGAATGGGAGCTTGTTCCTCTACCTTACATATAAATTTAAAACTGAATCTATCTCAGTGAAATGTTTGGTTTCTTGTTTGTGTAACTCAGCTACTTTTACAGTGCTTTAACACCACTGTGCTATTTGACATTGCCTAACTATTATTTTGCCAGGGTGTTAAAAAGAGCAGCTTATTTGTGAAATGCAGTAACATTTCAAATGGAGCTGAAATGGCGCGGGGGGGAGGGGGGGAGGCGGTGGGGCGGGGCCGAAATGGGTGAGGAAAACCCAAAACACTCACAGGCTACAGAATAAGTGCTTGGACCTCAAAAAAATAAACATGGGAATGCTTATTAATTAGCTCTGCACACTGTCATACACAGAGCTCACTCAACTGACTGTTCCCAACTTGGGGAATCACAAGATTTTAATTCATTTCCCACAAGAATTAAAACACACGCTTGCATACAGAGTAACATGTGGATACTGCATAGGGCACCAATTTCTGATATCCTATAAAATTGCCAGAATAACACAGAGAGCACAGTCTTTCCAGAGAAGTAACTTTTTCTATATATTTGTTCAACAGATACGTCTGGAAAAACAAAGAAGCTTCTGGGTACATAATTTTGCATAAATTTTTCTCTGTCTCCTGGCTGTAAAGAAAAAGCTTGAAAAGGCAATTCAAGCACAAATAATGTTGCAATATCAGCTGAATTTTTTACAAACAAAGTTGATAAAGCATAATCTCCCTCATGTTTAATATGGAGCATTAGGTCCAAAGCTCAAGACTCTCAAAAAGCATATGGTTAACAACAAAAAATTCATGTGCATATGAGAAGAAGAGAAAACTCTACCAGGTGTCCGAGTCGCCTTCACCTACTGCCTAATCAGGGATGTCAGGATAAGCAGTCAGGTTTCACGCCTGTGGCCACAGCTGCTGAGGGACATGCCAGTCATTCCTCCACACTGCTGTGGTTGGCCCTGAGGGGTCACCTTGTGTGCACATCCTTGAAGCACTTACACTTTTATTCTGTATATTTACTCATTGTTTTTATTTGGTTTCTTCTCAACACTGATAATGACAGCATTAGCACATTTATGAAGTAACTCTCATCTCAGAATAATTATTCTTAGTCCCAACCAGGATTTAAGATGTTTCCATTGGATTTGCCAGCTGAGAACAACGTTAGTGTCAACTCAGAAGATTACAGGCTTATAAACCAGGAGTCTCAGAGGCTGCCAGTGGCTTGGCATGCCATTTTGCAAAAATCACATAGTCCCTTAATGCCTAGCTTATCCACATAATAAGGAAAATACCGGCTGACAGCAAAGGAATGATGCGAGGTTAATTTTTTTTTTGTTATTAAGTATTGAAATCCTCTGATTAAAGATTTATGAAGGGATAAAACAGCTGTAGCATTTTAGGGAAAAGATGTGTGGGAATATTCAGAATGCAGCCTTCTTTTGTCTCCAGCTCCTAGCTCTAACACAACAGAAGCATTATTGCTCTGAAATTTAAATATAAAAGCCATTTAAATTATAAAATGTGGTGGAAAGTGCAGTTTTTAAATGGGTGGACAGCATTACATAGCATTTAAAGATGGGGATAAGCAAGATGACAATAGGCAGACAAAAACTGTATTTAAGATGAACTTTACAAAAGTACAATCCTTCATTAGTAGGCATCAAACCAGTTCAGGCATTTGGAAATAGGAAAGGAAAGTGTGGCTTAAGACAGAGAAAGGGGAAAGAGCAAATCTGGTAAGGACCAAGTAGAAAGCCTCCACACAATGAAACCCAACATTTACCAAGTGCCCCTTTTCTTTCTTTCCACACACAGGCTGGCTCACAGAACAGAACCACTTCTGGGATCCAGATGTACTTGCCAAACACCACCTCCACTGAAAGAGATGAGGGGGTTTCATTCCAACTGCAGCCATGTCTGTTTGAATTTTACTTCCGTGTTTTGGAGCCAACAAACTCACTTAAAAATAACCACATCAGTATAGCTTGGCACAGCGCTCGCTGTAATAATCATTACTTTGCTGGAACAAAATTAGACTAAGAACGTTAAGTTTGAGGCACAAATACTGTGTGTTCCAGAATTTACAGTGACCTAACATTGAAGGAAGTGACCTGTTAGAGTACTTAATGCTGCTACTTGAAAAGGTATTAAACACTTAACTGAGATCTAACTGCACTTCAAAAAGCAAGGGCAGGCTGAAAGACTGGAGAAGAGTAAGTTCACGACCACTTCCAGGTATTTCAAACAAGTAGCACCCTTGGTAAACTAATGGAAAATTTGTATAAACTAAAAAGTTAGGCTGAAAGAGAAATAGAAACTAGATGCATTACCAGAATCTAAATCAACTTCATTAAGTTTAGAACTGAGAGCAGACACATTGCAGACAATTATGTGATGATATATCAAAATGCATATAAAATGTTTAGTATTCATAAAAATAGAATTGTCACAGAGAAATTATTGTAACACCAATACCATAAGTCAGTAATTTACTTCCATACAAAGTGTTATATTTGATATTTTCACTGCCTGCTATATTAGTGTTGAATATAATAGATACTAAAATAGAAGGAAAAATATGAGAAATCTAGAGAAAAAATGACATGGAGTTAGAAAATAACAGTATTACGTACAAAGAAAACGTCACAAAGATATTCACTATAATGAGCAGTACTTAGAATATAATGAGCAGTACTTAGAAGACATAATGGAAAGTCTTCTCTTTCTTTCCGTACAAAACACAAGAATTAACAAAATATTTAACAATACTGAAGAATAATGGCAAATTTGAAACTGAAGGACACTGTCACTGAAAATTCAAAATTCATCCAGAGTTAAAAACTAACTGGATATTTATATAGGGGGAAAAACAGAAACACACACACACACATATAAACAATGCAGAAGTGATAACTGGAAGGAAAGAGGGCTTGTAAACAACACCAGTACTTGGGAGAAAAAACTATGTGAGAACGACACCTAAACCATGTCTTTCACTCTTTTCTGGGGCAGTCTAGTGGGCTCAATAATAATGCATAATCTCTGCTGCACTCCTAAACTTGTTGGTCAAACAACTCAAGTAAGATTTATTTTATCAGCCTAGTTCCCTGAGAAAACTGAAGTGATCATTGTCACATAAGCAGATACTGAATAAGCGTGTTAGTTGTTTTCAAGTAGGCTACCTAACGAAAAATCAAGAAAAGCAAGCCACCACTGACAAAAAATAGGCAGCACATGAAGATGTTTGTATTCTGACTTAAGTAAACTGGGTTCTCCATAGCGAAACACCCATCTACCTCCTCCCCCTCTCCTAGTCCACCTTCCTGTCTTTAAAGCTTTTCATTTACATGGCCTCCTATTACCTGGTTCCTCTGCTCACCTTTCAACAGCTTTCCACTTCTCTAGCCCCATTCCCTCCTGTTGTTAAGGCAGCTTTCTTGTTAGATATATATGGCACTATCCCAGTAGGCCTATTATAAGCTTGTCTGGCTCGATAGCACATTTATCTAGCCCAGAGATAGTTACCTGTTACCCACCCTCATCCTCCATCAGCTTTACATCACTCCAGTAAGATCTTTAAAAAGAAATAAACATCCCACAGAGCAAGCAACACTTGATTAAACAACTAAGTGTTGCACACTTCACAAAGACACTCGAGCTTCCCCACATTTCCTCCTAAAGCACGTCTAGTGATTCTGACACAAAACTGATTCAAAGGGAAAGAGTCTCAAAAAAAAGGCAAGAATCTCTACTGAGCTTGTCAAGCCTGCCTGTTTCTTACTTATTTTTAGAAGGAAACTGTGAGTGTAAAGCTACCCTCTGAAACTGAGTACTGGAGTATGAAGTCAGGATCCCACATGACAAAGCAGGACTACAGGAAAGTCAGAGAGGGACCTTTTACATGGGCTTATGGGTACAGGACAAGGGATAACAGCCTTAAACTGAGTGAGGGCAGGTTTAGATCAGATATTAGGAAGAAATGCTTTACTGTGAGGGTGGTGAGGCACCAGAATAGGTTATTCAGAGAAGCTGTGGATGCCCCATCCCTGGAAGTTTCCGAGACCAGGCTGGGTGGGGCTCTAAGCAACCTGGTGTAGTGGAAGGTGCCCCTGCCCAAAGCAGAGGGGCTGGAACAAGATGAACTTTAAGATCCCTTCCAGCCCAAGACACTCTAAGATTCAAAAACATATGAAATCTCCTTTCCTTTGGAAGGAGTTTTAAATTTGCAGTTGGGCCCCATGATAGCCATTGAAAGGCTGGGTAGGTCAGATGAAGAATTTCTGGGGAAATTTAAATAAAAAAAAAACAGAAAGAAAAGAGAGAGAAATCTACTCTATCCACTTATGAAATCAGAACTCGACTGCTTAATACCACATACTAGCACCACAAACAACACTTAGGCTTTAAGATTTTTTTAAACATTATGCAATGCTCCATTATCTATCCTTTTAAGTGTGTTTTTCTTCCTGGCATCAGAGGTGGAGCTTAGCACGCTCTACAGAACAGAGCTATGGCTCAGACTTCCTGTNGCAAATGGTCCATTGTTCTTGGGGAATGAATAGAGGGTGCAGAATACACAGCTTCAATCACCCCCACACAGTGATAACTGGTCCCTCCTGCTGAACTAGGACAAGCACTTAAGAGAATCCACTCTGGGATACAAATCACAGGACAAATATTTACAAACTAGCTACTCTAGGTCACTCTTTCCTTCACTTTAGGTAAGCCTCTCAGTGGCAAAATGCTTGCATTTTAACCTTAAAAGAGGACAAGTGCATTTGCAATCCTAATTTTTGAGTTATAGGACTGGGCTTTCTCAAGTTGTAAACAGTTCCTTGGAAGAACTTTACGTACCACATGAAATTCTTGAGAAAGACATTTTTTGCAAGGTAAAATGCCAACACTCTTCTCATGCTCAGACAATGCAGGCTGACAAGACTGATGGAACTCCATAAAGTAGAAATAATAAGGGCCTTGAAGTATAAAGTATCTGAAATTTAAGGAATTTATTTCCATTAAGGATTTGTCCTTCAAGGAATAGTGAAATAAAAGTAACTACAAGACATAGCAGGTTATATTTTAGGTACAGACACTTCTGCATCCAGAAGCTTTATGTCAAGACCACAGAATCATTAAGGTTGGAAAAGACCTTCAAGATCAAGTCCAATATTTGAATGAACACCACCTTGTCACCCAAACCACACCACAAAGTGCCACATGAGGGGCCAGAACTGGACACAGTATTCACAGTGCAGCCTCACCAGTGCAGAGGAGAGAGGGATGAGAACTTCCCACATGCCACATATGAAGCCAACAATTTTGGTTCATTCCATGCTCCTCTTCAGAGACAGAGAAGTCACACTGACATCAGCAACGTTGACTTAGAACTAGTTGTCCTCCAGCTTCCATGTATTCTGAACAGCATTCCAGGAATCAGTCATTAAAATATACAATAAAAAGTTAAACACTATTTGACAGAATGAACTTCAGAAGACATTAGATTTGGAAAAATTTCACAATGAAAACTTTATTTTGGAGATCTAAGAAAAACACCAAGTAAATCTGGATCAAGCCCTTCTGTCAAGAATGTGAAGCTAGCTTCTAAAAAGTTTTATACCTGAAAAAAGTCTAGAATTTACTCTAAACATCTAAGAATTCATAGTGGAGTTACTAGGACTCACATGTCTGCTTGCTACCTTAGCCCTTCCAGACACTGTTACTTGGATGAAGAAACAATATTTTTAGTGTCTTTTTTTCCAACCTGAAACAAAAGGGCAAAAGTTATTAAACTCTCATCTAAAAAAGATTTATTTTTAGCCGAAACATAAAACTGCTCTTTGCAACTTTATTAGTAGAAAGGCTGTAAAGATGCTCAAAGTCCAACACCATTGCCCTGACTTGCATGGCAATCCAAACAGCATTACCCAAAAGCCATTCCAGATTCCAAGAGTTACAGGGCAGCCTGCACAGCCTCCACTGACCTGGTGCATTACAGTGCTACACCAAGTCAAAAACCACAGCTTAAGTACTAATCACACATCCCATTAGTCCCTGAGAGCACACTTACCTAGCCTTTGTGCTCAAACCAGAGGTCACACTGCCATCATTCCTCCATCATAATCCCATGGCATCAGGTTTTAGCACGCTATTTTGTGACAATGACCAACACACAGTTGGGGGACCAAGTGGAGATATGTACCAGCAGCAACCTAGCCCTGTTCACAGAGGGACCCTTTATGCCCAAGTATCTCCTCAGGGATTTAGCTGGAACACCGTTGTTTACTACTGTACCTCAAAGCAAAAGGAGGGTTGCTGTTGTGTATAAAACCTCCATCACTGAACAGCCCAAACAGAGGCTCTCATGTCCAGAAACACCCACCACCTGTGCAACTCCTGTTTTACACTGCAGCTTCCCCGTTCCTCACTCACCCCACCCTCAGAGATTTCTGAATGAAAATCAAAACTCAGTTCCTGTTTTCACTTGCAGTGCTTATTTTTTTAGTTTTATTCTGAATGTAGAAGGCTGGATGGGTAATTAAGCAATTGTGAGCTAAAGCTCAAAGACCAAAATAAACTATTTTGGAGAGCATAGAGCTGTAGAGACAAATTCATTTGACAACCTTATTTCAGTTACTCTGTAGCGAGCTCTTGCCATGAGATGTTTGAACAGTCAGCCATGAATTCTCAATGGCTCTCAGACATACTGTGTCATAGCAAGCATGGGAAGAAATCACACACTAGAAGTGATATTAATAAACTGCAGTCTGGATTCTAGATGTCAGATAACCAAGGCATGTTTCTTTACTGTTGAGCAAGTGTTCGGGCAGAAGCTAAACAACTCTTCATTGTGGCCAAAGGTCCTCAATTGATCCATGAGTAACTGAACACAGCTGGCATCCTGCCCATCAGAGAGATAACCCTGTCCTGCTGAACTAGAACAGGGAACACTCCTGCCTGCAAACCTAAAACCACAATGAGGTTGCTATGTAACCACGTACTATTTTCTCAACCAGGCCATTCTGCCCTTACAGCTGGCTAATGTAGTCTGCAACAACTTGCAGAATGAACTAGAAAAATTCTTGTCAGCAGTAAAACATGAGGATGTCTTCTGGGGCAAGGAGAAATACCTGAGCTGTAAATTAACCTACTGCAAGTCAGGAAACATCACAGACAAAGCTATTGACCATGACCTAGACAAGAAAGGGGGAAGGACTCTCCTTATGACCTTGCCTTCCTTTCCAACTGCAATTCCAGCTGAAACAATTAGCCTCAAGTAACCTGCAACTGGAAAATAACTTCCAGGATTCACCTGATTACTACTGACAGTCTGAAGACATTAGTTATTCTGTGAACATAAAGTCTGGACTGCACATCTTTGAATTCTAACCTACGTAAACTCGGGGGGATGATCACAACCTCAGCACCAGTAGGAAATGTTACCTTCCTTCACCAGGTTCATATTCTATCATCCCCATGACCTTTATTCAGGAAACAAAATAACCTGGCCACAAAGTTATTACCAGCAATCCATCACCTGCCAGCAGAAGGCAACGGGGAGACTGTTCTTCCAGGAAAACAAGGGGTTCACAGACCACAGCATAGGCTGCAGCAGAGAGCATCAGTGACACAGCATTCCAGCCCTGGAGTCTGGCTAGCCTGGCACTGCCCCCACACTGGCTTTGGAAGGAGGTGACTAAAGAACTAAACACCACTTCCCCCAAGTTTCACAACATATGGAATCACAAGGGGTGCAACCTGCTCACACTGAGCTCAGGTTGGACATACCAGTCTGGTGGAGAAAGGCTGCAGAATTCCTATACCCTAAATCCAGTGTCGTCAGAGCTGAAAGCCTGAACCCGTGCCAGCATCACCACTGGTCAGAGGGAGATTTCCAAAACAAATCAACTAAAACCCTCCAAAACACTACAGAAGCCCAAACCAAACCATAATCACACCAAGTTCTTCACAAAGGGAAGTTCATCAACCCTATCTATACAAGACTTTTCCAAGCAGTTCTACAGAGCAAATATTTTTAAGATCCATACCATGTATTGACCTTCTTCAAAGACCATTTTGGAGTGATAATGCTATTTTCTGCTTACTGCATTTGTAAACACAAGAGTATAAATCTTGGCTGCTGTACAATCAGCAGGTATTACACATTTCAGCTCAAGGATAATGTGAGAATCAAATCACATTCTCTCACTGTATGAAATAATTACATATTCTTAAATCTGAAATTACTTTTATAAACACCAGAAAAATAGCATTCATGGAGACATTACATTTTATATATACATATATTCTGCTTTTTAAAAAAGCAGAGCCTGAAATGGGATTAAGCTACTTTATCCTACTTTAAAAAGAATTATACTGGATAGAGACAAATACTTCCTCCCAAGTGACATGAACATATTGACCAAAAACTAACTAAAATGATTGAATAAAGGAAAAAAAAACCTGAGTCAGCCAAATTAATCTTAAAGGAATTAACCTCTGCTAAAAACAAACAGGAAATCTAGTATTTTACTGAGCATGGGTGCATGTAAATTGGACTGAAGTGAATTAATTAGAACAGTCACCTCAAACATATGTAGAAGCCAGAATGCTGGTATTGGAAGCAATTTTTAAAATTACTTTGAATTTACAAAGCAAGGTTACTCTCTATCATGACACAAACAAATATTAATTCATGTGAGCTACCAGAACATAGCAAATTTCTCTCTCCAACAGACACAATTTATTAATACAAACCAAACACATGTCTATTTAATGGCATCCAAACTTCAGCTTGCTGGCCCTTGATGAAGCTCTAGAGTACATAAGTCTTGTAGGATTACAAATACTGAAGGGTGAGTCTATTTTTGAGGTTCAGAATAAATCAAAGTCTTCTACATATCAGGACCATGACATGGTGTCCTTGTTCACCCAGACATATTTTGTGTTAACAGTCCTGATAAATTCTTATCTGTAATAATAACCTACTCAAAATTCATACCAGCAAATAAACTGTAACTACAATGCCTTGCAAACTGTGCAAATCACGGATCAAATGACAGAAAAGTGTTACAATTAGAGGCAAATCAAACACTGTCATTACACTTTAAAGTTGGCAATTTGTGGTAATACGATGTGCCTCAAAAGAACAAAAGTAAAAAGAAACTGTAGGATGTACAAACTCCTGAGGTCAGGGTGATAAATGAAACCACTTCCAAAATAAGCCTTCCTAATTAAGGCTTCTAAACCAGAGCTGGCTTGCATTCAGTTAATACCACCTTTACAAGTAATCTGAAATATTCTTGATAAAATATTTTTAGCATTGACTCCAGCATATTAAAATCAGTTGAAGGTCATTATGAGAATGAAAAAAAATAATGCCCACACTCAGGAAAAATATCAAGTTCATCCCTAAAACAACACCGAATATTTTGAAAATTCCATACTTAAATCAGTTCAAGATTGGTTGTTCATAATTATCAACTTAACATAACTGTGCATTAAAAAAAGAAACAACAGATCTGCCCATTCTTGGATTACATCTACTGAATTCTGTTTATGCTTCCTCACGGGCACCTCTGGACTACTAAAAACAGGGTGAGTGTTTTTTGTTAAAAGACAAAAACATTGCATACATAGGTTTAATCAACTTTATGTCATCCCAGCCTCCCTGAAGAAATATTTAATTTGCTTAATTAGACAGATGGCACTCTTTATTATACTTGTATTTGCACTTAAGAAATTTAATTTGCACAGCAGAACTTTTTTATTTGCTAGGTCAATTCATGTGCCACTAAATGACAATTCAGCACTACAAACTAAAGTAGAATTAAATTTATTTTCTGAAATGTAAATATTTCATACTAGTCTTTTTAAGCAGTCAACCATTTAAATGCTTCATTCTGTATTGGTGTAAACTTTTAATTACTTTCAGCATTTTCTCAGAAAAAAATAATGCTAAGGTATCCTTTATATTCTGTTACATTCTTACTATTTCCATTATTATACCCCATCTTGAAATGCAAGAAATTAAACTTAACCATGAAATGATACAATGTATAACATACATTTGATTCACAGTCACACTGTTAAGAACTGAATGAATGCACATAATTCTAAAAGAACAATTTTCAGAAACAATAAAATGAGATACCTCAACACACCAGGAATGGCAAGGTAACAGGAGCCATGTGCTTTCAAGGACACAAGACGCATCTCCATCCAAAACAGAGCAGACAAACAGGACATCCCTCAAACCGTACACTAACTTACACACATACAAATCACTAACTGTACTTTGATTAATCGTCCAAAGCCTGTGAAGTCATTCATGTTTACAACACCTGACCAACTCACCTCAGGTGCTTTGCCGAAAGAGAAGGGCTTTTTTTTCTTCTCCCCCAAGAACTATGAGGATAAAAATGTGAAGGATACAGACTCAATCTTGGACAACAAAACTTATGACTCAGCGTTACAAAAAAAGAGCCAAGGTAAGGCATGATTTCATTTGTGACTAAGCTTTGGATTGCTGCAGCAATTTCATTAATTCAGAAGGTATTAGAAATACTTCCACTCTGTAGCCCTCATACTAAAATCCATTTAGACACTTTTGAAATAATGCCAATATTTATTTTCTTTGATAAGAATTAATCATCAATTTGAATGCAAAATCTATAAAGACCAAGAAACAACCTTAACTTTCTCATCAGGATCTTTCACTAATCTAGAATGTGAGTACTGAGAGAAAGGCAGGAATATCCAACATTCACTGCACTAATTACTGAAGATAATAGCACTCAACTTTCAGGCAGGTATTCTAATCACAAAGCAAACTTTGCAAAACATATCATTAAATAAACAGTGCACATTTAAAGTTACAGGATGGAAAACTCTTTAGTTAGCAAGAGATCAGTACAAAATCCTCATATTACCTCAGGCATTTAGTACATTCAACACAGGAAAAAAACACAGAGTTTCAAGTGAAACATTACAAGTTTTGGGGTTTTTTTTTGCAAGGACTGAACACTGATACATACCTAAGATAATATTTTTTCATAGCACTGCTTACAGACCATCAGCTGCAGTCAACCATTAAAAGTCCTCATAATTAAAGCCTGAAGCATTCAAAGTGAAGCACAGTCATTAAAAAGCACCAAGCTTGCCCTCTCTCCATTCGCTAACAAAAAAAAAAATAAATCATTAACGCCTTCACTCCTCTCTTTCCACCTAGGCAAAGAAAGGGGAGGGAAGAAGATTAGAGCATAACACCGCCCACCTCACTGCCATCACTTCCTCCAACAGGTCAACCATGCATAGGAAAAGGACCAAAACTGGTTCTACATTGGTTTCAGTGCTTCAGAACGGCTTAAAAGAAACAAACCATAATTAGCTCATTTTATGTAACTGGTGTGAGTCTGAACGTTGGATGTTAGTTGATTTTACGCTGATGTTAAAGCATGCTGGAAATGCCCTAGCACAACCACATCCACTCAGTACCATCCTTCTGTCACGTTTCATGATAAAGGTAATAAATTAAAATAGCAAATATCAAGAAAGCATAATTATTATATTTTATCCCAGGTATCTTCTAAAGCCAGCAAATTGATGTTTAAATGATGCATGATTTCAATTAGCTCTCAACATTAGTCCTTGGCCACACAATTTCTGCAGCGGACACGACAGCAGCTTTGCCTTCTGGGCTTCCTCCCATCTAGAACAAATTAATCAGCTTGTTATATAAAGACAAATTAAATATAATGTTTCAGGAAAATATCCCTCCTCAGATTAATTACTTGAAACAAAGCACAAAGAGTTATTGCAAGCATGATTTTAATGGAAATTCTTATAAAATTGGAAGTCTTTTGGGATGGGGGGATTAAATCTGTAAATTTCTCTGCAGATGTATGAATTAAAAATCTCTGCAGTTTTGTGAGACATTAAATTTATCAAAAGAGCATTGACATAGGCCATGAGTCCTACTTCAAAGTAACTAAAGGATCAGGAATTGTTATGTTTTGTTTTAAAACTCCTTCCAAATACTGCCCATCACAAACTGACTGCTGGTTTAACTACTTCAACAAGTTTAAATTTTTTCTATAACAAACTTCCATACAAACCAATCAGAAAACTCACACTGTCAGTGCTCTTGGTAACTAAATTTTGTCTCAACAATAGGCTACGTTAAAACAATTATCTAACATGTTATGGTAATTTAAGTAGGTCACACTGTTTCTATTAGATTTGCCTTAAAGCTCTTCCTAATAAATCTAAAGTTGCAAGAGACGTGTTTGCCTTATTTTCTCTAAAAAGTTGTTAATTTAAAATTAAAAATGAGGCAACCCACAGTTTTTGAGAGACTCAACATGTTCTCTGCCACTTATATCAAAGGATATGTATTTTACATGAATTTTGTTCATAAATACACAGAGAAGCCTTTGTCAAAATACCATCACTTACAACTACATGACTGAAATTCTCTCCACATTTGGGAGAAGGGGGTGTCATTTATCACCAAGCTCCTGTCACTTTACTCTTGTCACTGAGCTGCTCTTTGCAGCTCCTGTAATCTTCTCTGCTATTTGTATTATGGCTGTGCTCAAAGAAGCAGTACACAAGGCATGACACAAAATCTGAAGAGGTACATCTCTACAGTTTAAACATATATTAGCTATATTTACATACAGTATTCATTTAAAAGTAAAAATGTTTTGCCTGAAATCAAATGCAATGCAAACAATAAAAGGCAAAACTACCACGCTTGTCTTACTATGGGATATAATTTTAAATATAAGATAAAATAAAATAAAAATCTGCAAGACTTATTTTCTTTCCTGTTCACCAAACACATGTGTGAGAAATTAAACCTTTTCCTGAACTTTTATTTCACTCATCACCACAGGATCAAAACCTTCAAAGTTTTGGAATATTCTCATTACTCCTTATTTACCTTATAAATGAGATATGAAAATACATGCAAAGAAATGATTCTAGGAGTAAATGCCATATAAGTATTTCCATTAAAACCTACCAGAAGATCAGATCTAGCAAGTAAATGGCAATCCATCCTAACTCAACATTTGCTTTTGATTACTTTACATTTAATTGCAGGTGCTTACAAAGTCTAAAAAAAATTAAAAAAAATAAAAAATAACACTGATCTCTGCTTACTACAGAATATTTTAAGCTCAAATCGTAATATCAGTTAGTCCCCAGTAAGTTCTTTTTGCATTGAAACAGTATTTACATAATGTTGCACCAGGAAACATGTCCCAGACAGCACTTCTGGGGGTGCATTAGAAGCAAACACATGCAAGGGTAGGGAGCTGGTGCCTCTCAGCCGCACGGTGCTGACAAACTTTCACTCCCCGGCTTTATACAAATGCAACGTAATTACTCACTTAACCTGACACCAGTTCCCACATTGTTCATTCCCACAAACCACATGGGGCACAAGGGGATAAATCTCTCCCTGCAGTGCCAAAGGTAATCGCTGAAATCCCCGCGTCCTGTCCTTCCCACCACTTTTCAGGACCAACCATAAATGCCTTCTCCAGATGGAGCTACCAGTAAAATCAGTGCTTACAACCCCTGGCTGCAAAGCGCAGTTTTGCCTAAAGGGATGTTTAAAAAACATTCCTTAGTAGATGTGCTGATTAGATTGCTCTATTCAATTATTTTGGATATTTAAGGAAACACTACTTAGACTCCCCCAGTTCTCCCTAACACAACTTCACCTTCTTGGTGACTCGCTCTTTTTTTCCTGCTCTATTTTTTAAGATTCCTTGTGACCTCCCTAATACTTCAGTTGAGGCTTCTGTCCCTGACACCTTCCAAATTTAGGTACTGTCTATAACATGGGATCATCTTATCATATACAGGCATTCACAAATCAGAATTGGGTTTGTTTTTTGTTTGTTTGGGGTTTTTTTGCATGCAAGATTAAAATATCCTGGCCATTCCTAGTGGAAGCGTTACTTCTCAACCTGTTGCAAGTTTTCTTTCAACTTTCTGAAAAACGCTGTTTCATATCTTAACTACTCTTCAAAAATCAGAACTGCCTCGTTATCAAGAAATGCACAATTTCCATATGCTAATTTGAAATTTTGAAAGAGCATAGTTGATGAATATACTAAAAAACAAAACCAAAACAACCAAATCCAAAATAAAACCAAACAAACAAACACAGGACCACTTTCTTTCCCCGCAATATTTAGATTAAGCAATCTAAAGCACTCAAATTACTTCATGGTTACTCTATTATACCTTAACAGTTTTCTCACTTAAAAAAGAAAAAAAAGGAGGAAGGAAGGAATGGGAGGCATTGCTCTTTACACTACTGATGAAAAAGGAAATATTAAGCACAAAATGAGCTACAATTTTCAAACTTCCCAAGGATTACTATAATAAGTTACTAAACGGGAATCTAAAACTATGGGATCTGTGCTACTGATGGCCTTCGAAGAGAAGAGAACAAGATTACACTTAAGATGCTTGTGACAATTTGTGGACCTGTCTTCCAGTTTTGGTATGTCATCTACACTGGAACAGACACAGGATGTATCAATGTGCTAAACAGCTTTTCTGCATAGAGAAATATTTTGAAGCCCTGTGAAGCTGCGTGAATGAACAGCTTTCATAAGATTTAACCTTTTGGCACAGAAAGAATAATTCCATAAGGAGCTCAAATTAAAATCATAATGACTCTACAAGTATTTAAAAACACAAAAAAACCCTCCAATGGATTTCTGTAAACCAAGAAAACATTTCCTCTCATGCAAGACGTATTTAGTAGTATAAAGAAATGAAGAGCTGGAGACTGTGTGAAACTATTACCCTCTAAGACCATACACTAGATACTTCAAATTCTGATTTATTCCTGATTTAACATCCTAAAATGACAAAGCCATTCCAAGGTTACTTGTGTTCCAAGAAATTACTTTTGCCATCTAAGAGAAAAGCACTGCAATTCAACTACAGAAGCTTTGAAGCGTTTGTCCAGCTTAAATCTACATCATAAACCTCACATCATAAGTGATGCGTTATTCTAGATTTGTCCTTCTGCACTGAATGCTAAAACCAGCATAGTAAGAATCTAAAGAATACAGAACATGTTCTGTGGGTTTTAATTCAAAATGTCAGAAGAAAAGTACACTGCAGGCTTCACTGGCTTTCTTTAAAAATAATAAAAAAAAATATATTAAAAGCACAGAAACCTGAACACCAAATCTACCCAGACTGACTTTTATACTTCATCTTATTTCCAAATGCTTGTGCCTGGAAAATTTTTAAAGATTTTTTAAACTAACTTAATTATCCAAAACATGCTATTCATTCTCTAGGCATACTGAAAAACATACAAAAGGAGCTTCAACAGTCTGAACTGAGAACTGTTTAAATGATGAACAAGTACCACACTGTAAAAGCAGCTACTTGTAATAAAATTTCCTCATGATGGCAGCATAAACCATTCTGATGAGGTGCTAAACAATAATACACATTCCTACTCATACAAAACAGTGAGATCTCAACTGCTCCAGAAATAGTGTCCACTACTTTTATTGTTTTCCCTCTTCACATTGCCATTTCTACACTACTTTTCAGTCTTTGTATTTAGTCCCCAAAATTCCATAGGAGTATTATTCTTCTTCACACATACAATTCATCAAGACAGAAGAGGTACTACCCTACAGAGCATTTTTGACAAGTGATAATTTATCAAGCTTCCCCATATGTTCCATTAGATTTTGTAACATTTATAAGTTCTATTTTGAAAAGTCTACAACTGCATAATCTACACATTTTTGCGAATCACCAAGTAAAGGTTCAATCAAGATCTATGAAGTTCCTCTGAGGAACGATCTTCCATCAAGTTCTGTTTGCTTTTAGTCTTTCTGTATTAGAATGAGGACCATGACTTCAAAGACCCCACTGTTTTCTTGGGGGTAACAGTAACTTCAAAACTGACCAGAAGTATTCTGAAAATTTTGAACTTTATCTTACTAACTTTTCACAGTGTAAAAATCACTAAGATTTATAGCCAGGTATTCTTTCATAAGGTATGACTTTCACTGAGTTCAAAAGCTGTATAGATTTCAGCTTATAAACAAATTGCATCAATTAAGTCCAGGTTGATTAAGAATAAGTTTGAGATTAAAAAGATCACCAAGCTTGGAAAGACTTTGTTTAGAAGCTATTACTAGTGCAAATCACTCTTCAGACTATGCTGCAAGCGAGGCTTTGCTGACGCTTCTACCTCCAAAAGCTCACTGCTCCACACTTCAAAAGGTCAGCCAAAGTCCCTCTTAGATGAGCCACCATCAGTGTACATGTAGTTATTTCTTAACCCAGGTCTATTAAAAAGAATCTTAGCTTTTAAACGATACAGTAGAGTATAAAGTAACCCAGATCACTGAGACAGCAGGTTGGGAAGAGACAACAGACACAGTTATGCTTGGCTGATCCAAGGGGACAGTAAACGCGTGGAGGAGAAAGGACTGGTAAGTGAGAATGAGTGACCCCCTCAATCCCATTTGGTTGCAAGTTTCGTATCTGTCTACAGCCTTGAAAACTGCACTAAACCCCAACTTGTTTCTTAGAACACCTACAGAGTGTTTAAACATCAGAAGTGTATCTTGATTTATTTCATCTTCATGTTACTACCGAGCTGTGCTTAAATGTACCTAAAAAACTTAAGACTTACCAATTTGCAGGTTTACACTATCTCTGATTAATTTCCAGCTGCTTAAAGGAAGCAATTGTTAGACTCCATCAAAATGAAGATAAACTGCTACTCACCCTACTTCTAGATGGTAATAAAGACCGAAAGAATAAACATTCATAAGGAAAGGAAAAATACCAAAAAAAAATACCCCAGTTGGCTTCAGATAAAACAGAAGCTAGGAAGAAGATAAATTAAACGTATTTCTAACCCATGAAACACAGGATGGATGTAACAATTCTAGAAGTTTAACTCACAGCACGTGCTGCAATACTACAGCCTGTACAACTTGGCAGCTCATGAGACTTGGAATTCCTGGACAGAGCAAACAAACATGCTTGTAACAGCCAACAGCAGCAGTGAGGGCTTTTTGGCTATAGTTGAGCTTTTCCTTAACTATCTCTTTTCATGTCTTGGCAGTTTTTTCTCCACTAGGGTAAGGAAGGTGGTTAACACTAATTTTCTCAAATCCCACTCAGATTACACTGACTGAAAAGACCGACCATATCTTAATTTGAGGGTTTACAATAAGAAGATTAAAAATAACCAGCAGCATCTTTGTTTTTAAGCACTAGACTCACTGCAAAGCAAACATGTACCACATTAGAGAAAAAGTAGCTTTCTAATGACAGCCCATCTCCCAAAAATTTATGGTTTCTAACAGAATTATTATTTCTCCAGAAACATCCCTTTTTTTCCTCCATACACCTTTACAGCAGACCTATTCTGGCCAAGACAGCAGCAGAGCTTTACCACATTTCCTCTGCTAACAGGGTTTTTCCAATGAGCAGCAAAGCCTGGGAACAGCTGGAGCTTCAGAAGAGGATTGCCTCATTACCAGTAGCAAGAAACAGAACAAACAAAGCAAAGCAAAAAGCCAAGCTCTCCATGCAAAAGAACAGCTACTAGGTTTGACAATCACAGCCTAAAAATCAAGATGTGCTGCTGCTTTATGTCTATCATTATACAAAAACAATGTAATAATGAGTCCTATATGAATTTACAGCTTTTGGTTCATTTACGTAACATTAGTTTAATTCAAGAAACATGATGATGTCAACTGAGTTATGTGAAAGAACTACCTTAGATGCAATTAGAAACCACCACTTCTACCATTTTCAGCAAGGCCTTAAAAAATATAATGACATATTCATGACTGTATTTTGACAGAAGAGCCTGCAACCAACTTAAAAAGAAGCAAGAGGAATTGCACAACAGCCAGTCAATTAAACAAAGAAAAAAAAATCCAGAAAAAAGGTGTATTTGGCAAGACAAACTTTTCTTCCTAAATTATTTTTTTCTCTCTAATCTTCTCTCTCATTGTTAAAAGCTATCAAAAAGACTAATTTTTACATAGATATAACTGCTTAATAAATACTGCATAAAGAATTCCTTTTCAAATATCAGACAGAAGACTTCATATTTGGGAAATAATTAGTCAAACAACTTTAAGTTAAAAAAAAGTTTAAAAAAGCAAGAGAAATAGAACATTTAAAATTAGATCCAAAGCATGACCCAAGAACTGAAAGCACAGAAATGCAGAGATAATGCATAATGTATGTCTGACAGTAAACTGATCAGGAAGCAGGGGGCACCATGGCATACGCCACCACTGTAATATGACAGTGAAAAAGACAAAATTCAATGCCAGAATACATGACAGGTATTTCCAGAAGAGACAAGGAAACATTTTATGCAGCCTGTAGGTGTTCCAGTGAGTCTTTATCAGAAATATCATGCACCATTCTAGATAATCCAGATTCAGAAAACATCAAATAGGTGCATATAAAAAGGACTTGCTGCATCGGGGGAAGAGATCAGGATGCATCAAGTAGTCTGTCATTTGCAACAAGCTGGGTCACATATACTTGGAAAATGCAGCAGGAGCAGAGAAACTTGAGCTAAAGGAGCCAAGGCAGTGTCTGAACCAGACTGCCTGCAGGTGGGCCACTGAGACATCTGATAGCCCAGGCACACACCATGCAGATGTGACAACACTGCAGCTGCCTGAAAACTAATGCTCCTGGCTTGTGCTACACAGGTACGTGAGCTGGGCCTCACGTTCAACCCACACCACTGCAGGGACAGGCAATGTGAAACCTATTCAACCCTTTATTTTGCATGGGTTTTATTTAAAAACAAACAAATCAAAACAGTAACACAAACATCAGGGAAGGGAAAGCTGTTTTCATCAATAAACAGGAGTGGTAGAAGACCAACAGAAACCAGATTGCCACTAGTTAATACAAGTCAGAACTTAAAACAGAGTTGCCTAAATTTCTTTGTTTCTAACACAATCTTATAGGTACAGGGAAAAAAGGAAGATAAAAACCCCTCAAACAAACATAAAAACAGATGCAATTAATCAGTCCATGCAATAACGATGCAGTGAAAATCAGACAACATGATTGAGGCAACACCTGCGCGCAGACACCAGCCCAGTGTTTGCAAAAATTGGAAACAAAAGACAATTCACATAGTTACTAGTATTCCATAACACTGCTCATGCAAAGAATTTATGGCTGTTCATAAATATTCTGGATTCAACTCTATCTCAAAACCCATGAAACTTCTCCAGTTGTGCAAACACCTACTTGCAAACTTCAAAACTTCTGAATCAAAAATACTCAATAGAAGTTTTTGAGCTATAACATTCTAGAAGGCAATCTGTTATGAGTCTTCAGTCCAGCAAAGGAACCTGACCCGAATTTCTTCCCTGTCAATCTGGTTCCAGCAACAGTACTGGAATCTCCTCCTTCCTCCCCTCCAACCAGATGAATGACAAGGGCATCAGAAGCTCGGTATTTTCTTCTGGCTGGAAAAGTAGGGCCTCAACTATCATACAAAACTTGACTAAGTCCAGAATGTCAGGCATCCCAGCTTGTGCTGGGATCATTAGATTATCCCAAAAGTAGAAACCCATTTTGTTGAAGTACAACCCATGCAGCCAGGAAGCCCAGTCTGCTGAGACAAGGATGTTAAAAGCTTCAAATGAAATATATTCCTGCTTCATCCATAAAAGGACAACTAGCAATACTAAAATCTTGTCCCAAATTAGTCTGAGGAAGACTTACTTTGGAGTATAAGCCCTACCCTTTCCCAGTGAAGAATCATAGAGACATAGAAAAGCCTAGACTGAAGACATTTCAGGCAATCATCTGGTCCAACCCCTTCCTAAAAGTGAGGCTTTAGATTAGATGATCCAGAGTCATCCAAACTGAGCCTTGAATACTTTCAGCAAAGGGAATTCCATCCCTCATCTAGGCACCATACTCCAATGTTTAATTGTTCTCAAAATGAAGAATCACCTTTCCCAGCTGCTCAGGGGTGACAGCAAAGGCTTTTGAATGTCATACTTGGCTGGTAGAGAGCAGTGCTTAATTAGCCCCTTCAGGCCCCAAAGCACATAAACACAATCCTTGATACGTATGGGTTTTCTTAGGCATGCATTTGTCAAATGTGGGGGGAATAGAGGATGGATTTGCTAAGCTCTTACCTTTGCTAGAAATACACATTATGTCAAATGAAACATTCATATATTTTTAATCAATACAACATAAGTACTAGACTTGGCCTTAGAAGAGCTGACAGGACCAATCACACTGGAATATATTTGGCTGAGAGGTGCTCGCTCATTAGTGCTTCAGCAAGAGAAGGCAGAGTGGCATTAGTCAGGGACACGCACATTTCCAACATTCTGGGCCAGCCTTGCCTTCAATCCAACAAAAAGCTTTTGGCAGGCAGTTAAGAGCTGCCATTTGCAAACAGAGGCAGTATTTGGCATCTTACTTAGACCCAAGCTCCTCGTATCACGTAATGACTTAAGAATGCATGCTTTCATCTTATAAAGATGTTCTTAGTATTCATACTTTCACAGAAAAAAAACAGGCCCTGAAGAGGCTCAGAAAACAGATATAAATATATGTGTATAAAAAGAGTAAGAATACAGTAATTCTAGAAAACGTTAAGCAATTCTACATGAGAAGTATTCTAGTGTACTCCACAGATAAATTATAATAAGGTACACAAATACACTATTCCAGTATTGGTCATCTTCTCATAAAGTTCTAGTAGTACTTCACACTGAAGATCAAATTACACATGTGAAAATATCCAGTTGAGCCAAGCACAGCAAAGTCTTAAAGGCAAATTAGAGCAAGACAATCACAGGTGCCTGCATTGATATTTCTAAGTTGACTTCAACTGGTTTGAAGCTTTGCTATAATGTCACTGGCAGTAATGGAGCTCTTCAGTAACAACAGTTTGATTGAAAAAAAAAGTTTTTTGAAAATAAATATTTACTTACAAATATTTTAGCTCACATACAGGAAAGCACAATAAACAATAAAGATGACAACAAATATCTCTCTTACAATGCTCTCCACCATTCTTTGAACGAATACACACATAAAGAATCCTATGCAGCAAGCATTCCTCTCCTGTGTTTGTCAAATTTACAAAGTTCCATAGTTGTACTATACTATTTAAGCAAACTGAGGCAGAATAGATAAGCACTTTGTGCACTGGTGCAATAAGATGCTAAAATTCAGGCTGTCTTTAAGCATGCTTTACCATATTTTCTTATAGCCATTCTTCACAGCACAGACCTAAAGAGGACACCAGTGCAAAAACTGACCAAATCCAAGCTTAATAAACCTTCCAAATTTACTATAAAAGGCAGGTTTAAACAATACTAGACTGGAAGTTACATAGAGCTGAAATTTGGAGAGCTCTTGACAGGTTATGGAAACGTGCTGACAGAAACCTCATGACGTTCAACGAAGGCAGGTGCAGGCTCGTGCACCTGGGTTGGAATATGCCCATGCAGCAGAGGTTGGAGACCAACCAGCTAGAAAACAAAGGGCTGTTATGGGTCTTTGTGAAGAAGTTGAACACAATTAATTTATTTATTACTCAATTTTCATTCTAGATCTTGACCTCTACACTACATTACAACAGGGAAACACAGAAAACAAGACAGGATCTACACCAAGAGACTATTACACACCTTTAAGTTTCTTAGAACAAACCATGCCAGGAAAGCAGGGGTCAGGAAGAGACAGTCCTTCTCTGAAAACCAAGAACTAACATATCAAAACAAGCTGGTTCACTAATAAGGACTGACATGCTCTTGCAGAAAAGCACAGGCTGACAAAAACAATTATGGAAGCCTCGACATACTTTGCCAACTACAAGTTTCAACAAGCTTCAGCTTCTGTGGTTTCCAAAAAGACCCTGCTCACACACTGAGCAACTTTGGTCCTCCAGCTGCACTCTCCAGAAGACTAGGACAGTTCCATTATTTTCAAGAAGCTGAATATTCCCATTCAGAATAAAGACGAAGCTTCAACAAAGACAGAAAATTACACTGTTTACGCTCATTGTCTATCTCAAAGACGTGCAAACACTGAGCTCTTTGAAGGCCTGAACTTATTTCTATTTTAAAAATATAAGACAGTCCTCTAAAAGAGGCTTGAATAAGAATTTTTTTTCAAATTACATTTTATTTCAGTATTTATGTTTTCCCCATGTCTCAGGAATATTCACAAATCTAGATATGACCATACACCATTGTATTCTAAGATTCATCACAAAATTTTCTTGGCTTAAACCTGTCTTCTTTAAAGCACCCTCTTAAACATCAGTTTTTATATTCTTCCTGCCTGGCAATTGAGAAAATAGATTTTGTCTCAATTTGATTATCGTGTTTGCTTCTGCAATTTTATTAAATTCTTCTGGAACTATTTCGCAGTATTGAAAATTGTAGCCCCTCATCAAAATAGACACACCTAAATAGTTGCCATGCTGCATTAACTACAATCTGGTATTTCTAGTGAAGAAGTAGTACAGAGATTCAAGTGTGTGACAGGCAGATTTTACAGAAAATCCATCATTTCTGTAATTTTTTTCCACATTAGACAGTATTATATTATTTAGAAATCATCACAACTGATACACTGGAGATTAAGTTTTGAATTATCTTTCCCTGATTACATGCCAAAAATCACTACCACACTCTACCCATATAGTTTCTTTTTGGAGATAAAAAGTTACTATTCCCAACTCTTCCCCCTGTAAAACAACAAAAATAGGCACACTTTGTCCAATATAACTCTTTTGGCTTAACAAATATTTTGATAAGATTTGTTACAAAACAAACAACAAAACATCAAAACCCAACTCACAATTCCTACACTCTTTGTTGGATTTCATTACAAAACAGAAGTCTGACAACATTCTAATTCACCACCTCAAGTTAAAAATATGAGTTTGTTTTGCCATCTGTGGAAACTATTTTGCAAGTAGTCAATACCACAGAGATCAATAAACCCAATAATGGATTTCCTTCCTAGCCCTTTGCAAAATAACCCCGTATTAGCATAAAAAGCAGACAGTAGAAGATTGTAGATTAGCTGCAGTTTTCAACATGGCTGCATAAATATTTGAAAAACAATAAACAATTTATCTTATTTATTCAAATGAATCATTTCAATTTGCTCACCAGGAACTATATATGGACAGGTAATCCTTCTGCCTTCTGGGGCACATATAAGTGTGCTTCCTGTAATTTGGTTTAAGCCACAGACGTTTCAAGAACACCCTCCAGCAGCACAGTCCTATTCCCTACATTGTCATTGCCTCCTGTAAAAGTGTAGGGAAGGCATGCCATCTTTGACGAAGGGGTCCCATTGCATCCGTCTTGACAATTCAGCTGGTCTTTCTAGAAGCTGTTAAGCAACACATTTTGTTAAATGTCACCCCATGTGCATTCCATGAGAAGGAATGTACGTGGTGTCCCTGCAGAAAGCACATCCTCCCACCATAGCTGTAGACTTCAATGTTTCTTTGTATTCCTTGTTTGGAAAAAAGGACAAAAATATCAAACAGTTTTACGACAGTAACTCTCCATGCACCAAAACAATTGCTTGGTATTTTGCAAAGTTCTGGAAAAGGAAATGTACTCAAGTTCCCCCACTTCACAGAGCAGCAAGACAAACCAAGTGCCATGTCTCCAGGAATGTCTACATCCATAGCTACATATCAGAACATATCAGTGATCCAGCCTGGCTGTCTGTGTATTCTTATATTCAGACTCCATAAACAGTACACTGAAGCCTAAACTATGTTAAAAGCATGCATATCTGCATTCCAAACTTCACAAGTCATTCACTGCCTATAAACATTTGTAAAATGCCAATTTTTTAAAAACAAAAGCTTAATGCCCTTCCAACAAAGCTCAAAAAAGGTGTCATTTAGCAAATTGTTAATTTTTCCTTTCTCAGTCAAAGGATTTTTGGCATTGTAACTTCATTTCAAAGTTCACATGAAGTCCACAGTAAGCTCTCACAGGTAAACCTACTACCCATTGGTTTTATTTAACTGGAGCTGTATCAGTTCTGCTCATTGAGGTGACAGGCATAAAAAGAAATGTTAGGTAAGGGGTATCTTAGAAAATTAATGTTAGAACAAAAAGTAAAAAAAAATATTTCAGATGAAAAGTGCATAGAGCAAACTGTTTAAGAACATCTATCAAATCTCAAGAAACATCTAGTCTCCTGGGAGGCTGAAATGTCTAACATGTGCTCTACTTAATTCTCATCTGCCCTGGAGTTCCACTGAACATACCATTTTCTAATGAGCTGAAGTCCAGCAAAGATTCCACTGAAAGGAACAATGCCACCTCTTGCTCTCCCGAGGCTTCCTCTGCACCATCCCTGGTGCTTGTGCAGCCTTGCAGCAAAGTAAAGGGCAAGTGACTCAGTTCAATCAGTCTCCCACGGGATGAGTTGCTCAGCTAGATCAAAACTGGAGCATCAGGCCACTAAACAAGTGCTCTAGGACTGGTGAGGAAAGGGTTGCAAAGGCAACATACAGTGGAAATGTTGGCGTCCCCTCCACTGACAGCTCACTTTAGATTAATTTAAGCCCTACAGGATACTTGTTAGCTAGCCAATTTGTGGTGTCCTCATCCACAACCATCAGGATAGGGCTTCACACCTTTCCCTTCTAATGAAAGTGAAGAAGTTGAATTAATTTGCCTCTAATTCAGCCATGCAGTAATTCAAAGCTCACCAAAATCAGCAAGCTTCAGAGTACACATTTAATGACCTAGAGTGGTGAAGGGACATAATTAACCTTTCTTGTTCTTTGTTTCTCAGAAATGCTCAGAAACAGGCATGTGTTCATTCCTTTGACTCTTCCACTCCCACACCAGGTATAATTAGCCCTCTGTCTGGTGGCAACAACTCCTTCCACCTACTATATAATACCTCACTAAAAGCAACTGCTAGGTAAGTGTATCAAAGAAAATTAATGGGTTTTTTAGAAAAAAAAAAAGTAAAATAAAATTATTTCTGATAGGAAGTGTAACAAAACCAGTAACCTAAGAAAGAAATTCCAAGTTTAAGGAAGTAACAATAAAATTTTCAGGGCACCATTTAAAACTGCTCAGAATACACCAGGCATATGGCTACGAAGGGATGAGGGGAGAGGACTTGAGAAATGGTACGAAACAGAAGACAAAAGTAGAAAACTACCCAAGGTCAGTTGTTTCTAAAAGTTTGGCTTCTCCCTATACATTTTATAACCTGAAAAAAGTACATAAACACCTATTGAAGTGAAGAAAAAAATGGAGAAGAGTTTTTTTAGTAATATAACTTTCAAAATACGTACTGCAGTACCCTTAATGATTTATTCATGGATTTCCTGACTTTAATGACTCTAGTTCTTTGTCTTTCTCTTGGATACTCCTGCTGACAGTATTTTGTTAGCTGTTTGGAATGTGAAAGCTCACAACAGCTATTGTCACAAATGAGAAGCAAAACTAGGGTCTTTGTTGAATAGCTTAATTGTATGCAGGCAGAAAACATTTGAGAGGCAGACTGAACATTGCAAAATGGCAAGATATCTGAATCTGTGTTCACTCTATTTAAAATTAAAACTGTGATTAATCCCAGAGAGTATCTCAACTAAATAAGAAAAACCCAGGAAATGTTACAACACAGAAGCAACTATCCACTCTGAAATAATAAATACTTGTTCTTCCATCAATCCCAGAAAAGTAGGTGGAAACTCTGCCTAGCAAAAGGAGAAAGCTCTCCTCTCCAGACCCAAACCAACAAGGACAGCAGCTGACAGGTAAGTATTAATTTCAGGATCTTTACTGAAAGCACTTAAAGTTCTTTAAGTAATTGTGTGACTTTTCTCCTCCTGTACCAAACGACCAGTCACCACCCAATGTCACCCCATTCACTTAAACTCTTTGTGCCCCACCTGTGAGCCAGCTGTTCACCCATCACATACCATGGCTGTCAAGCTGGGTGCTGGATATCATGTCCAGAAGGACACTGTGAGACCAGACCAGTATCCAAACCTGTGCTGAAGTCCAAAAAGATTACATCAACTGGCTTTCCTAGGTCAACTAGATGGGTTAACCTGTCACAGAAGAAGGAAATCAGGTTGGATAAGCAGGACTTTCCTCTCATGAAGCTGTACTGGCTGTGACCAATGACTGTCCTGTCCTATAGGCATTTTTCAATACCTCCTAGAATAATCTTCTCCATAACTCTGTCAGGCACTAAAGTGAGACTGACAACCTATAGCCTCTGTGGTCCTCCTTCTTGCCCTTCTTGAAAATCAGGACAATGTTTGCCAGCTTCCAGTCAGATGGGACCTTTCCAGATTCCCAAGACCACTCAAAACTCATTGAGAGAGGCTTTGCGATTACGTCAGTCAGCTCTTTGAGGATTCTTGAATGAAGGTTTTATTATTATTATTTTTTAATGCTGTGCAGCAAGTGTTATGGCAGTGTTTTTTACAAACACAACTGTGCCAGGGAAGAGGTTTACAGAAATAGGAATACAGAGACACTAAAGAGAATAACTTTTAGATTAGAGCTTTCAGGATCAGATTATATTGGGAATACCCAAGAACATAAAGGAAGTGAACACCACCAGACCTAATTTTTGCCAAAACTGAAAACACATTTAAATGGTTAAATTTCTATCACAAGAAAGTTTAGCCAAGGAGCATCCATCCATTTGCTAAGGCAGAACTGCAGCTTGTGCTAGATCAGCAGGGAGTACAGGAGTCATGTATAGCAGGACCCCATTTTGGAAAGAATTTAAAAAAGGAAGGCCTTGCCAATTGTGTAACTTTCAAATACACATGGGGAGTGAATTATACACCGAATTATAATTTGACTATTTGATTCTAACTGCAACAAAGTCACATAAAATGTTTAAAGGAGTTAATTCAACATTTAAAAAAAACCAGTTATCACACTGAAGGAAAAGATGACTAAACATAACTAGTTTGGAATTACGTTCTTTAAAACACTATTAATCAAACAATTTCATGGTGAGAAGGCAAAAAGGAACCTGAAGGTAGTGAGATGGGGAAAAAAATCAAACAGAAACAAATGGAGAATAACATGAGGGGAAAGAAACAGCAAGAATCAAACATATAATAAAAAATATTCTGCCTTATAAATAAATCTTATCCTATATACCACTCCAACTTTATTTTTCCAACAAAGAGATGCACACAAACATATAACAAGCATGAATGAAAACTGCCCGAAGCTTAGTTAAAAACAGAAAAACACTGGTTTAAAGACAATTTCCTTTCCGACCTTTCTGTCCATTTTTCCACTTATTGCAAACCTTTACAAAAATCCAGAACTATATACTGGCAACCACTGGCTTTGCCTCAATTTCTACAAAGCCTGAAAGCCTAGCGCTTGATCAAAATATCTGCCTCTTTTACAGTGCAATGTTTGCTATACAGACAAATTATGTTTTCTATATCAAAATATCCTGTTTGAAAATGCAGAACTCTGACAGCCAAGTTTTAATATATTCCCTAGCACACCTGAGAAAAAGTTAAAACTGCAGGACAGAAGAACTACATGTCAAGAATATAACAGCATACAAAAAATGAATCTGTAGCAAGCCTGGGTTTATGAGATTATCACTACATTATTTTTCAAGACATTTAGCTTTCTCTGTAGACTCATTTGAGTGGCCTGTTATTTAGCCTTCCTCAGTTTCCATCCATTAAGATTTCACTTATGAATACTTATCACAACTGTCAGCACATGCAGCTTACTTGAAAGGCTGTTAAAAGTTCATGTAAAAGGAAATCATAAAGACACATACTGTGGATTTACCTCAGAGAACAGAAAGCATCTGGAAAAAGTCAAGGAATGAGATCTAAAGATGACAGAATAAAGCATTTAATTATTTACCATCCAGCAAATCTTCTAAGTATGATAACTGATTAGTGTGCAAGTACCATTTAGTTCTTCAAAGTTTTCCTCTACTGTGCACATAATTTTTGTCTCCTATCTTTATATACATTTGCTAACGCTCACTATTTATGCATACTTTGGTTGAAAACCCATCAGGATGGATGCTGCACATTCTGGCAAAACACCATACACAAGGAGGACTCACTGGAGGGAAGGGACTTGGGATCTCAAAAGTGTAGTTCAAAATTAAGAACCTCTGCTACAACACATGAAGTTGCCAAACTGCCAACTTTGACTTTTAGTTAAAGATGAGCCCTTTGGCAAACATTTTAGGAGAGCAACGGGCACAACTATAGCTACAGGATTAATGGGAAAAAATGCCATAAAACATCCTACTCCTTGATGTGGTAGCATTCTCCTGTGTCTTTCCTTCTATGCATAGTCTCAGCCAATACTGTTCTGACTTACTGATCCTTTTCCCATCCTTGCTGGATTCTCAGCCTTCTCATCCTAAAAAGCTACTCAATGCTGGCCCCTGAGGTCCAGCACTTCCCAACACAAATGACACTCCTGTTTACACATTCCTACATTTCTTCTGCGTGGCTGGTGAGTACAGTATCTCCACTACTTTTTCAGCTGATTACAACTCAGATAACTGAATGGAACTTATGAGGCACACATAATGAGAGTTAATTAGACTCACATGACGCAACTGAATTTATGGTCACACCAAAACTCAGCTACTGTAACAATTACACAGCCCTAGCAAATCCTCGTGCACAAAGCAAAAGTACACTACAATGACTTTAAAAGACGTAAGACAGGACAAACACGCACACCAGTACTACCACAAGGCATACTCATCTAAACCACAGCAAGATGGTTTCCCTAAATCCACCCCATAAAATTAAACACACTTATTTCTACAAAGTCTTAGATTAAATTACCTGAGAAACACATATGGTTGTTACAGTCTTCAGAAATAAACAGTGGTAACTATTCTCTTACCTTGAGTAGTTTAGCTACACAAATTTGATCTTTTTAAGTATTAACAGAAGCCCTCCTCTAGCAAGGCTCAAAATTGTGAAGACATAATCCGTTCTCTAATTTCATGACTCAGCTTAAGAAATAAAGGCCTAAACAAATGCCTCAAAAGAGATGACAAGTTTGAACATTAACTGCTAAAGAAATTTCATTTTCTAAAAAGGCATTCTTTCTGGGTCACCAGCTGAATCATCACCAAATAACCTTTACATTCACTAACCAAGCCAGACATCATCTGTTCTATTTCAAGATTCCCCCTCACATAATAACCATGAGTCAAACAGGCCAGTAAATGCATCTGCCCACAGCTGTAACAGTGTTCATAACTAGCATACACAGTACAGACACCTGATTTTATGCCAATTATAATAAATAATGTGGAGATGACGTAGAAAACTATCAAATACATGTTTTAAGTAATAGGAAAAACAACTTTTACTGGTTTTAATAACTTCATTATTCTCCTGTTTATCAAATAGTCGTAGGAAAGACCTTATAAACAAACAAAGCTTTGATATAAATGTTGTTATTAATTGTTCTGGTTTTGTTCAATTACTTTATGCAAAGAAATTGCAAGCCATTTATATGAGTAAGGATTACATGCAAAGGTACTTAATTCCAGTCAAATTTGGTATTTTCTTCAGGTTGAAGAAAAGTGTTCTCCATTTCTTTCTCCTTTTCAAATCCATGGAATGTCCCACACAGAAGATTTTACAAGTACGATGCCTATGGTGAGGTACAGTATTCTCTACACCAAGCAAGAGAACGGCAGCACATGACATATTCAAAAGCACTGCAAGCGTGCACATGTGCATCATGGCCAAATTAACATTCCCAGGATTTGGTCCTGGCTTCAAACCACAAAGGAGACATGCTCTAGTTATATCCTGCAGTGATATACTGTTTGTTTTGATCACTACTGTACTTTTTGCACACCAAGTAATGCAGTAATCACAGAAGTAAAGTGGGGACTAGTTTCCTTGTTTACAGACGAGCATACAGGTGAGTAATCTCCTAACAATTTCGTGGAAAAGTTCATGTCCAAATATTATATATATACAGTCACTCACATTCTGTACACATCCCTCCACTAATTCTTTCCCTCTCCTGTTATGAACCGCAAAAAGCAAAACTTTCTTGGGCAGCACATAAACACATCCTTCACTGTTCTAATGGTTCAAAAACACAGAAAGCATTTATGATTTGAAATATTTCAAACAAGTTTTATTCTAAAAAAGTTGTAGTTTATAATCAGAAAACTATTATGAAAAATATCCAGCCTATACAATATAGTCTATCCAATAATCAATCATCATAGCTGAAGATACTATTTTCCAAAGCCTTTCTGAAGGCACCAGAAGCTACAGAGAAGTTGAAAACTACCATTTACAGTACATGTATGAACAAAAGCAACTGTTGTCTTTTCTGAATAAGTCTGACTGCAAATATTTCACACAACAGGTCCTTTATCATACTATCCAAGAGCTTTGCCTGCTTGAAGTAACAATGATGGAACTTGCCTGAAATCTACTGCTTGATTTGTTGGATAGGTCACCACTAGAAATATTTACTATGCTAGCAGCATCTTTGTAAAACCTTAACTTCCAAAGCATTGCTTTTATTTTCCACAAATCCAGTATGACTTTTACCTCACGTGTATGAGCACAAGTTCTGCAGTCCCAGGCTGATGCAAATGTTAACTTCTGACATTTCTACACACGCATGTGTGGGAAGAGGGAGGGTATGTTTGTTTTCAAATACAGCAAGCATAGCTTGTCATACTTCCCAGACTCTAGATTAGAAGAGAAGGGGTTTTGAACAATGTTTTATTGGCAGTATGTGTGAGTTTCAAGCTGTGTATGTATCTGCAGGCAAGTACGTCTGCTGCATAGGTGTCTCTCTTTGGACTTCTACCAGCTTTCCCTACAGTTTAACACCAATTTATAGGAGAATTTATAGAGGAAAACAACAGAGATTCCATGAGTAACCCATGCCAAGTGCCAATTAAGACTTTCAAAACAGTAATTACTTGGTGTCAATTATGCCAGTACTTCTTGAATGAGCATGCTTTAAGAATCCAAGCAGAGCTAGCCAGACTGCAAACACTTTATTAGCCTTTATTCATTAAACAGAATCTCTAAAAGCACATATAAACCCAAACCTCCAGCAGCTGTCTACATTTTCCATTATCACCCTTAACACCATGAAAACAATAGACCTTTAGTTTGGAACTAGTTATTTTTGCATTTCTATACATAAACATGCTAGAAAGGTTTAAAAATAGGCATACGTTGAAAGTTCTTAATTACCATCCTAGTGTTAATGAACTCTTTATGACGACTTAAAAACTGTTCTTTAAGAGTAAACAATAGGAGTTACCAGCATATGCACCTTTTCATTGCAAAAAGATTCCGATTCTGTAACAGCCTCAAAAGGAAGTTGTTAGAAGACACTGAAGCGCTACAGAATCAAGCTGGGTTTTTTTTAAAAATACAATGTTAAGGGTATCCTTTCTGTCAGCAAGTATTTAATATGCCACTTTCTCTTTCAAAGCACATGCATTACAAGGGAGCTTTCACAAACTTCTCTTTTAAAGGCAATAAAGTAGATTTTCTTTTAAAGAAAAACCAAACCAAGCAATGGAATAATCCAATTATTGGCAAGCAAGCCACAGAAACAGGCACATAATATGCAAAAGCACAAAAATTTCAGGAAAAATACACAGCACAATAAAAAAAATTCCCCACAGAAAACTACATCAGCAGAATCCATGATTTTTCATAATGAGCCATGCCAAATATAACTGTGCCTTATTAAAAATAAGCATCCACAATATTGAACTGATGTATAGAAATTACTGGTGCCAACATACCCTCCATGTGAAGTATTCAGAAGGCTTCAGATACCCTTTAAATAATCATGCAGAGATGCTGCAGATCCAAGTGACAAAAGCACAGCTTTCTGTTTTCCTGATGCAAAGTACACCAGTAACTTTTAGAGGCACAGTTTCAGTAAGAATATGATTTATGAACTGGAGAAAAAAATGTCAAGTGACTGAAGCAAATAAAGCTAAAGGTATTTCTTTAACTTCAGCTTTTACAGACAGAGATCAGATATTATCTTTTCATTTGATAATGCACAGATTAGTTATTAAACAAATAAGTTTTTTTTATTCTAAATGCAAATTTGGTGGCACAAAAGTCACATTAAAAAAATCCAGCCAATTTTTGCTGCAGAGAGAATTTTTGTGTCAACTTCTCAAATTCTCAATGCTGTTTTCCTAGCATTTGCTCATGTCTTCATCCCAAGTATGGCCCACCAACCTGAGATCATTAGCAATGCTTCCCCAGGCTTAAACTGCCACAACTTAAACAAACAAACAAAATCCTACCACAACTGTTTCTGTTCCGTGAGATCGGAAAGCCCCTGAAGATCAGTTGAGCTGGCACAACAAACCAAACCTGCCAGAGCAATTCATCTGGCTTATAAGCTCTTCCTTGCAGCCATATTTCCTGAGGAATGCTCAAAAATAGAGATAATTCAAGTTGGATAAGCTCTTCTGGCATTTCACTCCTGCAACTCTCTCTTATGAGCAAAGAGCCCCCTTACCACAAGATAGGTTTGGGAATCAGGATAAACAAGTGAATGTACCCTCTCACCTCAGAGGAGCCGCGGACACCTCCGTGTTGTTAAGAGGCTACGCACGGACAGGCAACAGGCACACACATGTCCCAGGCACACGATGAAGCAATCCCGTGCAGACAGACACTCTCATGCACCAGTAGGAAGCAACAGGCCCAGGTCTTCTAGGGCTTATGAAAAAAGCAGTGGCTCATCCCACTACAAAGAGAGGGCTTCGCTAAATTAAGTGGCAAGTCAAACTTTATTTTTCCTTCCATTTACAATGTTACTGGTCTCCAGGGATAAAATGCAAACCCTGTAAAATGTTAGCATGATAGTATCTTGCGTTACTTAAAGTACTATATGTTGCTATATTTCTAGTATATTTCCTCTACTTGTATTAGTATTGTAAGACGTATAAACAGAAGTATACACTGTTCTTATGATCACAATCTCCCACACCAACATTATTTTAAGTTGCTGGTTGGTCCTAAAATGAAAAACAGTTGCAGCATTGTTGGTTACTTCAATGTCCATCTTAACTCCTGGTAATCACTGCTAGGCAGATCATTTAAATAAACTTCACTAGACACAAAATTCCAAATGCACCGCAATTCTACTTTGAACTCTCAGGCTTTCTGCAATTACAAAAATCATTCAACAATTCCACATCAAAGATCTAAAACTAAAAACAAAAATCTAAAACTGCTTGTAGTTATGAAAGTAAGAGGCTTCGAGAAAACATGCATCTATTCTATTTTTCAAGACAAATTCATCCAAAGCGAGACATTTAAAATTAGATTCTTTAATAGTTGCAGAGTTGGCACCAAAAATGCCCTCTTGTGGCACAGCAGAACCCTGCAGAGCCTGCCCTTGGGTCTTCCAAACTAAATTTTAGAACAAGAATGTATGACTCTGGGCTTGTTTTGAAACTAAAATGAGATAAGGAAAGCGCATAATAAGGCAAACAAAAACTGCAGATATCATTCCGAGGTTGAATGAATGAATGCTTGAAACTAGTTTCTCTATGTGATTCCTTCATTTTTTTTTTTTGAGTGTTAGTATAAGTAGTGAGAACATCTGGCCCTCCCATAAATCTAAGCATAATCCAATTCCTGGAGAAAGCTGCTCTGGTAACAGAGCACTGTCACTTTGGCAGATTCTTGAAAGGGGAGGCTTCATGCTGCTTGAAAGCTTTTTATTAAAGAATATGTGTAAAAAAAAAAATTGACATCTCCAACAACTGGCAACAACTTGCAAGGTTGTCTCACTCTCATCCCCGCAGGCTACTAATTCTTGGAGGTAACACTGACCCTGAGAGGAACAATCAACACACAACTACAATCAACAGAGTTTTCTCCCATGGAGCAAAGCTAGCACACTACAAATTTTTCTGTTAATAGAAATGTGGCTGTGACAGCCTCAATTCCCTTATTTGAAAGAGGCAGCTTTCACACAGGTTTTATTCTTGCTGCTTTTTAGCTCTCAGCCTGCCAAAACGACATTAAAGTAGCAGTTCATTTGCAAGCAAACCAAAAAAACACTAAGGAAGCCTTTAAATTGAAGTCAAACCTCCACAAGCACTGAAATCCTGATGCCTATCAAGGAGGGAGGGCATCTCCCATCTCCCTGTCTACAATGCAGCACAGTTAAGACCACCTTCCTTAACACATCACTCTCCTGGTTCCATCTGCCCCAACCCATGGCAATTTTGGAAGCCTGCCATATTGTTCCTGAGGACAATCTCTAGCAGCTTGGCTTCTTCATCCTGCTCCTCTGCAAACAGTCTGCTGCGAAAGGGATAACTCTGGTTTTCCAAAACACAGCTCAAATAGGCAGCACTTGTTTGTAAGCACAGGAACACCATATTCCAGCTGCCAGTTCATCTGCAGCAGCCCAGAGCAAGGTCATGTTCACTAAGGAGAGCTCATTCCAAGTGCTCCAACAGAGCTGGCAGCAGCATCCACACACAGCACTGAGCAGCGGGAGAGAACAGGCAAGGTTGAAAGTGTTAAGTCTGAGAAGGAAAACAAGCACATTTTGGTCAATGAGGAAAACATTCAACCAATATTTTTACCTCAGTGAAATAATTAAAAAACAAGAATAAAAAACCACACAGCACTTTCACAATCTACTATAAACCCTCAATCAAGCACAAAATTTCAGCTGAAATATGAAGACAACCTTAGAACATAAAAATACATTTTAACTATTAAGTATCTGACACCTCTTTTCAGACATAAGCCATCCGTGTTCGGTTTATACAAAGGCATTTTCAAAGTATTCAATTGAAGTTTCAAGTGTCAAGAAAAACTGTTTATACCTGTTTCAACACTTGTTATAAAAACAATGTCTTAAATTAAAGTAACTATTTAATCCTCAGTGAAATCACTATGCCATTTTATCTGTAAGAGCACAGGTGTAAACTTAAAAAGAAAAAGAAACCCGTTTTGACAACAGTCACTGAGCTTTTTCTCAAAACCTGGTTTGTATGTAGCTGAGCTGCAAGTGTTCCCATGAAGATTCAGATCTACAGGCCATGTTTGTAGTGGTCTTGGCCCCCAGATGACAGAACCCCTCATGCAATGGTCATGGAAACACACACATCAGTGACACTGAACATAAGAGCGGATTCCTCAGGACAAAGGAATAGCCATGCTGCAAAGCTAACCAGGCTGTTCAGAAACCTCACAGGATTATGGTGAGAGAATTTACCAACAAACATGACAACATCGGAAAGCAGTAGGAACTGAGATATTTCTCATCATTTTGTTCACTCAGTGTTTCCAGTAAAGATTCACAAAAAGAAATCAACCAAGAGTCACTAAACTGCATTCTTCCAGGTGTAACAGTCCAACAGCCCTTTTCTTTTCAAGTACAACCTATTTTTTTTCCACCTTTTGAAAACAATAGATCAATATTTTCTCCCAGAGTTATCCTAGCTTGGGTATATTTTCTACATCCTGGTCTTGCTACCTAAAATTTGACTACCAGCCACTCAGTAAAACCAAGCCAAAGGAAGATCTACAGTCCAGCTATCTGGTCAAAATCCCACCCTACTAAGAGCTGCAGCTTTCATGCAGTGCTTGCAGAACACAAGAAATAGATCTGTGTGTGTACACATCCATATAAGAGGCGTGAGGTGAGTTGGGGAAGGACAGTAAAAGAAATCACAGTGTTCTTATTACCTTAGAATAGTTCTTAAGCCACATCTAAGACTGGAAGAGGTAAGTCTCCAAGCAGTGGTAGGTAGCCTAGCGAGGCTTCCTCTTCAACCAGCCTTCCTCAGGCACTTCATAATAACAACTCCTCTCTCAATAACTTAGCCCTGGTCACTAATCTGAGTGCTGTCCCAGGATCTCTGCAGCTCCCTTAATCTGTCTTGTGATCTTGGAAGGAAATTCTCAGTCCTGTACCCACCCATCTTGACTCGGCAGGTCTCCTCTCCAGAGCACCAGCCTACCCATTCAGGCGGAGAACACAATTTCCCAATCCCAACAGGAAATAACTCATAATCCTTGAGCAGTTGAATGCTAAGAAGGCCTGTCACTTACAACTTCACTTAGTGTATGCATATTTAAACAAATGGTATCGATTACACAGGTCACAAGTATCTGCTTCTGTTGCAAGCAGGAGCACTTTCCCCATCAGTTACAGTACCTACAGTACCAATAGCGTAGAGAGGGCAAGCATTCAGCTGACAATTGTAGGTCCTTCAGCTGTTTGCAGATACTCTGAGCAGTTAAGACAACCTATTTTACAGGATATCCTTATAGGAATCAACTTTAAAAAGGCCCCTGGGACATTTAAGGTAAGATTCTTTAGCAGGTAATCTAAGAAACCTACAAAAAAAAAATCCACATTACTATTAAGCATATACTAAGCAGTAGCCCATTTGAGTGGGCTGGTCTGCCTTTCTTCCAAGCACTCAAACCACTGCTTTCCAAAACAGAACATCTCTAAAAACTGTTATTCTTACAGTCTTTTTAAAGTTAATTTCCAGAGATGTAATACCTAAACAGAAACTTGCTTTTCATGCCCTGCAGAAACTGTTTTCAACTCTGGAAGGAGTGGGGAGGGGCATATCAACTTAAGAGCTAGAAAACTTTGAAGGACATTCCTCTCTTATTTCAGGTTAAGTATGAACTCCTTCCTCTAACTGTTAGACCTGCTGACATGAAAGTAGCCCTCCTCATGATTACCCACCTTAAAAATTAAAATAATTAAAAACTGCACTATAAGAGCTACCCTAGTCTATTTGAAAATGGTGAAGAGTCTTTCCCCAATCAATGGTAAAGGTCCACACTTTATTAACAAAAATTAACAAAAAACACGTACAAGCTAAAAGTTTACTGCAAATCTTTGACTGACCTTTTAACAGCTCAAACAGCATAAATTCCATGAAAGACGTCTGACAGAATTGCTTCTACTATTTTTCCAAAGCTTTTGAAAGAGACAACTTTTTTCTCCTAGCATCAAGAAAAATAACCAATACAGAAATATTTCCTCAAAGCAATTTATCTCAGAATATTTATCATGTTGTTTTATGAAGATGGCAAGTGCTCAACTCTCAGAAGATTTATTTATCCAGCATGAGATACAAAAAAGCTTCCACTAGACAGTCTTTGACCTTCTTGACCTTCAATACTTTTAGCAGGGGAAGGAGAGAAGCTGTTAGCTACATCATTATAAATGTGCTTTAACATAAATGCATTTGGACACAAACTGATTAGGTAGAGGGAACAACTTCACTGGCAACATCTTCTAAGCTCTGAAACTTTCTTAAAAAATGGAAGATATTATAAGAGCAGTTGGTATCTTAGATGGAATAACACGAAGAAGATTCTCATAATATTTTTATTTACATATAGCACTTTAAATGCCAGAGGGTTCTGTTTATTTTTTTCCTAATAACAGATGAAGTTTAAAGGCCTGCTTTTAATACCATGGTGCAAGACCATTTCAGAAGCTTTTCAAAATGCATGCATACATCATTATTTCAACACAACACACCACACAAACCTTTCCAATCATACTGGAAACTCCACCCTTTAACATCATTCTTGTTAATTAAATGTGCCCATAACATATGGTGATAAAGTAATTCACGTATGTCTAAACTTCTTTCAAAAGTTTGTTTAATGCCTTTGTTTCCGGGTAAGCACAGAAAAAATATCTCCTTCTGCTATCAGCTAATTCAGTTAACAGCTAGGTCAGAAGTGAAGAAAACCTACCTGGAATGCACTTAAACCACTTTTTCTTTTTTTGCAATTTATGACCTGCTAGGAACAGGAGAACAAATTTACATGGGTCTAGATTAAAACCAGCTTGAAAACAGAAAAGGAAATCAAGATTTACTTCTTTAAATTATCTGAAGCATGCAAGAAAACACAAAAAAGTACTGTAAAAGTTTTAAAAATCCGGTTTTTTTACAAACTAGTAGGAAACATTTCATTTTAGCCCACTTCAGAAGTGAAATGCAAGCGGGACCCATGTATTAGCTGCCACAATTTAAATTGTTTTGTGACCTCCACTCCAGATTACCAAACATTCATTTCTGTAAACACTGGTAGAGCATGAAATATCACTCAAAGATTTCATATATCAAATTCAGAACAGTCCAAAACATAACAAAAAAGGTTACATGTAAGCAAAGGTACTTAAATGTTTAGGCAGGGTACAGTTCATAAACAGAAGTAACTTTGTTCATGAAGACAGCAGTTCAGCTACTGCCAACTTCTGACACCCACAAGAAGTAATTTCTCTGACTGTTAGAGAGAAACTGTTTTATCCACCTCACAAAAGCTTCCAGAAAGTTAAGTTTTCTTACAATAGTCCATTCCTACGTGGCAGGTTCAGATGTTCAGTAAACTTCTCAACTAGAGCCCAACCTAAAGAAAGCCACAGTTCAACTGAGAAAGAGGCACACTCCCTTCACAAATCAGTGGGGCACTGGGGCTTTCCTAACACTGTTACTTCACTAATTCCTCATATGGGCATTCCTCACAGACCACTGCACTCAGAATTCACACCTCAGTGCTATTCCTACTCACCTCCCTGGTATGGAAGTCTTAACACTGCAATTTACCATTTTCCCTACAAATTTCACTAGCCAAACTAAATGGAATGTCTATTTAATTGGCAAGGAAGAGCTACTGAGCTAAAATTATCACAAAAATGAGTAACAGTAGAATTTTTAATATATTTACAGAGGTCAACAATCTCACATTCTGTACTAGTGCAAAATCAAGAAACACTGTGACAGAATACTTACAAACTTTGTTAAATCAATCAAACATATAATAATGCTCAATTTATTTTATATTTTCACCTACATGATTTACAGACATCAAAATTCACCTAGAACAGCATTTTCAGAACATTTCTCTCATTCAGGTTCCCCAAAAACTGTTCTACAGACCCAATAACAGGTAAAAAACATGTTCATTATCATTAATGGAATTCCTGAAAAATCAGATGAAAGGAAAAAAGCATCTTTAGCACTTTGGGAAAAACAAAATTGCTAATGCCAAATGTTACTTTTAAACTGACTCCATCTGCGTTAGATAATTTGGAATTATCAAAGTGTATTTATCACATTCATAGAATTTCTCATCATGCTTCTAATCATAGACATCTTAAAAATTCACCAGAAAAACAAAATAAAATTTTCTTTCTAAAGGAAATGAATACTATTCACTAGCAGCCCATTATATACAAAAAATACATTTTTTTCTATACTCCCACTCCCCACAAAGTAATAGGTCTATTTACAATGTACGTCATCCTAAATTATAGAAACCACTCAGGAAATAGCTGTATGACAGCCTAAACATAAATTTACAAGCCTTTTCATTTCCCTACACAAACAAAGTTCTGTTCTGGTCATCAATAATTCAGATATTCTTTTTTTGGCCTTTCTATTCACATTACTTAAAAACGCAATTTACAGCTACTTCTTTTTAAGATTTCAGGCAACACAATGTGACTTCCAAAACCCACAGTTTACTTGAGCTTCTGCTCTCTGCCCACCACAGTGACACAGGAACAGCACACTGTTAATCAGAGACACCCCTCAAATTGCTAGCTTTAATTCCTCTCTTGGAGCTGTCATGGAAGATGAGCTGTAAAAAGACTGGACTCCTGCAGCTCCCCTCTCTCTGACTGCTGCTTTTCTGGTGAGGGAAAAGTCACACCATCCCAACCCAGAAACTTCCATTTGCCGCCTTGATTTCTGTCTTTAGTCCATCTTCTTTATCAACACCATTTAATAGTTTATCTGCAACTAGTTTAAACCAATGTTTTCCAAACCTCACACATCACTAAATTTTACAACCTGTTCCCTGCTCATTCAAGACTTGACTCTCCCCAGAGATGGCTGATACTTGAAAAGCTCTATCATGTCCTTCTTGAGCCTTGCCTGCTTGTCTTTTTTGTGCAGCTCGTCACTCAGATACCCCCAGGCTACCAGAACCACAGGTTTGATCTGGGAAAGGACAAGAATTTCAGGCACCACAGACAACCACTGCATCAATGGAAAAAACAAAAACCTCTGATCTTCCTTATAAGCCACGCAGCAAAACATGCAGAAAGAGGACACATATTTGGGGGAGGGAGCCCAGACACTGTATTTGAAACAGTCCATAGTATCCAACATAAACATAAACACTGCTTCTGGCCTTTTCAAGTCCACACTCCTGACAGTTCAAAATGCTTCATCTCTTCTCTAATTTCTGAACATCAGACACATTGAAAACTCCACACTAAAAGGCTTTCAACTCACTATTTATCTACATTTCCAAAATTACTCCACATCTTTCCTTCTCTTTTGTTAGCTTTGGCTCTTTTGCTTATACAAACTCAGTTTAAACAGTGTTTTCACAAACTTCCAATACCTGAGACATCCTTTTAACTATTATTATTAGAGATAGGACCATGACAGCAGATTCTGCCTGCCCAGTATATGCAACCAGCTACCCACAGACAAGGTGCTGGGCACAGCACACCCTCCCCTTGGCCCCCACTGCCAACTGGGGCACAGGGACATCCCTGGAAACCATGGGTTCAGGAGCTGCAGCTGCTGCCCAGCTGCCATCTGACTGCACAGCCATCCCAAGGGACAGTCACAGCTGAGATCACACCTTCCACATTGAAAGAAGGGTAATGAAGGTGATGAAACATCTGCAGCACAAATTTCACAAGGAACAGTGGAGGGAGCTGGGGGTGTTCAGCCTGGAGGCTCAAGGGAGACTATTGCACTCTTCAACCACCTGAAAGGAGGGTGGAGCCAGATGGGGGTTGGCATCTTCTCCCAGAAACAAGTGACAGGACAAGAGGGAATGGCCTCAAGCTGCACATAGGGAGATTTACATTGGATATTAGAAGAAATTACTTCACCAAAAGGTTGTCAAACATTGGAACAGACTGCCCAGAGAAGTGGTTAAGTCACCTTCCCTGGAGGTATTTACTTTAATTGGCACTTAGGCACATGGATTAAGGGCAGACTTGGCAGTGCTGGGTTAACAGTTGGACTTGGTGATCTTAAGGTTCCTTTCCAATCTAAAGGATTCCCTACTGTAGTCAGTATATAGGAGTGGATGTTTCCTTGCAGCGCAGAAAACACCAAGTAGAAGGGTTATTTAAATCTCATACAAAATTTGAAGATATTTCTCCTGAAACTTTCTGGATCACCTGGCAAAACCAGCAATACTGTTGTGGCAATTCAAATTGCTCGGTAAAGAAGAGGGAAATTTAAATCTCTAAGCAAGGACAACTCTGCATCAATATGGCAGCTCCTGCACAGCAAATACTGAGTAATAATGCCTTGTGTTTAACCTTGACACTGGACGTTCCTGGTTAGTATTGTTACCCTCAATTTATGTTTCTACCTGCAGTGGGTTTTTTTTAAGCCTTCAACTGCAATAGAACTGCATAAGCAAAGCTTGAATTTCATGCCCAACAATCACATACTGAATGCTCAGCAATGACAGCCCACACATGGAAACATACTGAAAGTCATAAAAGCAAATGTTATTTTACACCTTTGTCAAAGGACTGTCCTAGACCTCAGTGATTTCAATTTCCCTTCCATCATCCTGTTTTCAGTACTCCCTTAGACAATTCAATATTCTCCAAAGGTATAGAAATGCAAGATTTCCAGTAAAGAAAGACTCTTTATCCAGAGATTTATCTGTCCACCTGCTCAAGCATGTTAACAGTAAGGAGAGAAAAAACAGCCAGTGACACCAAAAAGCATCTCTTACACTGATCACCTCACTCAAGTAAAGATTTATCATTTCACATTTCAACTGAAAGGACTAAATACCCTGTTAAATGATTATACAAAAGCCCAACTGGATACCTGTAATCTGATCATTAAAAGAATTTCATATGATTTACCAGGAGACAAGGAAAAATATGCCATTGATTTTTTTTTATTTTTTTTAAATATTAATGAGCTCAAATTTCAACTTACATAGCTAACTGGAAAAGCAAAAGCAAAGAAAACTGAAACTGGAAGTAATAACATGCATATGCTGAAGGATAAATCTTATCACTAGTTGAACTAGTTTTAGGCATTCAAGTCTAAAAAAGCAAAGCACAGAAGTAGCTTTTAAAAAACAGCATCAATCTATTATTTCAAAGGAAGGAATTGAAAACATTTGCTCAAGCCACTTGACAATATAATTGTCTTAACTGGACAGCAAGCAACAATTTCACATTAAAAAAATTGCACATTCACAAATTTTTCTCTTTAAATAAAAATAATAAAAAATAGGGCTGATATTCTGACACGGTAACAATCAATATCAAGTGCTTGACAACTGTAATCTATGGAAAATCGTTTTTACCATTTTACAGCTAAGTTTTATTAATTTAAATTTCTCTGGGCAACTCAACATGGTTTTGAACCACCATGTCCTCTGTAGAAAACTGCCTACATCTAGATTTTGTCAGTCTTATCTTACCATGCAAACAGCTAATATTATAACTCATGATATTCATCAAAAGGTAAAGCAAATATTACTAATGCTGCTCTACCAACCAGTGAAAATCATGTATAGTGAATTATATCCATTAGCGCAGTTCTGTCTGCAGATGTATTTAAACATTTTGCCGAAACAGACCTAACAGATTTATTATTCCAGGTGTTAGAATAAGCCCCAGTGCTTTTCCTTTGATTCAAAGCAGGCATTGAACTCAAGCACTAAGAGATTAACCTGCAGAGCACACATTTAAAACATCTAAAAATTGGCTTAAAAAGACACTCATTTTAAAAAAATTACTTTAGCTTTTGGCCTCTGAATTATGCTGCTTGATAAACAAACAGTACCTTTGTCTTTTCATTGCTCTCCTTTATATTAATATCAATATCTTAAGTTAATCAAAACAACTCTGTCTTCTGCCTGGAAAGGGGACAAATAAGGAACTGCAAAAAGCAAGGAACAGAATAAACATGAAAGTTTAGTGAAAGTTGCCGTTAAAGCATTTTGCTACTTTGAAGACGACTGTGAAACCATGACATTTTGAAACAAATATGCAGCTTGCAAAAGGCAGTAACTCTACACTTTTACAGATGAAATAAACCAGAAAATTAGAAGCAGCTTTCCAGCTTAGTCATATTTTACAATCTGAGTCTACACAAAGCTCCTGGAAAAAATCACCTGCATGCTCCAAAATCAATGTGCATTTTCAAACTGCTTGGTAAGTCTGCTCTTAGACCAGGATATTTAGTCTGTAGGAAGTAAATAAAAATATAATAAAAGTCCTCCCTTGACCAAGAACTGTAAATAAAATCCAGTATTACTCAAATGCTTTGTTTCAGCTGTGTATCCAAATATCACTTTAAGAGTTTTGGTTGCACTTTTTTATTAAACTGGAGATAAAACCTTTAAAGATACAGATAAGCAATAAGAGAAAATGGGCTTAAGCAGAAAACTTCAGGCAGAAAAGCACATACCTACTATGTGTTGGTAACAAGCTTTTGTACCTGTCCAGACAAGTCAGTGACATTCTTGCCAAGTACTACATGGCAAACAATAAAAAGAAAAGGGTTGGGCACTTAACCAGATTCTTCTTGGATTTTAACGTCTTTAATTACAAATCTGTTTTTAAATTAAAAGTTCTGCTTCTAAGGACAATATCTCAGAGCAGACCTTGTAAAACTGCCTAATAATGCTGTAGAAAAGGACAATTAGGCTATAAATAAAATGCACCATCTTTTACCGTTATCCAATACAAAGTCATAAAGAAAAAAGTTTAAAAAGCACATCCAGAAGGCAAAGACAAAACTAATTAGATTTAGCAGTAAATTAGAGTGTACAGTCATACTGGGTAGAATCAGATGTGATATTAAATAAATGTGACACCACATTTTTCAAGCTGATGTTTGCAGGGATGTAGCACTACCATACTGAAGCAGTACACTTAATCTGTACCAATGAAATGTAAATATTTGGAGATGATGGCAAACTTTGATCAGTACTGAGGTGAAAACTCAGAATAATCCATCTGCAGCAAGTGAAATGATGAGAAAATGCAGAGTACTGAACACATGAGAAAAACCTGCATCCATGTACTTCACAGCATTTCTCTTTTCACTGAAGCACTTGCTAAGATTGTTTAGCATTGCCAGATCTGCCTGGAAAAAGGTACCTTTTTGTTTCGCCCACTATGACATACTAAAACATCTTCAATTATATATTCACCAGAAGACAGGTAATCCTTTTAACTAGGTCCAGTTGCTAGAGTTTACTACAGATAGATTGAAGAAGCAACCTTTTCCAACAAAACATGCAGTACTAATATCAAGATCCTGCTGGCCCAAATACTTGAGAGTCTCTTTTCTGCTAGATAATGGGTAACAAATAAAAGTGTTGAATAAATTATCTATTTTCTCATCGAATGTGGCAGACATATTGCACACTTGTAAAAGCAGTCTGAAATGTAACACATAATTATGAAAACTGTTTTTAAGACTCTAGCAATACCCACCCAGTAAAACTGTATTTATTTTTAATCCTTACAGTTTAGACAGTGTTTCAGAAACACTGAAACCCTCCCTGCCACACACACCTTCCTAAAACATGCGTATGATCACCTGCACAGATTCAATGAATGCAGAAGCACTGCTTCAGGAAAGAGGTTGACTGAATGAAGTTTTTCTGACACATCAATATCCAAAAATCTAGAATTTGTACTGAACAAAACATGGATGCTGGCAGGTTTGGAGAACTAGTTCACACCCTTGTTTCTGAGCTATAATACAAGGAAACCATATAACCCCAACCAGAACAAAACAATGTTCCTCTGTTTCCCACACAACTTAGATTTTCAGAAGTGTTCAGCACCCAAAAAGCATCTCATATTGATGGCAACCACTCCACTAAGTGTATGTTATCCTTGCTGGCCTCCTCAGGTAGCCAAAACTCAGTTTTTCAATATGAATACCTTGGAATTTTTACCTTGGAATGAAGTCAAACATGGACTGACAAAACAAGCTAAGTACTTTTTGGTGCAGCCTTGCTTTAAAAACAAACAAAAACCAGCACCTCCCCTTATACACTCCTCCCTCCCCCAAGGAACACACACAATATTCCCCTTCATTCATAAACACTGCTGAATCAAAGCACACATGGCATTTTCCCTACACACAGCTCCAAGCTTGCCCTTCCAGAGGGCACTGGGAAATTCAGGCAGCATAAAAGCACCCTTTTCCCGCTTTCTGGGAGCTGAACTACAAAGTACTTCTTTTGCTGTCTGCAATTGTCAGCTATCCCTGGCCAAGCACAAATCTATCAGCATTTACTTCACTCATTAATGAGTGATCCCTTATTTTAACTGTCATCAAAAAATGACACTTAATTGTTTCCCCAACTGGAATGAAACAGGGCTACTGTATCTAACTAACCAGCAGATCCAATATTCCCAGCTCAGTTCTGTTCACAAACCAGAAGAAATTAAACAGGCTGCCTGACCAAGCCCAGAGCTGGAGATCAAAGGACAAGAAGAGAGACACAGAGAAACTCGTACAAGCTGTAATATTTACTTTTACTGCAAACTGTTCTGTTTCCCCATAGCCCAAATGGAAGACCTTCTTCCAAGAAAATCATCAAGAAGAAGAACCAACAGGTTTTCGCCCCCATCCTGGCAGCTTTTCTCCTGCTGCCTAATCCCCTGCCAGAGCACCAGTAGAGGCCGCTCAAGACCACGGATCGCTCCTGCAGAACCGCGGGATGGGACAGCTTCCCGACCCTCGCCTTTCAACACAACAGCCACTTCGAGCATCTTTCTTCCACTGCTCACTTTCATACCTGCTTTTCTACCCGTACAAGTTACCTCGCTGAGGTTTAGTCCCCTCAAGGGCAACTCCTGACTGTAGGTTATCACTGGTTACTAGAATTCAGGTTGCTGCACATGGTACTCTAAAGATTTATCCAAACTAGGCTTTTTACCCATTGCTGTAGAACCAGTCCAGGCTTCTTTCCCTAAAAGTTTCCCCATAACACTCTACAGCACACAAAATCCTTTCATTATGCCAGAGACTATCCTCAAATTTTCTAGAGATGGTGTAAATATATCACTTTTGGTGAAGTCTGCACACAGTTCCAGCTACCTAATGTTTATTCCACTTCAGGAGCTTCCCATAAGTCTTACTGGCCATGCACAGCAATGCTGAAGTGCTTCATAGGCCAGGGTTTCACGTCAGTTCATATACATTAATTGAGACCTTTTATCTAAGCATGGGTTCAAGAATCCCAAAGGACATCATGTATATTGAAGATCTCATTATGAAGAGCATCAAAATTCTTTACAGTACTTAAGTGGTCCAAAATCTTTTACTTCTACAGCAATATCCACCATGGAAACCAGAGTTAGAACAAGAAACAATAATTTGTCTTTACAGCAGGTCATGGAACACATACTGTAAATAGTACTTTAGCCCACCTAAACAGCCACTAAAAAGAAAGAGTTTTCAACATCCTGCCAGGAGTGGGGAACACAGGAATTTCTGCAGGGCAGAAAAAAAACTGTTGATTAAATTTATTAATGAGATTATAAAACAGTCTTCTCAGATAATCAAAAGGACTGAACTCAATAATCCAGATGGTCTCTTCCCCTTTGGGCTTCTGTGATTAAATAATCATGAACTGGGTATCATCTATAGCCCACACTGGGTGAATCTGAGCTCCGGTATAGTTTTCAGTGACATTGTACCTGAATGTGCAGGCTTGACACAAAAGAATCAAAGCCAAAAAGGCAGGTTTCAGTTTAGTGTGCTTTGCTCCTTTACTATTTCCAAACACTTGAAACACATACCACGCATATTTCCTTCACAGAGTACAAGCTAAATAGAATTAAAGAATAACAATTGCAAAACAGCTACTGACTATTGATATGAATGTGCCAATTTCATTTTGTTTCTTGCACATTCACTGTTACCCAAAGAAGAGGCCAAGCTGAACTAAAAACTGACTTCAGAAACAAATAAAGTGTTAACTTCAGGCATTTAAGTGCTGATTTCTACTTTTCTGTTCCTGATTCTATGCTACAATTTGAATACAACACTACCTTTGAGATGTGCAACACTATAGCAGCAACACTTTCTTTAACGTACTTAAATTCAAGACAGCTGGATATGTAACACTGAAAGAACAGATCCTTTCACATCAATAGTCATAACAATCTTTGAAAGCTATAAAAAGTTAATAAAAAAGGATTACACACTTTCAAAGCTTTCGAACTTCCCCAAATCTTCTGGATGATCAGAAAAAGGTATGCAAATGAAAACAAAAACCTGAACTATAATGCATACATGCACTGCTCTACCATCAGTCTCTACTTTCCCTGCATGTCCCCACCTCCTTCCCCAAAAAGTCTGCCAACCACACTTAACACTTCACATCAGCAACCCAACTGCCAGAAACAAACCAGAGCCAGTGCTGTCAAGTCTCCATTCAATTCCACAGATGTTCAGGAACAGCCTTTCTGTAGTGACTCTCCCATAAAGCAGTTGCCCAACAAACACAAGACATTTCAAAAACATCAGCAAACAAACAAAAGAGATGGAAAAGAGTGGCACAAGAAGTACTCGGCAGTCAAAGTGAGAAAATGCAACATCCATGATACTTTTAGACAAATAGGCTTTACCAAGACCACTAAATGGATATCCAGGAAAATCAATTTATTATCATTTATTTAATGCTTTATTTAGTGATTTTAGTATAAGAAGCAGCACTGCCCTAATAGGGTTTGCCACCATCAAGAAAACCCTAGGAACAACTGGAACAGAGAAAATCATTCATGATGTGCATAAATGGGAAGAGCTGAAATTTAGCTTCCTAATATAAATTACAGTCATTAAAGCAGTAAAGAAAGACGTGCATGTATCAGTCAACAGGAAGCATTTGCATGTGCTGTCAGTGTGGGCATTTTCCCCAAACAGGCAAACAACCCAAAATGCAGAAAACAGAAATTTTTAGAGCCAAAAAAGCACTTCTGTTGTTTGAGAGCCTCACAAAAGCTCACTCCAGTGTAGTATTCTGTTCACTCAAATGCAACAAAGATGACTTCATATTGCAAGAGGTGCAGAGAAAACTACAGGATAATCAAAGAGACAGAGAGCCCTTTTTAAAAGGCTGGTCAAAGAACGCAGCTTGCTTAGTTTAGCAAAACAAGGCTAAGAGGGAATGTGATTTCAGACAAGCATCTCGAGCAAATAACCAAAGGACAAATAGTACCCCTTAAACTACAGGATCTGCCTAACTATAGAACTACAAAAAAGATTCCAAACCACAGTACATTAATTTGGAAAGCTACTATCCAGCAGAAGTGGAGTTCTGGAAACTTTCTAACTCCATTTATGTGGAAAGGGGAGAAAAGCTTACCTGGGTTTGACATTAAGCCTGACCAGGTTATAAACCTTTTTTTTTATTATATGATGTTTCAAGTTTGTCCATAGCATTGAAAGAAGTAATAAAGACATGTAAGAAAATGGACATAGGATTAGTTAAGTCTTTTTTAAGTCAAAGACAGCTCATATCCAATGTTTTATCTAATATTTGCACTACTACTGCACCAGAAATCAGGTTTGTAAGTGGAGCTAGCCTGCATATGTTTAAATGATTGATTGAAATTGTTTAAAATAGATACAATCTTTTAATAAAATGATAATAAAACCATATTTTATTTTCATTAAAGGAATAATACTTAATATTTAAATAGAAATAAGACTTTTAAGATACATCAAGTAAGTGGCCAGAGTAGACAACTAAAATAGGCTGTACATTAATAGTGGAAATTATCGCAAGAGAGAGGGGTTACGTGGAATATTCCTCCCAACATCCTTCAAGAAATTAGTAGCCAATTAGTAACAACACACTTGTGAAATTTCTGTGGATGACACTAGACTGCAACTATCTCCACTACAAAGAAGACTGGGTAGTCAGCCAGGAGAGTTCATGGGTTTTGTGAGCTGGAATACCAGAAAATGGAATTTAGTAGCACATGTGAAATCATGCGTTTAGGGACCAGCAACCTTTTCTGTAAGCTGAGAGCTCATCACGTGGAAGCAACATAGGAGGAATGAATAGAGCAGTGAAGTATGGAAATCATCTTCTAAGGATGCTGATGTTCATATGAGCACAGGGAGAGCTCAATATGTTCAGGGAAATAAAAATAAGAAATTCCACTTGGGTCAGGAAGCCTCTGAGCTGAAATTGGAGAGGCTAGAGCAGTTCTGGGGGAACTATCACTGCTGAAGAAGTGAATATTGTATTCAGTATCAGGTGAATCTTTGGTCTGAAGCAGTACAGTTGAGCAAGTTTACATCAAAAATTGCTGTGCCTCCTCATAAAACTTTGTTTGGCTAAAGATGGTCAAGTTTACCCAGCTGCCCTGTAAAATACATACTCCATTCCCTATTTCATTTCCTGTAGCAACTCCAGCCCAAGCTAAAGAAGGCTATTAGCAAAAGTTATGACAATGCACTGCAAACAACTCTAATTTAATGGATCAGAAATTAAAAGTTTTGTAACTGCCTGACACACAAGACACAAAATGCTCTTTCAAATAGAGCAACTGGGAAAAGGAATTCAAGCTGCTCTAAAACTGCACTAGTAAGTTTCTGGAAAGGACAGGAAAACAAATAGATGTATTCCTGCATCTAGAAGAAGAAAAGTTTGTGTTGATGTACCCATGTAAAGAATCTGTTTACACTACAATTACAGACTAGACAGTTATTTTATTTTAGAGTTCCATCAGCCACCTATGTGACCAGAAGAACTTTCACTCCTTTCTTTCAATGGACTGGCCACAGTTAAAGGGTGGCAGCTCTAAGTGCTATTCAGCTGTTCTCCAATGCCTTGCTACTACCTCTTGTTCCAGAGTTAAGGGCTAAACTAACTGCTGAGTCCAGCACTGTAAAGAATTCTGTGGCTCAGACAACTGGAGTTTGAATGCCTTTTTTCTCCTTCATAGGTGAAAAAAGGACATCTTAGGATCATCTGGAACTTTAACAAAAACCCTACCGTGTGAGGCATTTCTGATGCCTTCAGTCAATTCTTCCTTCCAATTCCTCCAGTCAGTTCCTGGCCCAGTATGGTTTGGAAATCTAATCTTTACCAAAAACTTCAAATTTGTCAAAGGTTTTGGGGTAAGCTCTGTAGACATTTCAAAACATTAAATAACTGTGACACAGCTGTCAGCAGTTATTGGGAGGGCTGTAGTTAATGACCTTGGGCTAGACAGCCCCGTCCTGCACTGAAGCAGTAAGATGGTCTGCATGGTTTGCAACCCTTTTCTGTTAGTTCCATTAAATTTGTCAGGCATTCAGATTTCCAAAGGAAAAATGCAAAGGCATCACAAATCTCTATATTCAGGATATAGCTGATTTTTACTTATTTGTTTAAATCTCTACTTTTACATCATTGTTTGCATTTGTAAAAGCCTTGAATATGGAATGTTTTAGAGAAGCTCTCTTAAATTATCCTCCTTTACTCCAACACGTTTGCACCTCCTGGAAGAAAAGCACCTCAATAAGCAGCACATCTCTGCTTTTAACTGTTCTCTCAATACAAAAAGCTAAAAGAAAGACCCGACGGCCAGCACCAGCCCTGAAAAGCCAAGTTCATCTGTTCAGCCCGGTCTCTGGGAAGAAACACCGAAGGAAGCCCTTCACTTGCAAAACTTTCCCGGGCTGAGTCCACAGCCACGAGCCATTTAAAATAACAAAACCACCTTCCAACCACGGCCGGCGCCCAACAATGCAACGCTCCACCTGCCACACACCACACTACAAATACCGGGAAGGGGGAAGGGAGGGGGGGAGCAACACTAGAAGGGGGAAAAAAGAAAAGGGAAAAAAAGAAAACAACACAGGAAAAACTGAAGCGGCGCCTCCGAGGAAACCTGTTGCTGAGCGCCGGCAGAGCGCGGCTGCGGGGGGATCGCGCATCCCGCATCCCGCCGCTCCCGGCAGCCGGCTCTGCCCATCGCCCATCACCGAGGAGCCCGCCGGGCGTGCGGGGCCGGAGCGGGACCGGGAGCGGGACCGGAGCGGGGGTGGGAGGGGGACCGGGAGAGGAGCGGCTCCGCCGATTCCCGGGCGGGCCGGGGCCCCAGCGCCCCCCNGGGAGCGCCGGACGGCTTTGTTCGCCCCTGCCCCGCGCCCGCCCCCGGCACCGGCCCCGGCGCGCACGGCGAGGCGCAGCGGCCCCCGGCGGTCACCGCGGCGGTCACCTCTTCGGTCACCCTGGTGGTCACCGCCTCGGTCACCCCCGCGGGCACAGCGTCGGCACCGACGGGGTGCGCTGCGGGGCAGAGCCGGTCCCGCGTGTCCCCGGGGACCGCGGGGGATGAGGAGCCCCGCAGAGCCTCATGCCCCGCTGCGGGAGCCGCGCCCGGCGTGCCCGAGGGGAAGGGATGGGANTGCAAAACTTTCCCGGGCTGAGTCCACAGCCACGAGCCATTTAAAATAACAAAACCACCTTCCAACCACGGCCGGCGCCCAACAATGCAACGCTCCACCTGCCACACACCACACTACAAATACCGGGAAGGGGGAAGGCAGGGGGGGAGCAACACTAGAAGGGGGAAAAAAGAAAAGGGAAAAAAAGAAAACAACACAGGAAAAACTGAAGCGGCGCCTCCGAGGAAACCTGTTGCTGAGCGCCGGCAGAGCGCGGCTGCGGGGGGATCGCGCATCCCGCATCCCGCCGCTCCCGGCAGCCGGCTCTGCCCATCGCCCATCACCGAGGAGCCCGCCGGGCGTGCGGGGCCGGAGCGGGACCGGGACCGGAGCGGGGATGGGAGCGGGACCGGGAGAGGAGCGGCTCCGCCGATTCCCGGGCGGGCCGGGGCCCCAGCGCCCCCCGCACTCGGGCTCGGAGCGGGTACTCACTCGATGAAGTAGCTGGCGCCCTCCTCCGAGAAGCCTTCCTCCCATCCGCGGGGCAGGTCTGCGGGGGACGGGGAGACACAGAGAGAGAAAGAGAGCGGGAAGGAGGGGTGAGAACTTCGCCCGCGGTGCCCCCGGCCGGGGGAACAGGGGGCGAGCCGGGGGCACCCGGGCACCCACCTGAGCGGATCATGTGTCCGGAGTTGACGGGCTCCCCAGTGCGAGGATGCAGCCAAGTGGTGGTGCGGGTCAGGTCGCTGGGAGGGAGAAGCGGAAAACATGCACCTGTTAGTGGCGGCGGGCGGGAGCGGCAGCGGGGCCGCGCCCCCCCCGCAGCCCTCCCGCGGCGCCCCTTACTCGATGAAGAAGACGCGGCCGTCCCTGCAGACGCCGTAGGACCAGTGCTCAGGTAGGCTGTCCCGCCCCACCGCCGCCGCCATGTTC
>WBMV01008321.1:7168-49301 GCA_013396655.1 Campylorhamphus procurvoides | reverse complement strand
CCCCCGCGGGCACCCTGGTGGTCACCCCCGCGGGCACAGCGTCGGCACCGACGGGGTGCGCTGCGGGGCAGAGCCGGTCCCGCGTGTCCCCGGGGACCGCGGGGGATGAGGAGCCCCGCAGAGCCTCATGCCCCGCTGCGGGAGCCGCGCCCGGAGTGCCCGAGGGGAAGGGATGGGAGGGGGCGCACAGGTGTGAGCGCACCTGGGTGCGGGGGGCGCGCCCGCCGGCGGGGGCAGGTGAGGAGAGGCAGCCGGGCCGCGGGGACTTTGGACCTCGGGCACAGGGGACGGTGGCGGCAGGGCTGGAAGATCGCAGAGGGGCAGTAACAGCGAGGTGACGGAGCAGAGCTGTCACCGGTATCGCGAGGGACCTGTGCCAGCCCCATGTTCATCAATGACCTAGAGAAGGCGGGAGTGGTAACGTGAGATAACCCGCTCAGGGCGTTTCAGTGAGGCTTTGCTGGCTCCCAGCTCAGACCTGTGACACCAAGATCCTTACAGGTACTGGTGCACGGGGATGCTACAGCCAAGATCAGTATTAAGTGCTCCAGGCAGAGCTAGGGTTACTCAGAATGTGGTTTAAGGACAGAGTGGATGGGACAGGCAAGGGATTCTTTGCCACACAGCAGAGCCCTTTGGCTTCTTACTCTGGTCCTCTGTGCCAGCCAGCAGAGCCAGAATGGGTGCCAGGTGTGGAGTCCTAGCTGGTGCCTTGGCTTGGCCGTAGTGCTCGTTGCAGCAGGGGAGAGGGATTGACAAAGCCAAGGGATTCAGGGTGCAGAAATCTCCACCTGCTTCTTTTGTTGAGGGCAGCAGTAGTGGAGCCAAGCATGGTTCTGTGGGGTTCTTGGTGGTCTGATACTGGGCAGAGGATCAAAAAGCCAGGATGTTTGCTAGCTTGGGGTAGAAGGACAGTGTTAAACAGAGGAAAGACAGGCTGCAGGAAGAGGTGGGAATGGGTAGCTGTGCCTCACCGGGGACAGGTTAGTAAAGTAAAACAGAGGAGACCAATGGAGGACATGACTGCGGGGGGAAAGGAAAAACCCATGCATGCAAGTGAGGAGAGTGCTGCACTACAGGGAAAATGATAACATTTGGTTTTTCTTCTAAATAACCAAAATAAATCACCAGAAGAAAGTAGGAGGCAAGAAAAGCAGCATCATTGTAAGAGAGAGAACTTTGCTCTGTTTAACATCAGTTTCAGACAACATGAAGGTATGGTACATCAGTATGGCACTGTGTAGACCTCCCTTTTTGGCCACTGTTGGAGAAGACAACACTAGTGTCATCTTCTAACAATCAAGAATGGTCCCTACTGTGGGACACATTGGAGGCTAAATGTTGCAAAGTGGTTTGATTTCAAAGTTGATGAGAAAGCACAGGCTTGGAATACAAGAGTTATGTGAAAGTCTAGCAGAGACTTAAACCTGCAGAACTATTACTAACATCTGTAGACTAATTTCTCTGACATTGCACCATCAAAATTCACAGAATTTTAGTTTATCCACAATTTTAAAGCAGGAGTATCTTGTAGCCCTTTATCCTAAGCCAGAATTTTGATTAAAACTTCTAATACTAAAAGTTTGGTGCTGCTTTTCTTTGAAACTGTATTGGGTTTCCATGGCAAAGTTTTGGTAGTGGAGGAGCTGCAGGGGTGGCGTCTGGAAGAAGTTTCTAGAAGCTTCCGTTATGTCCAACAAAGCCAATGCCAGCCAGGTCAAGAGAGACCTGCCCCTGGCCAAGGCCAAGCCCATCAGTGATGGTGGTAGCACCTCTGGGATAATGTATATAAAAAGGGGAAACAGATACTGTACTGGAGCAATTGCAGCCAGACAAGAGAGGAGTGAGACTATGTGAGAGAAACAACTCTGCAGGCACCGAGGTCGGTGAAGGAGGAAGGGGGAGGAGGTGCTCCAGGTGCCAGAGCAGAAAGTCCCCTGCAGCCTGTGGAGGTCTGTGGGAATGCAGAGATCCACCTGCAGCCTATGGAAGGCCCCATGCCAGAGCAAACAGGTGCATGAAGGAGATTGTGACCCCATGGGAAGCCCGTACAGGATCCTGGCAGGGACCTGTGGACCTGTGGAGGGAGGAGCCCACTCTGGAGCAGGTTTGCTGGCAGGACTCATGACCCCAGGGGACATGCACACTGGAGCTGTCTTTTTCTCAAGGACTGCGCCCTGTGGAAGGGACCTACCTTGAGCAGTTCATGAACAACTGAAGCCCATGGGAAGAACTCAGTTGGAGAAGTTCATGGAGAACTGTCTCCCACAGGAGGGGCCCCACTCTGGAGCAGGGGAGGAGCGTGAGGAGTCCTTCCCCTGAGAAGCAGCAGCAGGAGCAATGTGTCGTGAACTGACCACAAGCCCCACTCGCATCCTCATGTACCACTGACAGGGAGGAGATAGAGAATCAGGACTGAAGCTGGAAGAAGGTGGGGTGGGGAAAGGTGTTTCTAAGATTTGATTGTATTGCTCAATACACCATTCTGATGTGTTTAGTAATAAATTAATTTCCCTAAGTCGATTCTGTTTTGCCCATGGCAGTAACTGGTGAGCGATCTCTCCCTGTCCTTATCTTGACCCACGAGCCTTTCATTATATTTTCTCTTCCCCCATCCATTTGAAGAAGGGTAGTGACAAAGTGGCTTTGGTGGGCACCTGGTGTCCAGACAGCATCAGCCCACCACAGAAGCCCTGAAAATTCTGACTCATTTGGGTAACGTTGTGGTTAGATGTGAGTTATCACAGAACTTGCAATAAGGTCAGTTCTTGTGCAATTACAAACTAAATCAAATACAAGTTGCTTAGTGTCATTGCACATTTAGGTCTGTGCAGAAGAGATAAGACAAACTCTTGCTCTGGAGAGATTTCTTTGCCTTGATGCCATGAAGCAAGTCTGTCATGTTCCATCAGCTGCATGAACTCATTGAATTAAGCTTGTAACTCTACCACACTTTGGCCACTAGACCACCGTGTCAAAATAGGCTTCTCCACTTCAAATTAATAGTAACTTAATTGAATAAACATTATTGTGTTTCATATTTCGGGTCCTAAAAGTATCTGTACTGGGCCAAACTAAATGTCTGGTTAGTCTAATATTCTGTCCCATGTCCCAACAGGAGCAGGTGCCAGGAAAGAATGCAAGAGCCAGACAATCATGTGCAACTCCCCAGGTTCTTCCCATCTTCTCTTAACTCTAGTACCTAGTGCTTGCCTTCAGAAGCTGTGAGCTCAGAAAGCTCTTGAGCAAGATGCTACTTACATATGTAATGCCTAATGGATCTTTTTTGTGAACCTGTCCAAACTAGAGCTCATATAACTTCCATCCAGACAGTAGCAAAGTGTTCCTAATGCTCATTTTACCTGAGCTGTGTATGAAGAATCACCTTCTTTTATTTGTTTTGAACTTGATCCTTTTCATTTCATTGATTCCCGTCAGTTCTCACAACAAAAGAGACACTGGTGATCTAGTGCAGCCTCCTGCAGACTCAGCGTTGAATTTAGACCAGGTGGCTCAGGCTTTTGTTCAGGTAAGGGTGTGAACATGCTCCAAGGACTGAAATTTCACAGCCTCCCCTATCAATTTATTTCCATGTCCTTGCAGTGAACATACTTTCATTATATTAGGTTAGAAACTCCCTGTTTCAATGACTCTTGTCATATCTTGAGTTGATGCATCAGGGTGCCTGTGGCGTTAGCATATTATCGCATGCATCTGTTAATAACAGGTAAATACATTACTGAAAAAGCATGTTTTATTACAGTAACCTGGAGAGCTCTATTCTAAAAAAAAAAAGGTCAAGATGAAAACTTCCTGTAGATTCATACAAGTTCACAAACTGACTTGTGTTGGGCCTGTCAGAAGGTAGGTTTATGGTTTAGATCCCTCAAGGAAGAATGCCTCCAGGAATCATTCATTAATAAGATTAGCAGATTCCTCTGATTTTTCCTTTCTTCTTTTTTTTTTCCTTTTTTTTCCAGGCTCTGGTTCCAGTCCACCCTGGCTGATCTCAGCCAATTTTCTATTACATGTCACATATTGCTCTCTAGAGGCACTATGTGGAAGAAACTATTTGAGGCAAAATTAGGAGTTTAAGGCCACAATATCAAGAACTCAACCAAAGTTAGTGAAATATGTTCTTCAACAACATTAAGGGTTTAATAAAAGCTATGAGATTTGAAGCTCCCTTTGTTGATAACTGCATAATTCGAGGAGGCACGGTGAGGTCCCTGAATACTGGAAGTTTGAATCCACATATGGCAACTTTATAGGAATCTGTTACTAATGTTGCTTGCTCTGTCTGCATCCCTTGGGCACACTTTTTTGGATTACTTTGTTAGGTGTTTTTCCTTGGGAGAGCAGTGATACATTTTAAAATAAGTCAAAATCTGTATCTACACCTTTCATAGAAACACAGAATCACAGAATGGGTTGGGTTGGAAGCGGTATTAAAGATCATCCAGTTCCAAACCCCTACCATGGGCAGGGACACCTTTCCATAGATCAAGGTGCTCAGAGCTCCATCCAACCTGGCCTTGAACACCTCCAGGGATGGGGCATCCACAGCTTCCCCGGGCAAGCTGTTCCAGCACTCACCACCCTCACACTTAAGAATTTCTTCTGTATAGCTAATCTAAACTTACCCTCTTTCAGTTTAAAACTGTTCCCCTTTTTCCTACATGCCTTTGCTACTTCCAGACTAAAATCACTGAATATGAACATCCTTTCTACCTCATCCCTTTCTTTCTTTTCAGCTCTTGCCCCTACAATCCAGCTCCACCCTGTCGGTGGCAACATTCAAATCACCACCCCTTGCACAACTCGGTCTGCATGTTTCCCTGCACTTTTTCAACCTTCACATGCTATAACTTTTCAAGAAAACATGGAGTAGGAATCTGCAAATAATGCTGGAGACACTATATAAGAATTTTTAAGAAAAGTATAATTTCTATCAGTCAGCATTAGCTCCAGTGTCTAGGAGGTTACAGAACCACAGCTGAATTTCAGGCTACAGTGTACACTAATGATCTATTTCCTATTTTTCTGAGAATTTAATACAATTGAATTTGATGATCTTAGAGGCTGCTGCTGTTCCAGGAAACTTAAATGAGGCACAATGCATAGAAAAGCCTGCTAGTTATTTTTTCATCATGGCCTGTACATTTTATAAAGGACAAGCACAACCTTTAAAAGGTGCAAGGCCAGACGGAGGGAGAGTGTCTGAGAAGCAATGAATTTCAATTATTAAATCATGGTTAAGAAAGCTCATAAGCTGTAATGCAAAACATGTAGTATGCCTTTTAGCATGATTTTCCAGCTCTGCTCAGAACAGCTGAGAATTAAAACCACAAAAGGTTTCATGGTGAGACAGATTAATTTGCAAGACAATTTCAGAGCAATTCATTTTCTGATTATACTGAAATATAGGTTATGCGACTGAATTATTCTTCAAGATTGTTCAGTGCAATTCCCATCCAGCACTGGCAAGTGCTTAAGAGACTAGAAATCAATACCCTGATTCTTATAGATAGAAGAATATGTTAATCAGATGATAGGGGAAATAAGAAATATGAAAGAGATCTTAGAGACATTAGGCAAATCCACATTCCTGGAAAATTTTCAACTCCATTCCTCCAAAACTACAGTGCTTTTTCAGATGATGGAAGAACTTCACTAAGGAATCACTATGGCATATTTGTTCAAACTGGGGGAAACAACTTGACTGTTGAATTCCCAAACAGCATGAGAAAAAGCCATTTTAGGAGAACAGTAGTAATGATTCTAAAAATAGCACAAGAAGAGTAACAGATTCCTTTGTCCCTGGATAACTCGAGGAGATATGCTGAGGTCCCCAATTCCTGCAAGTTTCAACCCACAAAAAAGTGGGTTCTACCGCAAAAAATGGTAGACTTCAGACACTTCCAGATAGCTTGTCTTCAAAAGGAATTACAGAGAAAAGAGGGAATATATGTAATTGATTGCCTAATGTCAGTAATTCAGTACAGAATAAAAATGTTAGTATATCAACAGAACTCTTCAATAATTTGGAAGAGAAAAAATGGCCCTGCACAGCTAGAACTGGTGTCATGCTGTAGGATAAAGGAGCACTATAAAGAAAAGATCAAACATGCAGAAAGATTTACTTAATTTTCGAGTCTAAAGTCCAAAAGTCATTTACAACAGGAAGAAGACAAATTAAAAGTGTTGAAGTCAAAGAAAGACCAAATATTACCTTACTGGGTAAGAGAAACAAGATAACAAAAAGATCATTGTTGTATTATTTCAAAATTAAAATGCAATTCATGAGATTTAATACATACCAATCAATTTAATTCCATGTTCATCCATTTCAGGGCAAGTAGACATCAGCTTGATTTATGCCAGATGAATTTGAAGATAGATGCTATGTAAAGTTTCCCAAATGTAATGAGGAGTAAAACAGCCTAAGTAGGAATGTCATGGCATTTCCTTCATCATCAATTTCCAAAGGCTGGTCCAGACAAAACTTCTGTCAAGGAGATTTTAAGTATACTTATTTTGTTTCAGATCAGGAGCCATGAAGAGATGATCTCACAGGATCCCTTTTAGCCTAAGTTTCTATGAAAATGAAAGCTGATTCAATATGTTAAGAATTTTAGAAATAGGTGAAATGCCAAAACTTATCATTGCCTGATACGTACTAAAGAACACCATTATTGAGTGGCTGACTAGTTCTCAGGAAGAATTCATGGCAACCATTTGAATTTAAAGATTTCTGTTATTTACAAGGAGAGGAAGGACAATCCGTGATGTAGTTAAGAAAGATAAGCAACTTGCACAATGGTACTACCAATGTCATGACTAAATATAGAGCACATGCTAATTCCTGATCGGGAATGTTTTCATAATCCACAGAAGTCAGGAGAGCTAGACACAAAGAAAGGTGGCAAGAGTCACCAGATAAGTATGAAAGCTAGGCACACCATCTGCAAGACATCATCCAGCTCCAGCCTAAGTACTTTCCAGGACAGAATTAATACATATTAATACAATGTTGAATAAATCTTGAACAGAACAGAAAAGGTGTTGTCACCAATAGATTGTGTTTTATTTTTTTGTAAGTACTGACATTAAATGAAACATCTTTTGTGTTTTTTGCACTGGGCAATTTATGCTGTGGTGAAATTGATAGCAAATGTTAGACAAAGTAAGATTTTTAGAGCCTGTTTCCCTTGCAATAAAATGAGAAGTTTCCCTAAATTTCCATGGGACTGGTGTCAGGCAATAGAATTCCATGAGCACCAGAAGATAAAAATAGCTGATAAAAGAAGAAAGATTAAATAATGGTAAATCTATTGTTGAGGTAACTCCAAATACGGAAAAAGGAATTATTCATTTTCCTGGCCACTGGAAAGAACATAAACAAGTTCAAATTGTATCCACAGTTCCTTTGAGGAAGATATGGAGCATGACATTGTACAAGAATAGTTTTCAGGCTCACTGTGTCACTGTGATCTGACTGATGACTGCACAGAGGCAGCAGCCCAGACAGTGACACTGCTGAGCAAGACAGATGGGAAAATGACATTGAGAAGGCAACACTTGTGCTGCATAACAAATCCAAACTTCTCCTTCCAAAACATGCTGAACTCTCCTAGGAGTAAAAAACCGATAATTATCTTTAGTTAAAAGGTTTTCTTTTCCAAACCACTGTCAGTTTTTAAAAGTATCTTCATGCTGAAAGTACTGTTTGTGGATTCAAGAGGATATCTTCAAAATAATTGTTTTCCTTAAAAATTTGCTTCCTGTTTAAAGACATCCTACTGATTGCCTTTTAGATGCACATATCTGAATATATCTAATTACCTCTCTCACCTGAATATCCAATTGCCCAAAAGAATTATATTCATAGTATCAAGCTAAGCATGTCCTCTGAAATGCATAAAAATGCAGGCAAAAGCAAAAATGAATGAATGAATGCATTTCCTAATTACTAAGTCAATTTTCAATTTCCTGTCACACAAGCTTTTATGATTACTATATTTAACACAGTCCTATTGCTTCTTCTCTTCATTTTCTCTCTTTTGCATTTCATAAAGTCTCAGTAATTTACATACCAAGCACCTAGAACCCTCATACTAAGATATATTCGGTAATCAAAGATGAAATTAAATAACAAACAGTCACAATTCTGTCATGACACATCTTATCATTATAAACAGAGGTGGCAATAGTTAAATTGCCAAAGCACAATGTTGAAATTACTTGTAGAAGGGAGAAATACAAAAGAACAATTATGCCAAAGTCACTTACAATCATTTCGAGAAATTTAACTGCTTTTTATAATGAACATTTGAGAGTATTTTTCTTATTTTTTGTCAAAGGACACTGTAAGCCTGGCAGCACTGAGAAACCCTCAGTTCTTCAATATTGATACACCTGTGACTATCAACATTTGGTGTGTTTTAAAGCAGACACTCAAGTCAGTTCCATGTTTATAAACACAAAGAGGTTACTGTCATTCCAGGGCAATGGACACCCGAGTATGAAGAAGATTTTTTTTTAAGGAACAGGACAAATGCAAAGACAGCCATCACTGACCTTTAAGACTATAAGCTTCAAAATTTTAATCAAACTGTTCAATTTTCTGATGGTTTCTCACAAATTATGCATTTTACTTATTTTTCCAACATGAGATAGCTCACTTCTTTATTCCCATGAAAGCTTTTTTTCCCCAGCTTTGAGTCCACTATCCCATGATTGGTGTTACCCCTTTTTCCAGCCCCTCTGGCAACTGCCATTACCATATTTGCCCTTTTTTTGCAACTACATACCACACTCAGGGCAAGCAGGATGTCTCATATTCCAAACAATCTTCACTAAGGCATTTTTTCTAAAGACATTGAAGACCTCTGAATTCACTATCCATGCTCCTCCTGAAGTTTGCTCTTCATTTGCTTTGCAAGACCCAAAACTTCACCCTTAAGTCCCCTTAACAGTAAGACAAACCAACCTGTTCAACAGGATGTTTTCAAATTTGAATGTGTCAAAGGCTTTGATAAAACAGATTTTCACTTCATTTTTCCTAAAACATCCATAAATAGCTTGCTGCTACTTTGTAGATCACTTAACACACGTCTAGGCATACAAACAGCAATCCCCACACGAGACTCCAGACACGATTCAATTTTAGCATCTTCTGCCCTATCTTTCCAGACATCTTTGTTTCTCAGCAGGCTTATAACTCACCGAGGTGTCAGCCCTCTTCCTAAACAAGCTTTTTCCAGGCAGAACAATCTCTTCCAGGTTAGTATCCCAGTTCCTCTTTCAAAGACTTTTACAGGAGAATCTAAGATTTTGATTATCTGCTTGGCTCCAGAAGGAGATAACCAAGGGTTAACCATCCTCCTTGATTTTTCTGATAACATGAAGTGCACGTACCTCATTGCAGCTTTGCAGGATCCAACTTCCTTCAGATTTCTTCCTGCTTTCTGTTACAATCCTAGCAAGTGTGCCTTCTCAACAATGCCCCACATGTGTTTTTGCCTTGTCCTATGCTGGGCTCAGGTCCTTCCGTGGTCTTCCAGTCTCCTGCTACACACCTGTATCCCTTCCACTCCTGGTATCAATGATTTGCAGCAGCAATCAGTCAGTTTCCAAAGGCAATGCGATAAACCATCTGTATGTGAGCATGACATAACCAGTAGCTATAGTAACAGGAAAGCATACTTTAAACAAAAACAGAAAAAAAAAAATCTGAGGGATATCACCCATCTTTTCCTCCATCCCCAAATATCACATGGCTCCATAAATATCTTTTGGGTTCCTTCACCCAATTACATCTTCCCCTAGCCCAAAACAGAGTGTGAAAGAAATAAATCTTTATTTTGCTTGGGTTTAGGAAGAAAAAAAAAATCACACAAAACAAAACTAGAAAGAAAAGATTTCGTCTCTTTCCCAGAAAAAAAGGGAAAAAAAAAGAAAATAAATCTGTAAGTTGCAAATCCAGGATAGGCTAAATTGTCATGGTCCCTCAGGTTCTACTTTATTTGCGGATACAGGATTGGCCTTAGGACCCTAGTGGGCTGCAGATACAGGATTGGCCTTAGGACCCACTGTTCCCTTTTCATTGTCTTGTTTTCTCAGTAATCTCCCCTTCCTGCAATGAACCATCAGCATGACCAATGTCTCTCTGTTCCATCTCAGACGTAACAGGACTGAATAGTAGTTATTCTTACTTCTCACAAAGATGGATGGGATGCAGGTGTGCAGCTAATACTTTTGAGTTACAAGTTGGTCTTCAGGGCAGCATCGCCCAAAGGCTTCACCCAGGGCCGAGACATCATTGCCTGGCTGCACCATCTTCCATCTGCAATGCCCAAATCCTGGGTATGCAGGTGGATTCACAGGGCCTTGGCACCTGGCACAGGCGCCAGCCCTGAGGATGAGAATTCAGAGGAGCATCCCTGCTGTGCTGGACACACAACCTGTAATGCAGCTCCCACTCAGGTAGCTCAGTGGGTCCAGATCCCCAGGGAGTCCCTGAAGGAGTGTGGGAGGTTTCCAAGGGTTGATCATTTCCCCCAGCATGGTGCTGTGCCCTCTACAGAGACCTGTTCAGATCCTGAAGCAATAAGGCCATGTGGTGACACTTGCCACCCAGCTCAGTCTTACACAGAGCTGGAGACCAGTTTCTAATAATGCAGAACAGCAGAGGTAACTTTTAAAACATAAATGCAAAAAAGAATAACCTTCTTCAAGTTCTTGAGAAGAGCTCTTGAATCTGACTGGACCAAGTCAGGGTATCAGAAAAAATATGGGTTTTTTTTTTAAACCATCATATATTCTTCATTCCTCTAGAGTTTGTGTAGGTGGACTTCCACATAAAAGACCAAAATAGACTCAGGGTCTCAGCTTACTTTACTGCTAAAAAGATCAGCAGTGTGCAAAACATTGCTCAGTAAATTATAGCACTTATACCTGTGTCACACCTTTTCATTTCTGCTTTTTAAAATATGCATGTCAAAATAGATAAGCAATACATATAGACTCAATCCATACCAAAAAAGTCATTATTTTATATAAATTAAAAGAAACTAACTTTTCTTCATTTGCTTCAGCATTTCCTTCCAAAAATTATTCTTTCTTATTTGACATTTCCTTCCATAAGGGAGTAGAATTATTCCATATATCTTTTAAATACATACAAATTTGTAACTGCTCACAATAAAATCCACCTGAAATAGATTTCCTTTTCATCAGTGAAGTAAGTAGCCATGCAATTAAGGAGAGAGAATTATGTATTTCAGCAAGGTATAGCCTGATATTTGTCAAACTGGAATATTATTATGCCTGATTCAATTTTATACATTGACATCTCTCCACTGTTATTGATTAATGGTTAAAATTCTCTAAGGTTGTTACAAAACACTGTTATAAAGAACTTTTATTATTTAGATACATAAAGAATGTGATCTCCTCAAATGACGAATTATATCCCACTTTTTAATTACAGAGTCCTCTGAAATCTAATTTAAAGAGTAGCTAAGCAGATTAAATTCAAAAACAAAAACAACAGCAAGCTAGTTTGCAGAATGATACATTTATGGGGGTTTCTTCTCAGCACTGTATAGTTTTTCCACAGACTGTTTTGTAAAGTATCATCTTTCTCAATATCTTACTAGAACACTGTAATCGGGATTTACATATTGATTCATTCAGTTTCAGTGTCAATCCAAACATGAAAATTTGATAAAAACCAACTCTAATTGGTCCTCAGAGACTTAGCAATAATTAGTCCCATACCATCTCAGTGAAGGAGATGTCTTTAACATGCTCTGTTTTTCAAGCATAACAATTGTACATTTCTTTTGGGCACTGTGTGGTTCTCAAATCAGTGTTTCACTCACTGAGATGTTGAAGGCTGCCTTAACAACATATCACACAGGGGCTACACTTGATAAAATTGAAACTGTATTCTGTCAACAATAATTATGTGGGTGTTTTGCTCATTTCCTGCTATAGCTGTCCCATGGCAACAGCGTAAAAGCAGCACTCATTTTTTAAATACATAAATGACTCCTTCAGTAACACATTTCTGGCTCAGGTTTGGCAAAGGCATGGTGAAAACAAAGACTTGTTTGAGAGACTATTACAACTACTTCCACTATATGCAGATCTGCGGGGAATGTGCTAATTCCCAAGTGGAGGGTGCAGCTTTGCCAGCAGTAGTAGCAGTAGTGGCCTGAGGCATTTCCAGAGATTGATAACGAGGCAGGATTTGCACTTCAGGCCACTCTCTCCACTTTCTGATGAATTTCACAAGAAATACCTGAACCAAAGGTCATTGTTCCACTTAACCCTGCCTTTGGGGTTGTTGCTGCTGCTAGGGCAAATCAGATAAAATCTACTTGGAAGTTCCACTTTTTATCAGAATTGTGCCCATCTGGAGTGCTGAAAAAACAGCTGGTGGTATTGATGATTTTGTCACATAAGCTCTGGAACATAATTATTTTGGTACATGGAAAATCAGTTTTCCAATTTTCAGCTTTAACTGTTTTGAGAATATTTACTTTTCGAAGATTATTTTGTGGCATGTGAATCAAGCTGAAAATAAATACGTATTGTATAGACAGTTCATAAAGCAGTTACAAGATGAACTGGAATATTGCAGGTTTTACCCTCAGCTCTCTGAACATCTAAATTCTGATATAAAAAGACCTGATGGCAGGATCAACTGCACCTACAACTGCAGCCATTCAAACATTAGCTTCACTGAGAAAAATAGCAAAAATGATATCGCTATGTTATTTTTTCTTATTATGAGCACCCCGACTAAACTTGTTTCATTTAAGTTGATACCAATGTAATGAGAAACATCTGGAGATTAACAAAGCGAATCAAATTCAGGCTGGATTTTTAGAAGGAACCATTTAATAACCTACCATATGTCCCTGGAATCATCCTTTCTTTTCATTTTAACATTCTAGAGGGATTTTAAGAACAAAATGTTACACTAACCAAGTATAGGATCCATAGATATATGTAAGATATATGTATTTAAATTATGTTTATAATAGAGTTCAATGCACAACTGTTTTGTACTAGGGGAGAGAAACAGAATTCAGAGTAAGGCAACATATAACGTCAAGCTGTAGATTGGTATGTTAACAAAGCCCAATGTTCCTGGAATGTCGAGAGTGAATCTTACACTAGCCACATATCAATTGTCTTTTGTGTTGTCACATGGATGTAAAGGAAACCAAGAGTGTTTGCTATCAGCATCTGATTAACCACTGAATTCTAACCATAGTTTTGGAACAAAGAACAATTTCATTTGATGCCAACCATTGTCTGTAGCAATGAAACAGCACAGTTTCCATTAGAGGAGGATGAATTTTAGTTCTGATAAGATGTGGGGATGAAATGTTAACCTAAGCCAAATGAATATTCATATAGGAAAGTGAAAATAGGTGTCAAGGACTTGGTGCACTTAAGTCCTTGGTTACATGAAAACTGTACACCATTCAACAAAACAACAAGGTTTCTAATGATTACTTTCCCCATATAATTTATTCATCTATTCCAGAGCAGTGTTTCGGGGCTTAATGAGTATTTGTAAAGCTCTGGCTGAAATGCACTCTCTAAATGCAAAACATTATACTATTTACAAAGAATGAAGTAGTGTAGATTACTGGTTCAAAAAAGCCACTAAAGCTCATCAACATGTGCATTTGAAGGGTGTATTACTTCACCAGCTAGGAAAGCCCCCTGTTAATGTCCTGTACAGTTGAAAGGCTAAGTGTGCTATGCAGAGACAAATGAAAAGTTGAGGAACTTTGTCTCTTCTCTTATTTCACCCCATTTCACCCTTATTTTTCCCATATGGGGCAATTCTGTATCACATCTCAAAGACTTTCTTGGAGAATAAATAAACAATATTAAGTAGTGTTAAGTGCTTCCTTTGGAAACAGCTTTTCTTCATTTCTAAGAGATTATAGTTATCTTACCGACTTGGTCCAAATCTCTTCTCTTTGTCCTATGAGTTCAAGCACTTTTATCACTCTCACTAACACCAAGAAGACAGTGCTAGAAGATCAGGAGAGTTGAACTCTTTTGGCCCATCTCACCTGGGCATGTTATTCATAGAATCATAGAATGGTTTCAGCTGGAAGTGACCTTAAAGACCATCCGGTTCCAACCCTCCTGTCATGGGCAGGGACACCTTTCACTAGACCAGGTTGCTCAGGGCTCCATCAGGTCTGGCCTTGAACACTTTCAGGATTGGGGCACCCACTGCTCTGAGCAACCTGTTCCAGTGCCTCACCACCCTCACAGGGAAGAATTGAAGTCACCTCCTCTTCCTTGCATGGCCATGTTTCTCCTTGGAAGATCTGCTTACTGAAACAGAGACTTCTCAAAGTGTATGACATACGGTAGACCTCCATGAGCAGAAGTGACAAACAAGATAATCTCATGCTTCCATGTGCTGTCTGCTTGATGATGTGATTCCTCACCTGCTGTTGAATCTGTTACAGATGCTGTATGCCTTTTTAACTAGTTAAATGTCTATTGATAAAAATGAGATTTTCAAATGTTAACTTTCCTAAATTATATTTTTTTCTTCTTTGTATACTATGATAGTTGCATTAACACTAATAATAAAAACTCATTTAGCACTAATGAGTAAAAAGAATAATAAGAATAGTTCCACTAATTCTAGAGGAAATACAGGACTTCATAAGACCAGGGTTTAGCATGAAAAGAGAAAGATCAGGCACGATAAAGGTTCTGGAATTAAGCAGTCCTTCTTTCCAAGTTGCCCAAACACTTTTTTCTACATGTTGCTGTGCACTATAAATGAGAAGTCAGGAAAGGCAAAACCTTGGCTTTTAAGATCTCGCACCTTTCTGCCCATTGGCTCATGTCTCCCACACCTGGCAATGGTGGCTATTTCTAGAAAGGCTCTTACTTTCCTCATACATGGCTTCTACTGCATTTTGGGGCACAGGAGAGAGTACAGTTTATATTTATATGCACTAATACCAATGTGCAAACAAAAGATTGAGCTGTCATTCATTCATGGCAGCCTCATGGACAGAGAAGTATACACATCATTGTTTCTTTTTATTAAATTTTCCAACTTGAAAGTTTAACTTCATTTTTCCTCATTAGCCAGTCACAGCAACTAGTTTGGCTAAAATATAATCTAATAAGAAGGGGTCAGTATGGAGACTGAATTCTGTTGGGAAGGAAAAATTCAAAAGTTTAAAAAAGACTGCCCAGGAGAAACAGGATTGAAATTCCAGATTATACCAATTTCCTTAGCAGTACTGTACTATATATGCAGATAATATTTATAGAAACTAGCATCTCTCAGAAACAGGCATTACATTAATTAAAATGTGTTGTAGGCTAAGATTACATTTTATTAATTCCTGTTTGCAAGAAGGTCATGTCTAATGATTTCCTCTCAGAGTTACTAGCTTTAGCAATTGGACCGTTAAAATTTTGATTCTTGTTCTATTTGTAAAGTTATTCAGATTCTTACAAACACAGTGCCAATTCCCTAATCATTCAGGGTTCTTTTCAAGATTTTGCCCCAGTGGGATTTCTTTTTTTCTCAAAGGAAAACAGCTGCACATACAACATCAGGAATTATAATTAGTTTTGCATCAATCCAGAATAAAAGCCATGTGTCCAGATAACCAGGATACTCCAGGACTACAAATACCCAGCATAAATTACTGCAACAGCCCAGTACCATTCTCAATTGCCTTATCACTGCTTTACCACAGCTGGAACAAATATACAATTCCTTGTGAACACTTCATGTTGAATCACACTGTAAATGCATATTAAAATAGGTACAACATTTTACAGAAAATCACATATTCAAAGTATTCACAATTAATGGGATATGAATTAAAAAATAACCACCAACTTCATTTTACTGCCTTGGGGACTGGAAACATTCTGACCACTGTCAAGAGAGTGTATTAAAATCTCATCTTTTTGGAAACATGCAGCAATTCTGTAGAAAACATCAGAATGGTTAAATGGACAGGCAGAAACACAAAGACACAGGATCAGTTTATCTATTTAAATAACAGGCAATGGTTTGTTATTCATCTATTCAGAATATATCTGTGTCTAGGATCACTAGAAGCACTAGCACATAACACACATAACATTCCACCCTTCTAAGTAATATCAGTAAGTCTCAAACCCTTCTGAGTAATATTAATTAAACATGTTACTGACCTGAGTTCACAGAGGGATCAAATCAAAGGGACTTAACAAATTAAACACAAGGAGTCAGTGCTGGGGGGGGGGGTTCAGGAGAAAAAAAGCATCCAAGTTTCCTTGATATCCATTTCATACTGATTTAAGCAAATCAACATGTAGTTTATCTCATTGTATCAACATGTAGTTTATCTCATTGTCTGTAACCAAAGTTACGTCCAGTCTTGGAGACTCTGAAGCACTCACTTGACTTAGATTTGGCCTTTGAGGTCAACGAGGATGTTCACCCAGGTGACACCAGGTATGCCTATAACATCAGGGTCTCTCAGTCTCAATTGTCTCCCAAGATACAAAAGGATTTTATGACCTAATTCCACTCTCCTGCAAGAAAATCAGTGCTATGCATCTTACAACACATTTGGCCATGGCTGTCAGAAGTATCTAGTGCATGGGGGAGGAATTACACCTATTTTGCACACCCTAAAAGTTACTCCTTTAAATTCCTCTGTGTATTTTGGGCAATCTGAGTACCCATGGTGATTGAAAGCATCCTGTGGTACCAGCAGATGCTGTGGTTCTGTGCCCAGGGTTCATTCTTGTGGGTGCTTTTAAAGTTGCAAGCTCGTCAAATTAAACACAATCTTAGCTGTCCCTGGTGATTAATGCAATATATTGGCACAAGAATTGCAAATATCTGGAATCATGTCTCACCAGGGGTGCCTGATGACCTCAGAGCAGATACATCGTGAAGTGAGGAAAGGTCTTTCAGGCAGGTAAGAGAGAGTGGAATCAGAAATGCATCTCCTCCCTCAAAAACAGGGCTCCAGATAGATTTCCCGCATTCTTTGAATCTTGCTAGTTTTACATGTCCTGAATTTGTTCTACAGCTTAAAAACCCTCTTGTTTTGACATTTGCCTAAGCAGGAACGTCATTCCTAGCACCTGCTTTTTGAGCTCCTGCAGAAAAGTCTGTCAGTGAAAGCAGCTGTCTCCTAAAGAGGCAGCAAATCAATGTCGAAAAACTTGTTGATCAACTTCCTGCATTCCTGTTCCCTTAAGAAACATGCTCAGAAAGGCTCTTTCAAGGAACAAGAAAAGTCAGATGCATATCAAAGGTCACAGTCAATGTTTTCTTGAAAATATTAAGCTTAAGCATCTACTAAGGCTTTGTTCACATAAAGAAATATCAATGTTACTAAATTTCTTTAGCAACTTACGTGGTGACGTACCAACCTCCTCCTACGAGCACAGGTCTGTTTATTTAAGACAGTCTAAAAAGTAGATGTATTGTTTTTACCAAGAACAAGGGCACACGACTGAGGAGGATCTGGTTATGAAAGCAGTGCAATCAACAGATGAGGCAAATTAAGGGCACAGGTACAGCTTGTTACCAGTCCCACATGGTTAAAGTGCCCAGGCCAGCAGCACAGCAATAGTGAAAATATTTGGGGGGCTAAACAACATCTCCAGTTTACCTATAAGTGAAAAAAAGTTGCTGTTCTTTCCCCAGGCTTCTTGTGTGGCATTTCTCAGTCCTTGCAGGTAAGCCAGAGTACTCAAACATTTCACTCTTTCTACCTGCCAGTGACCTAAGTTCTCTTCTCCCGTATCCCCTTCCTTCCTCCCCTAAACTGAGCTGAAGTAAATCCTGCCTACAGATTTGACCCATATCTTGGAGCAGCTTCCAAAACCAATGCAGTTGCAAAATGTACAATTGTTATCTGCAGATAAGGCCCAGTATATCCTACAAAGCTTTGATAATATAGTTTGTCAGATAAGAATGTGAAAAAAAATACATACCTTATCTTACATGGCTACACTGGCAAAATTACAGAATACTTTGTTGGTTTTCAGGGAAGTGGGGAAATAAGCCCAGCAGAAAAACTTTCCTGTGTGACATACTGCATCTTCCATATGGTCCTCTGCTATCCTGGCTACACCAGCGCAGGCAAACTAATAATACTTACAAGTGTGAGATATGCAGGTTTTATAACAGCATTCCAGTGGGAGTAATTGCAACCCGTTTTAAGACAGAACTTGGCAGGTTTAGGAAATAAACTGAATGCTGTTGTACCTGTGATAGCAGGAGGCTGGATGCAGTGATCCAGAAGGCCCCATATTTCAAAGTGAAAAAGAAAATGAATGCACTGAAATCTTGTTTAGAAAAAAAAAAGTAGCTGAGCCTCAGAAAGAACAACAGCAGAACAAAGGTAGTTACACATTAGCCAGCACACGTGGCTTCCATGGCCGGATTGCTGGAGCTCCTGGGCAGAAGGGTAGGAGGCAGCAGGGCCAGGGCAGTCCCTGCCACGTCATATCTCCTTTGCAACACAAAATAGGAAAATATTTTAAAGCAAGAAATAAAAAATGAAAAAACATTAAAAAAGCAGCTTCTTTCCATCCCTATTTTGTTTCCCAGACACATAAGAATCTTGGAAAAGTGGGAGAAGGGAGATAATATTTTCAGGGATGGCAGTGCATCCACAATTCCTAGCAGCAGGCAGACTGAGCAGGCTATTATTTTTGGTGCTGTAGTGGCCATGAAGACCTTTATTGCACTCAAGGTGCAACTGACAGTGTGCCATGAAAACGTGTGCTGGGATACCCTTCCTATATGTGCCTTTAAAAAGACAAGGAAGATACAAAGCAAGAAAAGAGATGGAATGTAACTTATCCAAAGGGTGAGTCAACATCCACCAGAGGCAAATGAAGCCTTCTGAATGTATGTAAGGCCAATGTCCTGTCTACTACCTAACCCTTCTGTCTTACTTTTCTGCCTTCTACCTCATATTCTTCAGACCAAAACCCACTCAGTGGAAGTCCACTTCAGCCAGAGTGTGATGGGTGTCAAGGACCCAGGGCTAGTGCAGAACGACACAGAACCTCTGAACCAAAGAGCAGTATGTGGCTTGTTCTGCTGAGGGTATAACATCAACCCAGCCTTTGTAGGAAAAGGGGTTTTATAGCTGCATTAAGGCCACCTAAAGTTGCTGGTATCTCTGAAGTGGCATAACAATACTCCTCTGTGGGTAGGAGAGAATTTATAAAGGAATGGATACACTGTAGATTGTTTCTGAAGTTTGCTTGTACTTTACTAAAATTGCTTTGAAAAACATTCTGATTTACAACTGGTGGCAGCTTTCATCTGACAGTATCACTGACATAAATATTTAGTATACTCCTGCCAAAACAAACATGACAGAAAATTAACATGCAAGGCAGAGAGCAAAAGACCAATTCAAACTCCCTTGGGATTTTCTTAGGAATCAAAAGCCACTTGGAGTAAACATTTGCCAGCTCAACAATTTGAAATGTCCTGTACACATCTCTCTAATAGCCTCTGTAATAATTGACAGAGCACAATACCTAGAAGAGATGCCAGCACATCACAAATATGAGGCTGTTGAGAGGATTAAGCATAATCCTGTCTTACCCATGAATAAAGAAAATAAGAAATGCAACTGTGTTGTGTTGAATAGCACTGAGTCAAAGATACACTTATGACAAGCTTTTGGTGTTTTTTTGCCCGACAGAGCTTCACTGAGAAGGTCATGCGTGAATTCTGAAAAAAATGGCACTATTACTGAGGAATGCCAGGCAAAGCAGGAAATAATCTTTAATTAATTTGTGAGGAACTTTCATTTGTTAGACACAGTCTGCCAAATAAAGACAGAACAGTAGCTTTTTTATTAAGCTGATAAAATCGACCAAAAGTGAAGAAATCCCAGTCAAAAAGCATTAGAACAATAAATTTTTACTAGGAGACGTAATAGAAATCCACAGGGAATCCTGGCAACACTCGCTGGGTTTTTTGTCCTGAAATCAAAGCTATTTCTGACAGAAATGTAAAGAAAAAATCTTTAGATTTTCTGCTTTTTTGGATTTTGACGCAATATCTGACCCTAAACACAATGAAATGGAAGTAGATTCAAACTTATTCATTAATTCTAACAATTCAAAGTACCACACTTTGTTTTTTCTTGTTGCTATTATTGTCTTTGTAATTCCATTTCCAATTGCTGCTTCCATCTCCCAGCGGCTTGTACAGGTATTAAGAGATATTTTTGTCATTTGTAAAATGCTGGAAGAACTTGTGATAATAGGCACTTTATAAAGGTAAGGTGTTATTTTAGTGAAACTGGGACAAACTGCTAGCCTCAAACATAATTGGCTACAATGGAAAAACTGGAGCATCTGTAGGAAACTGGGACATGGCACATGTGAGGTGCTAATATTTATCCTAATGTGGCAGGTTTGTCTCTGTTCATAGGAAGTGCACCCTTTTATTTAGGGGTGTGAGCAAAGGAGCGTTAAAAGAATTTCATCTTTATTTGAAAATGCTTCCTAAGGACAGGAAGCAATTCAGCAAATCAATGTGTTTGTTTTTCACATCCGCAAGCCAAAATTTAAATCTCACTTAAGCCTAAAGGGAAACAAGTTGGGCAATTTCACCATAATCCCTTCAGAAATGTATTCTCTTCACATGAACACTGCTCAGCACAGTAGCAGCTCTATGCAGAAGCCTCACACTGAAACTCTAGAACTGCTACAGTTGAGGAGGTTATGAAGGAGAGTCTTTACTGGCAGCCTTTATAATAATATCCTATACAAATTCATAAATAATCTTAACATATTGACATCTTGGAAAGGAAATGTGGAAAACTTGCCTAGGAGCTGCCTGCATTAATCTTCATTCTATCCTGTACTGGCATTTTTCCCAGTTTCCTATGCCTGAAGTTCACAATGTCTGTTTTTAAAGGAACACACTGACCCTTGTAGAGAAGAGCCCAGAAAGCCTAATTTTCTACTAGTTTTAATTTTTGCATCCTCTTTTCCTACAAGTAGGTTTTGAAGTGCAGCTTCTAATGAGCCAGGGGGAAATAGGCTCTATGTGAAAAACATTTGCCGTGCAAATCAGATGACTAAGGAATGTGGATTTACCGCACCACAGGTCCCTATGGAGAGAGAATTAAGTAGTTGTATGCCATGAAGATAAAGCTTATGGTCCAGCCTCGCTAACATATACCAACACTGGCCAACAAGTCTTTATCATGGGCTTTGAGCAGCTACACAGGAGCTGGTCCTAGTAAAAGTCACAAGAATGTTTTCAGGCACAGTCTGCAAAGTCCTTGCCATGGCCGACAGGGATTTTGCCTTTGTGGAGCGGATTTGATACAGGGACTGCTAGAACACCCTCTGACCGAGGAAAGGAAAAGTGAGATCAGAGCCAGGCTGCTGAGAGCTGCAGTGCAGACACACTCACAAAGAAGTTCCTGGAAAAATAAAGTATTGCATGCTGTGAGACAAGGAGGTTCAAGGATTTCTGTACAACAGAACCACTTCACTCATCCAGGAAACTGTCAGAACAAAACACTTCTTGTGGACATGCAGATCTACTGGCAAAACAGAGTTCATGTTGCCGTCAGAAAAACAGCTCAAGTTGCCAATGTACCTGTTTCATATATGAACCTCCACTATCACTTTAGGAGTCCATACTTCATCCTTTTTGTCAACAGAGCATGAACACACCATCAAATCTTGTATAGATCTGACTTGTCTCCATCTATGAGAAATCAAAAGAATCCTGGCACCTGGATTTGGGAGGAGACTGCTCTGGAGTCACTGTCTTAATGCTGTCAAGTGTAAAGTCCCCAGCTGACCTCCTGCTGAAGTCTCCTGGAACCTGTGCAGTGATGAGTTTTCTACCAACATATGCACCCCTTGCTAAGGTTAGTGCAACGCATTTAAAAGGACACTGGCAGGACTGGAGCAACACTGGCTTCTCCAGTAAATGTTGTAGAAGACAGACAGGCAGGCAGGCAGACTTCATCTCCTTGAAACCCCTCACAAAGGGAACAAGGCTTGCCAAGGTGTCCTGTTGAGAAGATGCAATATTCTCAAACTGAAGAGACTGTGTCAGCAAGTCTGGGAAAGAAGTAACACAAAGTCTGGGGTTGGGGTATGTGTATAAATCTGGAGGGTCAAGTGACATTGTCAACTATGTCTATCAATAAGCCTTCCTCTGATTATCCCAAAATGCCTTTCCAAAATCTTACTTTCTCTTAACAGTGATGGTGTGAATTCATGTTGGGTTATCAGGCACCTTCTGAGATGAATACATAGTTTCCATACTAATCAGCTCCAAGGTTAGCAAAGGATACTGCCTGCTGCTCTTGCTTCTCTAAGCTAATTTATTGAAATTAAGTTAGTTTACCTACTGACCTAGATGGGATGCATTCAGGGATTCTCCAATAATCCATGATACTAGCCTCTGGGAAAATCTTCATAAGAAGAAGAAAAGACTAATACTTTCTAAAGCCTTACTAAGCAAAGCTCCCCTGTAGCAAGGCTGTTACCCTGTAGCTCCTGTCATAACACAGCACATACGGTACTAATGGAGATGCAACACTGGCACGTATACTAGGTCAAGTTTCATACTCTTCCAGCACAGTTACTGTGGTTTTAGGAAATTAAGTTTGAAAGAAGAGTTTATCCCTCTGTGAGGATGTGAGGACAATGAGAGATGACCGCCTAAATTAAATACAATGCACTTTTTATGTACTGGAGATCAAGAATACCTTTGTTTCTAACATTTTGAAGCTTTCCCTCTGATGCACGTTTATCATTCCCACTGATATCTATAATGAAATCCATTCCCCAATTCCCATTATCCTGGCACACTGCTCTCAGTGACAAGGGACAGAGAGGACAAAGACAACAATAAAAGAGACATTAAGGCAGGTAAAGCTTCCCACAAGAGTAAGTCTTAAAATATGTTAGATAAATGGACACAAAAATGCCTGAGGTTGCCTTTATTACTCAACTAAAAAGACATTTAGGAAAAAAAGCTATTTTCTCTGCCTTGGCAAGAGGCACAGCCTGTATTTGCTCCCTGAACACACACCTTCACAGCTTTCCCTCAGTCTTACACAAGCACCATGGTCTGGTCTAGCCAAAGTTTCGCCCTCTATGGCTGATGTAATTTACACTTTGGCTTTATCAGCTGTGCACAGGAAAGTGAAAGATACCACGGCCAGGCTGCTCCTTGCTCCTTACACCGCTCCTGCTCCTCCCATCCCACCTGGATCTGCTGCACAAAGTACAAGCAGCTGGAGCAGGTTCAGTGCCCTGTGATGGAGAACTCAGTGTCGAGGGTATTTGCCAGTGAAGCCCAACACCTGCTTCATGCCCCAAGTGTTATGAAATAAAGAGATTGCAGTCCAGCACATATCGCTGTATTTTAGGCATTGTTTTGAGATGAGATATACAATACAGTATTAGCAGCCCTGCATCTTCAACTTAGGTCAATCCCTAAAACCAACAAAAAAAGTTTAGCAATCTTTTTGTTAAAAAAGTAAATTTATAAAAAAAAAAATCTGGCATTCTTTCTCTTCTGGGCTTTCTGTTTTCCAGCCTTAAGTTTACACTCCCAAGACCCTAATAACCCTCAGGAGAACTGGAGGCATTTCATTTTCTGACAAAATCTGATAGTCTGGCCTAACCCCATGACTCAAGGCCACTAAAAAAATAGTAGTGGGGGCCACGGAGCAGAGTATATAGTGCATAATAAAGCATGAAAGATACCAATATCCAATTCAGGGTTATATTCCACAAAGGTAACAGCAAAAATTATTCTAGGAATTATTCTAACACAGAAGGAAGTGAACTTTAGTAAAACCCCCCAGGTTCACATTTTACTTGCAGACACTCTGGCAGGGTGACAGCCCAGGCAGAGACCTTTACTTCATCTGTCACTTGACAATTTTTGGAACATCTCTGTTCTTGAATCACTGAAATTTTGCAGCAGTGAAATTTCAATCTATGGGAATGGGAAGCAGGGGTAAAGAGAGGCACATACAGGCAAAGCTCATGAAAGAGCTGCCAAACACAAGCAAAGTAGCTTCAGAGTTTATTTCAATCTACTGTCATCCCAACCCTGTGGCAAATACAAACCAGAGGAAGGACATCTTATGACTGAACACTGGCCTGGAACATTTGAGTTCAGTTCCCCAATATTTCATAAAGTTTCAGACTCCAGTTGTCATCTCACAAATATACAAAGGAAAATGATGTTTCCTTTCTTGCATTCTTGTTCTGTCCTTTTTCTTCATATTGTGAATCTGCCTCTTAATTGATATGAGCTACTTAACAAGTGGAAGCTCTGATCTCAGCAGGGGCCTGGAGCTGCTGTAACAGCAGGTCATAATCTGAGCCAAATCCCACCTCAAACCGTTGCAAAAGTTCAGCTCTGGATCTGCATTTAGGAGCAGGAACATTACTGCTGTAAACAGACTTGGAGCCACTTGTGAGCAGATATCCCATGGTTCTTATTCTAGCAACCTCTAGCTTTTTGACTAAAATACTTAAAGAATCTAAAAATACAGTGAGAAATAAATCATGCTGCCTGAAATTCTACTTCCCCTCCCCTCAAATCTTATGCCTTTTATTCTGAAATGGAAAAATGGCAAAAGTAACAATGAAAGGGTGATTATTAATCTTTGATCCTGAGTCACTTTCTCTTACAGAGCCCTATTCTTCACCTCAGGAAGTACAGTAGGGGAGCACTCCCACAGCCTGATTAAAGGTCCAGGTATGGGGTCACACAATGCACAAAGAGAGTTAAAGAGTTTCAGAGAGCAATGTGTATTTAATGTCTGACTAAAGGCAAGTACGATAAAGAACAAAATAATGAACATTCCTAATGATTGCCATAACTGCAAAACTGCCACAGAACTGCTTGAGGTAATTGTGGTATGAAGTTGAGTTGCTTTTTGAGAAAGAATGACCAAATCTGTTTCCCAGAGTGTTAGCCTGGGTGATTACAAAACAGACCTTGCTGAGAATGCCAACTTGTTGGAAAATGGCAGCTTGCCCTCCTCAAATGAAAGCAGCAAAATGGACCTAGGTTTTACTGGCTTACACCCGACAGCTAAGGAGTTAGATTTGAAAACTACCTGGGTGAGGTAGCTAGCAACTGGGATTTCAGGTTTGTCAGCAAAGAGATGCCTCACAGAAGGGTCAGAGGTTACACCTGGAGATTTAGAAGATAATGACAAAGTTGAGAGAGGCATCAAACCCATCTGGTCACTCAGAAAGCAAATTGTTGTTAAATACAGTTTTGATAAGAATAACTTGGCTTAAGATGCAAAATTCATTACTTCCTAAGGAAGATGCTCAGTCCAGCTCTCCCTTTATTTCTTCTTATCCTAACTGAAGAATAAGAAGAAATATTTTTAAAAATTATATCAAAATCTGATTTTTTTAAAGACTCCGCAAACAAACCAGCTTTTGCAGGAGCCCCACACCATCCCAGGTGACTGAAATAGCAACCCACCTGCAAACTCTTACCACCGCTCCCCGGAAAAATTACTTTTATGGCAACAACTTTTCTACAAGGGGATTGCAGCACTCTGAAAAGCACTGCAGTTGCAGATGACAACAAAACTGTGTCTCTCTGAGAGCAGGCAGCCCGGGGAGAGCAGCAGTCTCACAGCCAGCCCACTTTGGGAATGGCATCCGAGCCCCGCCGCCCTGCATTGGGCAGGAGCCTCTCTTTTCACCAACACAAAGGAGGACGTGTGAGCATGAAATCCACTTTGAGCACTGTTCACTCCACATAGCTGAGTGCAAAGACTGCTTTGGCCTGGCCACCATGAGGAGCTGCATTTTGATGTTCACAGTGTCAGAAAATACCTTTTCTTTTTTGTTGTTTTTTTTTGCCCTGTACCATTCATAGGATTTCTGTGATCTAAGTCACCTTAGGAATCCAGCTTAAGAACTTGAGTCTTACTATCACTAGGATTTATAGCGTTTCCAAAAGGTAAACAGCTGTAAATATTATGGGAAATCAGGAAATTTGCTCTTAAACTACAAGCCTTGAGGGACAGATACAAAAAAGCAATTTTCTGCTCTGAAGTAATACTTTACACTCATATGTAACACTACCAGACTTTTGGTAATAATCTGGCAAGAATGGGCAAAACATTAGGACAAACTCAACATTTCACATGCATTTTACTGGATCTAACAGCAATGCAGGATGTATCAAGAACTCTGCCCAATTTATCAGCCCACAGGCAACCTTATAATCAATGCACACATAAATGCTTACTTACTTATTCTGTCAATAGAGTTGCTGGGGTTTGTGGTTTTTTAATATCCTAAGGAAATTTTGATTTGACAAAATACAAAGGAGGAGTTTACAATCATTTAATAACAGAAACTAATAAAATAGCACACACTTTCCCTTTAAACCTGCATTTAGCCAAAGGTATTCTGAAAAGTCATAAAATATGAAAGTATGTTGGCTATCAAATATTATGTGGGCTATTGTGCTGACATGTATGAGTAGGAGAAGAAAAGATTGACCTTGTTTCTGAATGTACCCATGAAGAAAAACCAAAACACCAAAACAAAAAAATCCCAAACAATCTCTGCTTGCGAGGGTTCATGAAAAGCCATAGATCTATAAAGCTCCGGATGTCCTTTGTCTCATCTTGCTGCATATTAGGGATACATTTCACATCCAAATATGACTTGCAGCAATAAGCAGCCAGTACAGTTTATGCCCTGTGTGACTCACAGATTATAGTCAAATACACTGTTTCACAAAAGGGGTGTCAAGGACACTCGTCAGTGTTCTAGAAAAGAGCAGAACCATCTCTGATAATTCAGACACTGTGAAATCCCCACGCATTTTGTACCATCCTTACTTAAAAAACTGAAGACGGTAATAGCTACCAAAGATGAAGCACAGATATATATGGTGGTTCTGCATTATGTTATTCTTAACCTTTTCTAGTTTTTAGTTTCTAAAAAAGCTGCTGCATCCATCTACTGAACTGCAAATTCAGTGGGATGAATGGTTCTAAATTTAGGATGCAGGACACTGCAGCTGCGATAACATTCGGAAGTGGAAGGCATAGTGGGTACATGACATATTTAGATAAGAGAACTATTTTTAGTCAAAATGAAGCTCAGTTTTGGCTACTTTAGCAAGTGCATTAATGTGGCTAATCAGTTCAGATACACTTTATTCCAGCTCTCATTCTCACCTACAAGATACTGCACACTGCGACCCCTTCTCTCTATTTGTTATGAAAAATAACTGGTAAAGCAGGACAAAAGTAATCATAAATTTGTCACATAGCATTTCCACTACCCCTTCTTAAGCATCCAGTAGCAGATATTTGGAGACAGGCCAGCGACCTGTCTAGTCCACTACACCCTGATATAGTACAGCCATGCTCTCCCATAATTTTCTCATCCAACTGCTTTTGTTGGTCTCCTCCAAATGGAACAAATTATCTGCTCATCCATTTTTGCTACATTCAGCATTTTGTTTTACCAAGAGATAATGCAGTCTATATCTTTTCTACTTACTCCAAACTTAAAAAGTTGCTCCACGACTGGATCATTTTTCATCTTTTTTTTTTCCCCACTAGCAACTTCTCCCCATTTACATCCTTTTCTCCTTTAAACACATCTTGTCTTCAAAGTAATCCATCCTGCTTTCTTAGGCCTGAGCCTGGCTTCTGTAGGATCTCATTTTGACACACACTTGCCTTGTCATTTGTAGATAGCAAGTATTCTATAACATGGAAACAGGTCATTCACAGCAGCAATTAAAGTGGCAGTTCTAAAATCAGAGTCCAGGCTTTCAAGTCAGGAATTATCAGGCACATGCTTAAAAAAACTTAGTAGTAGTGACTTTTGTTGATAGAAAGAGATTTTTAATACATTTCAGTAAAAATTATCAAGACTGAATGCAGTAATTTTTTGTAATATTGAGACAGATTTTCATTAAGAAACTGCATACAAATTAAGGTTAACTATTTCCAAACTAATCCATACAAATTCCTCCAAACAAAAGCTTAATTTTTCACCTTTTTTTTTTGGAGGAGAAATTGGCAATAATATGTTTCAAGTACTGCTGTGGCTTTTGTCTCCAGCCAGAAAAGCACAAGGAGCAGTGAATCTACTAGGCACAGTCCTAATTGTTTCATATGATCGGGTTTTGGGCATCTGCAACAGAGCAGTACTTTTGGGTTTCTTCAAGAGCACACAGCTCAGCAGACTGAATTACATGTTTAAGCAAACTCTGAGTGCTAACGAGTCCAACTCAGCACACAGTACCCACAGGGAACTCCCAGTCTGTGACTGCACAGAGCTGGCAGCCAGCTCTGAAAGTCATAAAATCTGAAAGTCATTAAAGATCGTCTGGGTCCAACCCCTTGCAGTGGGCAGGGACACCTTTCCCTAGACCAGGTTGCTCAGAGCTCCCTCCAACCTGGCCTTGAGCACTTCCAGGAATGGGGCACCCACAGCTTCTCTGGGCAACCTGCTCCAGCATCTCACCACCCTCACAGTAAGGAAGTTTTTCCTAATATCTAATCTAGAACTACTCTCTCTCAGTTTCAAGTCATTCCCCCTTGTCCTGTCACTGCTCCTGTAAAAAGTCTCTTTCCATTTTTCCTGTAGGCTCCCTTTAGGTACTGCAAGGCCATAATGCCACCCCAAAGCTGTCATTTTTCCAGGCTGAACAATCCCAATTCTCACAGCTTTTCCTCTTAGGAGAGGTGCTCCATCCCTCTAATCATCCTGATTGCCTCCCCTGGACTCACTCCAGCTGGTCAATGTCCTTCCTGTGTTGGAGCCCCCAGATGTAGACACAGTCCTCCAGGTGGGGTCTTACCAGACCTCCCTTGATCTGCTGGCCACGCTGATTTCTGTGCAGTCTGGATAAAAGTCTGGAGCAACTTCACCTTTCACTGCACTCACTGGAAGCTGTGCTTCCTGCAGATCCGAGGAGCTGGCTGTACCCTACACAAATATGCACACACCACCAGATTGCACTCCCAGGGATAACAAGGAAACAGCACTGTTTTCAACATTGGAAAAGACAGGAACAAACATATTTAGATTATCAGCAGTGTGATTCAATTGGTATAAACTCTTTGAAATTTTCCAAAGATTCCACAGTCATACCAATGATGTCTCTAAGAAACTGAAATCTCAATATCAGAAATTAGGCACCATTCATTATTTTTATCCCTTAATCCTGCTGAGCTCCCAGAAGATTTGTTGTACTGCATTTGAATTTCTTTTTCAGTACTTCAGTGTACATTTTGATGGAAGAATTCCACTACCTGAGGCACACTTTCCCAGCTTATTACACCAACACTGCTCTCTTGTGGCAGACACTTAGAGGGAATTATTGATCTGCGCTCTACATACAACTTAGCAGATACAATCCAGTGGCAAAGGGTATATACAAAGCAAACCACCAACAAAAATGGATTTTTGATAGATAAGAGAGACAAAAAGTAACAAGAGACCATTGTTTGCCTTCTCAGATATAAAATATTCAGCTGTTCATTCTCAAGCCTCTAACAATGCCAAGACTTTGCACAGAAAGCACTGCTGTTACAATTCTCTTTTCCAACCTGTTCTGCTGAGATACATTTATCAGACCAAACCCAACAACCATTCTGTGCATTTTCAAATACCTTTCAGAAATTCAAATCCTCTCCTCAAAATGAAACACTATTGTTTCTGTCTTTCAACTCTTAGTTACCTGATGATTTGAATTCACCGTTTATAAAAAAATTACTGTTTCTCTGGCATGATTCATATTAGCAAGTTAGTGGTGTAATAAACTACTAAATGAATTTTTTTATGATTTAAGGAGTGCAATGAGGACACAAATTCAATTAGCTTGAGGCCAAGGACTAGAAAGTTGCTTACAATTGGGAAAGTGAATCCCAGAATGCAGTTCACAGTCAGATAGCTAAAGTGCCTAAATCACACATAGTTTTAATGGATTTTTTTATCTTCATGGGCTCTGAGAACATCACTGATGCCCTACTGTAGCAATTCTTCCCTGGATAAACATCAACAGCGGATTGGCTACATTTTGAGTTTTTTCTCAGACTAAAAATGTAAAAAAAAATGCAAAAAAAAAAAAAGTTCTTTTGCTTCGCCATGGTGGGAAAGAATGGTTTGTGCATAGCATGCACAACAACCATTAGAAGGTACTGTGCCACTCCAGCCTCAGACACAAGGACTTTTCTTCCAATTCTCACACCCTTTATCATCTCGCCCTATCCATAGGAAGGATTTGCATATGCTGCACCTCTTGCAAACAAGTTAATTGAGCAGTTTCCCCAGGCAGCCTCTAGGAATCAAACCTTTCTGTCCATTCAGCTGTTTCAGAAAGGTCATGACTGCAGCGATGGCACTTGTTTATCCTTCCTGTAACTGCTCTGTATATGAACACTGCACAAGCACCCCTGCCAAGGCCAAGAGCTGCAACTGAAGTACCTAGCCCACACAGCTAGGGCAGGGGACTAAAGAGCCAGGGAACCCACTGGCCAAACACTCCTGTGTCCTCCCCTAAGGAAAGGCCAGCAGCATCACCATGGCTCTGACACTCCAGGAGGGTGACCCACAGCTGAAGAACAGCAAGCGTTTCTCTGGTGCAATCCCTGCCTTCTTCCAACACAAGCAGCTTTTTAAACTCACTGCATAAAGACGAAAATCCTTAAAAAGGGTCCCTGGCTAAGGCTGATTTTGCTTTGTCAGTGACAACCCACCATATGACAGAACACAGGCGTCCGGTGTTCCACTCAATTGTCATGTTTTGATTGCACTTGTCACACACTGGTAGATCTTCAGGTTGAGGGATATGATGAGCTATTAGTTTTCCTTTCTTACAGCTTCACACTGCCTCTGCAGGAATGAACTTGTCAACCCAGATGCAAAATGAATGAATGGCTTTTAATCACTTTGATAATGTTAACGTTATTGCTTTGACAGAAAAGCAGCAGATACAGTTTGCTGATTCAGCCACTTGTATAACGATCTAATGGGCTTTTCTGGCTAATGCCATGCTCTAAAAATATACACTGGACTAATAGATGAGCCTCTGCTATACTGAAAAACAGGCTCATTAAGACAATTCCTCTGAAAAGTGGCATTTTTATGACAAGATACTGAAGCATTTAATTACCCTCTATCCTGACAGAGCTGAAAGAAATTAATTAAAGAGGAAAAAAAAAAAACCCTGTGCAGCAATGTAGCAGATCTTGAGGTAGGAAGAGATGCCAACAGTCAGTAGTGTAAAGGGAAATTTGAGAACTATGAGGCTGTTTCCCCCAAGGAAACAGTCTGTTGATAGGCCACAGATTGCCCTGCATTTACACTGAACAGAAGGCCAGTTTCCAAGAGGGGGCTTGTCATTACAGCGCAATTAATTTACCCTGCTGTGGTCCGTGCCAGGGGAGCATCGGCTGCTGTTGAAGGACAGTGAAGTTGGAGATTTGGGAGAGCAGAAAAGACTTTGGTGATATCTGAGGTAAGGGACTTGTTTTCACTGCAGCGTTAGCTTGGATTATCCATCCTTAAGCTTATTCCCTGCTCCCCAAGTGAGGGTGAAAGGAGAGCTAGGGGCTCTGCTCAGGCTGCACTGTGCAACACGGAGAGGGCCCCCAGGTTTCGGCAGTCCTGGCACAGGGGATTGTTGTGCCGGGAAGCAGCTCCGAGAGACTCGAGAGCAGCCCTGCAGCCAGCTGTGCTGGCAGAACCCGGGGACAGCACTGTAGCATCAGCACAGATGGCATTAGCTCAGCGTTGTTGCTGGCCCTGCCGTCAAACACAGAAACAAACCTTATGCAATCCCTGTCGCTTCTGGGGCAGAGATCTGCTCCTGCCTTTGCTCCACTTCCTTTCAGAGCTATTTGTGCAGTGACATGGGAAAACAGATCAGAGAAAAGACTTGAATTTTTTCTTTTTAAATCAAGCAAATAAAGCTCCTACTTGTTTTATGATTTAATATTTTCCTTCTCAAACTCTATTGTCTTTCACTCCAGCTCACAGTCCTGCTGCAGCAATACCCTTGCCAACACCCAGAGAAGAGAAGAGGGCTAGGAGGAGGGGCCTGAGGAGACTGCTAAATCCTGCTTAAGCAGGGCTGGTATCACATGAGAAATCCACAGCCTGTGTTATCCCCAGTGTAGCACTAAGCAAGCCTCAATGCACATTTCCTTACAAAGAGTTAACACTTAATCAGGCTAAAGACTTTTGCATGTGAGTGCAGGTTAAGTCAGTAGCCTGGCTTTGAGCTGGACTTCAAAGTGGTGCAGTGGTGAAGACCAGCCTACAGGGATCATGAGTGGAGCAGATGGAGTTTTCCCCCTCCGTGAAGAACGGCTTTAGTGGGCACTAAGAATCCATCAGCTGTTCAGTGAGGCATCCTTTAGATCTTGTTTTTGCAGCAAGTTCATGATTTAAAAGGACCATGGGCTGTGGTCTGTATGCCACACACAGTCTGGGCCTCCAGCCCACAGTCCTTTCCAGAAGCTCTCCTTCCATTTCTATCACAGACACACACACGTGGGTGGCACAGCAGGGAGAAGAGTCTTACAGAATAGATGGAACCTCAGCTGCCCAGGTGGCCTGTGCCAGCTTGTCCAGTGATGAAATGGGGTTGATTTTTCTAACCCTCTTCCTTTTGTCATTTCACTGTTGGATCACTGTTCCAAGTCAGCAATGTGTGCGTGGCTTCAAACCTCAGTGACAAAGTGCAGCAGTGCCAGGGCTGTCATCTGAGCAGCCCACTGACATGGCCAGGGGAGCACACGTCCTCCAGAGTCAGAGGTTTGCTTTAGCAAAAGCAGTGAAGCATGTGTTACCCTTTGCGTTTAATTTTCTGTGTGTGTTTGTGTAAAAAATGGACTTTTTTCATTTTTGGCACAAAAGCACAGGCACACACACCTGTTTATTTCAGTTCTTTGGAAAATTTTCATTGCTTTAAATAGCGTGGTCCCAGCAAACAGATATCCAAGTACCTCTAAGCAAAACTGAATCAAAGCCACAGCTTTAGAGGGCACACTGATATTGGTATCAGTGGGAGATGCACAGAGTAACAGGACACTACAAATACTTCAACCAAGGACACACCTAAGCTCCCTGCCATCCCACCAGATGTACCTGATCTGCACATCACTCCAGTGAGGAGCTTACAAACAGCCAGTGGGGCACACATTGTGACTGACACGTTCTGCTCTGGGGAGACCTGTGAAGAGCAGGTAATTGGCTGCATGGGTGAATATGCTGCTAAAAAGATCGGGAAGCAATGAACTAGATGGTCCCCCTAGTGCTTCCTTGCCTTTGGCTGTGACTGGGAAGTTGGCACAAGAGCATCCCTGCTCACTCTCATCCTACTGCCAGTGGAGCGGAGTAGCCCTGCACCTGCTGTGCATTACTGCCTGCCTGGGAAAGGTGACCCTTTTGGCAGGAGAGAGGCTGCAGCAGTTCCCTCTTTGCAAGAGCCACTCTTCACTAGCATAATCAATGCCTCTGTCCAAGATGTACAACATTTTTATGACTGCAGTTAACCAAAAGGAGCAGCTGTTCAAACAATATATAGTAAGGAAACATATCCAACTACAAAATGTTCAGCACATCTCTTCATTCCATCACTGAGGACAAGAGAAGGACTGAAAACAGCTGAGTGGACATAAAGAACTCACAAATGCCTTATTAATAAGTGTGTTGGATCTAATGATCTGTGAAACTGAAATGAGATTATTTGGATTATCTCATTAAACAAGAATAATAGCAATAGTAACTGGGTAGTAATTAGGAGTGGGCCAATCCAAGGACCAACTAAATAATAAGACCAAAAGACTCTTAATTAACACTCTGCATGTACGTGACTGTACTTCTACACCCAGAATTTATGAAGAAATGAAAAATAGTGGCTATCCAAACAGCCTGATTTTAACAAACAATCAGAAAGCAAGCCACTGTCTACTCACACCTGCATGGAGCATTCAGTCTGAAAACTAAACAATGATTAAATGGGCACAGCCAGCCCTGAGGAAACAAAAACATGTAGCCAAAATGCTAAAGTGTTTTCAAAAGCTCAGAAGTTAACAACCAGCTCCAGGCAAACCTGCAAGGCAGGGGCAGAACAGAAACAATCCATAATCTCAGCCTTTAACACCCGGCCAATCACAACCTCCCAACTAATGCATGGCTTCTTCTCAAAGCTTGAGAACAATTCCTGAATGGGTCCAGTGCATAATTGAAAGTGAAACACTACGTGAATTTTACCTTTAGACTTTGTTTATATGTAAGTATCCAGAAGCTCTTTGGCTCAGGCCAAAGAACAGGACAACCCTGCAGACTGACAGGGACGGATGGGGCATCAGGGATTAAACATGACAGAATCAGCCTGAGTGGCATTAGGTCAAAAGGTCTCTGGTGTTGAAGCCTGAAGTAATTACTGTTGTGCAAAACCTACTGCTTCCCCTGGCCTCCCTAAGTACTCCTTAACAGGAAAAGCAGGCAATATAACATACAGTGCAGTACCAAAAGGCTTTCCCAGGGAATTGAGTAAATGAATCTAAAAAGTTAAGACAAACTGTTCCAAGGCTTTGACACCCAGCACTGTCCTCTCACGGGTTTGCTAAGGCAGCATGATCCAGCTGCACTGAACACGACAGAGTTATTGAGGCCACACCACAGCCCAACCACACACCAAGGACTGCATCTACCAAAGGAATTTAAACATCAGGAATTTAAACAAAGCATTTATTTCACTTTTAAGACTTTGCTTCCACATACCGAATTATTAAGATTAGCAAAGAAAGAAAAACAAAAGGGTAATTGAAGGAAGGTACTCTGAAAAAAATGTCTTTGCTACTGGAGTTCTTATATCGAGAACAGAAACTTCAGCCCTACCTGAAGCCCTACTTCTTCTCCACAGAGAACAGCACAATTTCAATCTTGCTTTTGTAGCAAGCTTGAACTATAAAAGAACTATGTTTTCATTTTAAATTCCTTTAAAAATGACAATTGCTTAGTAGTTATTTGAAAGATCAAGAGAAGGTAGAGAAAAAAAAAAAAACAAAAGCAAGCCCAGTGACTGTTCAATTACCCTGAAGGGTAAAGAGGCAGAGCTACAGCTAACACATGGAAAGCACTCAGAGTGATTCAAGACTGAGGGAGGAAACATCTGAACAATCATAAAAAGGGTAAAACTATACTAAGAAGTTTGGGATCCCTCTGAGAGGAACTATAACACTGCTGCATATAAAGTTAATTATCCTAATTTTCTGGGGTTTGACTTGCCTCTCGTGGGACTGCTTGGATTGTGGCCTGCATCCACACAGGGCAGGGCAGGGTGATATCTCTGTGATGCAGCCTCTTTCTCCTGACTTTTCCCCTTTTTGTCAGAGACCTATGTGGGTCACATAGCAGGGAGTGGTAGAGAGTCTCCCAGAAAAGGCATTGGTAGCAGCAGCCTCCTGCTATCAGGACTGCAAAAACTCATCTCACACACAGTTTCCCAGATTTGTTGGGTTGGTGACACCCAGGCTGGAGGGAAAGCTGCTGATGTGCCAAGTCTCCTCCGGCACGGAGTGAGCAGCGTGACCTGCACACCCACTCACTTCTGTGCTGCCTTGAGCCAGCTCTCAGGCAAAGCTGAACCTGCAGTTGGCATGACAGCAAAGAGCATTTAGCAGATAGCCATGCACTGAGAGGGATTCTCTTCTGCCTCCCACTCCTGCACTACCTCTGTCCTCATGTCAGATGTAGGGCCTGCAGACTGAGCTGCAACTGTAGCTCTAGACAGGTTTGCGCTTCCAGCAGCAGCAGGCTGCTACACCAGCATTGCTCAAAGAGTAAACTGCATGTTGCATAGCTTACTGAGAGAACTTCAGCATCCTACTTGCTGAAGAGGGGTGCCAAAAGTGTCAGTGGTAGGACGGGGGGGATCAGATGACAAAAAGCAGCCATGCACCTGATGAACAGGGAACATATCCAAAGTGCACAGATAAGGATGCATTGTTCTTTATGAGATCTTCACCCTGAGAGCAAGTTGAAGCCTAAATCAACCAGCATGAGGCTTGGCTCTTCTCAGGTCATGGAACCAGGAAAGGTTTCCAGCACCATGAGCTCACTTTAAAGAAGATAGCTGGAAGGCAACCCATTCTCCTGCTTGGGAAACGGGCAAAAAAAATAGATGGCAAATCTTTTTCCCCTTGTCCTTCAGAATGAGAGACATGCTTGCAATTCGTTATGTCCTGCATCAAAATGTATAGTGGCAGAGGAAGCATCCTGGCAATGAGGAGTAAATGCCTGCAACCTGAATGGGTGGAAGGTTTCTGTTTAACTCAGTTCTTAACTTGTATCTTGAATGGACCCCAGCAAGTGAAACTTGAACAGGCCATTGTGTGTGTGAACAATGTGGGGGTCAGTGTGTGCCCATGGAGAGTGCAGCAATCAGATGGGTCCCTTTTTGTGCCCTCTGGGAAGAGGTGATATGGAGCCAGCACTACTTCTGGCAAAGGCTTTCAGCCTGGGAAGGAGGTGAGTTCAGCAGATCACCAGGATACATTGGTTTGGAGGGGAAGTGATGGAACAGACAGCACTCAGACTATCCCAGCTATATCTATATGGTACAGATCAGAGAAAGTTACAAATAACACACATCAGGGCTCCAGGCACTTGAACATACTCCCTGATGAGTTTCTGTGCTTTAATAAGTGCAGGAGTACGTGGGGACTACAGAGCAGGAAAAAAAGCGCCACTGCTTGAAATACCCAGCACAATCTAACCCACAGCGTGTATATGGTTTTGTGGACATAAAAACTTGGAGTTATGCTACTGCTGCAGACCTCCAGGACAACTACACCTTAACACTTCTTCACAGCATTCATTTCTTCCCATGAAAGATACACAGCAAGAGGGAATTTCCTACTATCTCCCAGCTCACAGGAGAGGAAATATTAAGACTAAAAATACACCAGTGGCCATCTCTTTTACACACATTGTGTGCTTGTACCTACTCTGCAGTATGATGCTAACAGGGCTTTCTTTCGCTTCTAATATATTTTTAACACAAATGTTTAAAGTCAATATGCTCGAAGAAAGGCTTATTACTCAGGCTATTGTGGCTAATAAAAGGTTTGCTTTTTAAGACTGGCTGACACACATGAAACATGTTCTATTCTTTCTTTTTAAGCAAAAAATTCTTGTAAATTTTTATGAGTCTGGTAGATGGAGCTCTGTGGAATCCACAAAGTGTCCTTTGTCAAGGTTCCCATGCAAGCCACTGAACCAAATCCATTCATATACTTCTAAAATCTGTGTAAACACCCCTCTAAATCAGCACTTCAGCACATCTGCTTTACTGTCAGTGTTGACTCTTGCAAGATCCACCTCTGCAGCTTTCCAAAACTGCTGTATAGTTCCCTGTGCTTCCAGAGTGAGCCACTGCAAAAGGATCAGACTGGAGTTCAATACATGTGCTGTTATAGCAAATACCAGTTGGCAAACCTCAGGTTCGCCATCCCAAATGCTGTTTCACTTGACCTTCACTACAGAGTAAGTGAAGGGGCAAAACACTCCAGTTGAACCTGGTTATTGGCTACATGGCACACTAGAGCGAAAAAGAAAAACACAAGCGAGTATGTGACAGTGGAAGGAATAATCTCAGCCTAAACTGCAAGCTACATAAACAGTACTAAAGTGCTGTGTGCTCTGGGATTATCCATCATTGTGATGAACTGCAGCCAAAGCCTGTGTTTTGCTAGACCATATCTATCATCACTATCTGCAGTATGACATTTCCGATTACAGCTGCTTTCAGAGGAGCTTTTCAATTTTGTTGGGGAGACAAATCTAATTGCTGTTTAATACCAAACAACACTGCAGCGGGACATGATTGCTTTGCTTAAATAACATTGTTTCATTAAACCACTCAGAGTTGACCCCATTAGTTGGATCTTTGGATCAGACTAGAAGCAAGGCTGACAGGAATCCTTCTATGAAATAGAATTTCTTACTCATTTGTGACCCTCAGAGTTTTATTACACAGCTGCAGAAGGTCCTGTTAGGAAGGGGAGACACAATTTCCAGAGATCACTGAAGCATGGGCTTTACCTATGTTTTAAGGAAAGTCCTGTATATTTGGCAGCTTAATCAAGGGGATTATTGTGCAGGATTTTACCACAGAATTTGTAAGTGAAGAAGTTTCAGAACCAAGAAGTGACAGCGTTCCAGCTGCACAACAGGGCCAAGCTCCTAAATTTTCCTTTTTATATCCTCCAAATCCTATATCCAAAGTTGCCATACACAAAAAGACAAGCAGGAGACCACATCTCAATCTGCTCTGAGCTGGTAGGAGCAGAGTTATGTGCCCCACGAGAGCACAGGCAGGTAGACAAATCTCCAAGGCAAACCCGACTCCGTTTCCCTGTTGCTCTACTGGGGAAGTAAGAAAGGTCCAGCCCGCTCCCCATTCTGGGCAGGAAGAGGTTGGGGAATTGTTCCCTCCGCTCTCAGCCTTGCACATTCATCAGTGCAAAAAGGGATTATCATAACTGCCCACTCTTGTCCAAGAATAGTCACACTGTGGGATTTTGCCAGGAATCAGTGTCACGGTCTGTGTTCCCAAACACTTCTGTGAATGCCTGCATGCTCAGCTCCACACGACTCCCCACACAGGCCATTCCTATATAAACATCCAACTATCTCAGGCTCACAGGCAGGACATGGAGATTGGGATCCAGCACATCACAGCTCCATGCTGAGCTCTCCTACTGCCCCAGGCAAATTATTTCACTGCTTTATGCCTCTGTCGCCCTGCAAAGCTGTCTACCCTATTCTCACACAGACCACTGAGATTTATGGCTCAAAAGTACTACATAAGAGCTGGACATCAGTGAAATGGTGTTCCTGCAGCATCAAATTTGCAACACTTGCATATGGTGAATTCCAGGAAACTAATAATTTTGTCCAGCAACTGAGTATTCCTAGATCATTACACACTACTTACAAGTGCAAAACTACTTGGAATTTTGGACCACTGAAACAGTCACCTCCTTGCACATTACAGCAATGTTCTTTGTTAGTAAGGGCTTTATTTGTTAATCCTATGTGTTTGTTAGATCCTAGCTTAATTGACAGTAGCTTAATACTGTTTTAAAATATTATTCTGGCATTGATTTTCAGATACAGTGTTGGAAATAACAGAATACTAAACCAAAGGGAACCCAGACCTGATTCTACTGCTGAAAAATATCAAGAATAATTACTGAAGTGATACTTCAGGAGGTATCTCTAGCATGAGTCTGAGCTGTAAATGGAACACCCAATACAAAAGATAGGTATTGCTCCATCAGCAATTTCTGAAAGTTTTTCAATTTATTTTCCTAGTTTTGCTAAGACTGGCAGAGCTGAGCAAAATGGAATGGACTTCAAAGAAAAAGATGTTAGGGTTTCTCCAGGACAACAAAATAACAGGGAAAAAAAAAACCCAACCAACAAACTCACAAGGAAACAAGTTCTTTTATAGCCTGTATTTCACAACAGCTTTCAGTGTGCCCCTGTGTCCACTAATGTATATTATACTGAGAGATGTTTCCAGCCCCTTTCTTGAAAATCTCAAATGCCTTCACCATCAGAACTGGTCCTCTGAGATTTGGATCCTTCCCAAGTTCATTTAACCTGATTAATTTTTAATGGCTGTCACTTGTTTTTTTCAGTCAGTCAACACCACCTACAGTTCAAAACACCAGCCATCCTCTTCCCACTTTGGCATAATACAGGACTCAGGATCTACCGAAATGATTCATCTGCATCATAAAGAACTTGAAGGAACTGTAAAAGAGATTGATCCCTGACAGGTGCACTAAACTTGAAAGCCCCTTCCTGGCTCTGAAGAAGGAGAATTCTGACCTGAAAAGGGGTCTTGAGTGAACAGCCTCAAAGGGAATAAAATATCAGCCTGTAAAACCAGCACTCGCTAGAAAACTCAGGTGATCTTTTAATGTAGGTACACCTCTCGCCTCAGGCACAGCCAACATAATTACCTGCCACTCAGTATCTCAGCCCAGGGGTGGAGGTAACAGGCTGTGCTTCGCCTCCTTTTGCCCCAAGCACTGAGCAAGCCTCCAGAAAGGACTGCCAGTGCTCCTTCTCTAGTCATCGGGCCCTGCAGCAGTGCTACTGTTTATCCTCACATGCAGTACAGATTGCCATGCCATTAACATTGTCCTTTTATATTGATTCGGCTCCAGTTACAGTTCCAGCCGTGCTGGTTAACATCTTTAATAAATCCTGTGGTGACAGGAAAGCACTCACACCAGTCAGCAACACTGTTCATTACAAAGCTGTAGATTTCTAACCAGAGGTAAAATTTATCCGAAAAGCAGGAGAGGGGGAAGACGAAGGAGGGAAGCTTTCATTTATCCAACTGCAACCATGTCCAGAAATCCTTGGAAGCAAGAAAAGGACATTCACGGACATCCCATTAGTGCTGCAAACACTGTGGAACCATTTCCTGCTGCCAAGATATGTGCTGGCAGGGAGGGAGGTTACCAGGGCACAGCGATTTATTGTCATGCAAATGTGCCGAGGTATTGAAGGCACTTCCCAGCAACAGCCGCATTTTTTCACTAGTTTGATCCCAGCATTGAAAAGGAAACAAAACAACTGCATGAACGTGAAGCAGCATTAGCCTAAGCCAGAATCACCAGCTATCCCAGGGCTCGGGGAGTACCAAACCTGCCTTTGGTGAATTCCATAGGCCCTACTGCTCTTTATTTAAATGGGAACGGGTAAAAACCCGGCCCTTGAGTCCCGAGAAATACGTGAGGTGCTTTTTAACTACATTGTCTTTCATGATCTGTAAGTGACACTGAAAACAGTGGGAGAAAGTGACATACAAACCCTCACTCAGAAAAGATCAGGGTACACGTTTCATTCACATTTTGCTCTTTGGTATTAACTTGCAAGCAGTGATTTTGAGCTGAAAACTGGAAAGTTCAGTGGCAGAAAATGCAACTGAAAACACACTTTACGATCTGTTTTCCAGAAGCAGCAAGGCAGCATATACTTGCAGCTGTAAATTTGTAAATCCAAATAATGTTATGTCTTTTCTGATTGTTATTACTATGGCTTGGTATACCTTTTTTGCCCCTTCTCAGCTAAAGAAATTCATGGTTTCCAGCAGTGGTAGTGACTTGGCAGCAGAATAACTGTTATTTCCATACTTGAAATAAATCAATGAGGTTCTTTTTATTTTTCACAGAGGTAGAGGTAAAAGATGGTTTATTTGCTTCCGCAAGGGAACCAGTCACACATCACCAAATCCTTCAGAATGAACAGATACCTGGCACTCAGAGTCCTCTGGTCAAGACTGAATCAAAGCTTTCCCTTAAATCCCTGTCAAGGTTAATCCTTGTCATATTTAACAGTCACCTTTCAAATGCTTTCCTAGAAACAAAGGTAGAAACTGCACATGGCACCTACTGATTTAACCAAAGACTTACCTTTCTGGACTTACCATACCAGGCTGATCTGCAGAAGTGAAGAAAACATTATGTTCATACATTTGAATTCTGCCTTAGCTGACTGAAGTCAGGGTAGGCTAAATTCATGTTATCTAAAGGAACAGAGGAAAATTGGCTTGACTGATCTGAAAAAAGGGGGTAAATTCCTTAACAAGAACTTGGATACACATCCAGAAGTGTAAAGGCAAACAGTACCCAGAAACTTGGGGGAGGGCAAAGAGAAGGCTCAGGCCAAGGCCCAAGAAAGGTAAGAGAGGGAAGACCTTCACACTCAAGGAAAAAAACATGGATTAGAAAGGACTGTGAAGAATTAGAAGAATTGAGTATAAAAAAATCAACTTTTCTAAGCCATCAAAAAAAATGGATTAGACAAATCTGTGTGGGAAAAAAACAACCTAAAACCTGAATAATGCACATGTCCCATCTGCCTGTGCCACCTCCCATCAGAGAACTCAATTCTTCAGACCTAAGGAAACCAGTTGTCTCCTTACCACCCTCAGCAACCCAGAAGTGACTGTAAGAACCATCACTGTTCTTTCTAA
>WBMV01008320.1:52916-183864 GCA_013396655.1 Campylorhamphus procurvoides | reverse complement strand
CTGCTGAACTAGGACACTGGGTTAATGCAATGATACAGGAACATTGTGTGAGAGAGAGAATTAATAATACTGTCCATAAAAACAGAGTAGACAAAAAAAAGTGATGACAGGTGATGCGATTCAATACAACTAATGCCCTGTTCTCACCTTTATTATTTCATATTTGCTCACTCTTTGCTTTTTATAAAAGTCTAGAGCTGGATTTACCCAATAATAACCAAGGACCCCGGGGAGTCTGCTATTACCCTTGAACTGCCCACTCAGTCAGAAGAGTGAGTTGTGCTGAGAGGGAAGAGAGATCAGGTAAGTGCCTAGGAAATTTTGTCTTTTTGATTTGGTCTTTCTAGTATGCTGAGCTTCTCTGACACCTTAGTGGGAAGATACAGCTAGTTCTGTCCTGTCACCTAAGGGGCTTCGAAGGAATGTGAGAGACTGGATCCAGTCCATTGTGCCAATGAATCAGTGATGCTAGGAAGCACCATTTCTTGCAGTAAACTTGGCCTACAACTTCTACTTGTGTAGTTCCTAGAAGGAAAAATTTAATGCCTGTAAAGTTTAAAGGCAGAGGTAACATCTGTTGTTAGACCAGCTGGTAGAGCTGGAAAGGCTGGACAAGATTTTGGGTTTCTTCAGTACTATAGTAGTACAGCAAAATCAGTATGGCGAGTTTAAACTTGAGCTTCTGTTCCTTGAATGGCTTGATCAGTTTTTTCCCAGCTCTCCCAGCTGATCTAAGACATTCCCTCCACCTGCAAACTTCACATTGTATATACTGTTGGTCTGTCACAACTGCAACTAAGTACAGCCTCAAGCAGAGGCAGCCTCACATCACACTGCTGTTACTTTAGCTGTATGTGCAGGCTGGTACCTGATCAGGCTCAGTGAAACCCCCTGGTTACACCCCACTGTGAATTACAGGTCACAGGGGAAGAGTGTTGTAGTTTGTGTGACAGTATCATACTCATAGCATGACTGTTAGCATGTCAAATGATACCATCTGCCTTAACAAAACAATTTGGGGGTTCTGCATGTCTTTTTTGGCTTATTACATCTGTATTTCAGTTCTAGTACAGTCTTCCAAAATACAGGTTCAGAGGCCACTGTGAAGCTAAAGAAGAGGGGGGACAGGGGGCACCTACCTCCTTTCATGGCCATTGTTACCTTGGCATTGGAAGGGAAGGGAGGCAACAGAGAAGCCATGCAAAACCCTCCCAACTCTCAGGGTAGGTTTTACTTCCCGCATCTCTGAGCACCTCATGGTCATTCAAAAAGAAGAAAACAAAAGCCTGGGTGTGTCAGGAGAGTTCCCTGAAAGGGAATGTGACACTGAAAAATTATGTCTGATTGTGAAGCATTTTGGCATTGAAACAAGTCTGCTGGGCCAGCATATTCACACCACACAGCTGCTCCCACGTGCTCAGCATTAAATGGGCAGCTTGCTAACTAGCAGTCCCCTAAGAGCAGGGGAATTTATTAGCATATGGACTTGGCATCTAGGTTAGTCAGTGCTGAGTCAAATGTCTGTACAATTAAGTAAAGCTAAGCAGGAAGCACGAGTAGCTCACAGTATTGTTTCAATTCAGAGATAACAAAGACTTATTAATTAAGAGTAGTGATTAGTAGAGTAAAAAGGGCTGTGAACTCTTTTTTTCACTATAAAAGTCTGCATACAAGTCTGCATACTGTGCTGACATTGACACTTTCAGAAATGCAATTCAATTTTATTAGCATACAGAAATAAGCCTCCAAAGCGGATTAGGGCTTATCAAAAGACACTGGAGTGCAGAGATGATTCTATCACTGGTTCTCTTTCCACCACCGCTGGGAGCATTATGCCCCAGTCACACAACACCCACTTCAGCCCCAAAGTTGTCACAGCAGTGCCTTCTTTCTCCTGACCCTGTGCAGCTCTGGGTCACTGCTTCCAGCAGCTGTGCAGCTGTTGGAAAGCACCCCAGGTCTATTATCCCAGATGCAACCTGGGAGGGAGCTGAGGAGGGGAGCAGTACTGCTCCTCACAGGCACAGAGCGATTCTCTGAGTTCCCAAAACAACCTTTACACATAAATCTGATCAGTTTCAAAATCCATGATCTCACAGTTTAGGAAATAGTTACAAAACCTTCAGAAAGCTTGGGGATACTGTGACTGAGGAGTAGCCAGGGGTTGGTGAGATGTAACAAGTATGGTCAAAACTAGGTGCTCCACAGCCTAACAGAAATGGAAACCTGTTGGAAATTTGGAAAATGGATGCTTTCCTAGTCTGTGTGAGTAGTCAGTCACCCTGGGATCTCAGGATGACAAGGACACCTGACATAGGTATGAAAGTACAAGAACATAATGATGAACTTTAAGAACTGTCACTTGCCACACATAGTAATTTTGGGCCATACCCCTACATTTATACAGAAAACACACTGCTTTGCTGGCAACTGTGATCAAGACATTTTAGTTGGCCACAAATGCCAGTCTTTATGTGTTTAGTAGATACCAGTTCTTAATGCTCATGCTGTGAATATGCTTCCTGTGTGTCCTTTTTATCTATTCTGTTGACTTCCATTAAAACAAGCTAGTAGAGTTCTAGTCTCCGCAATTGCAGAAACCTGTGAATACAGTCTCAAATAAAGCCTCCAAAACTACAGGCAAACAAAAAGGCAGCTTTGGTTGGTTGGTTGCCTCGCCAATTTTTTAGTTCTCCCTAACCATATCATGCGTTTTATGCAAACTGATGGTTTGCAAATTCAGGATTGGCCGTACTGAACTTAAGATAATACTCTAATACTCTGAGTCAGTATTAGCTCTTGATTTTCTGCTCTCACCTCCACTTTTGTTTGCCTAGAATGAAATTCACATCAAGAAATATAAAACTTGTATTTTAAAATATTCACCTTTTTGAGACCTTATGTTGGCTGCGTTTTAGCCACTCTGACCTCTTTCTTTCCTGGAAATAAAGCCAGAAAAGGCCAGTGATAACTGAATTCTCTTTTTCTAGCATCAGATGGTGCCAACTGAAGTCTCTGAGAGCTGTTTGAAAGCTGCCACAGATCAACCTTTTGGTTTTGTGTTCAAGCTGTATAAAAGTGTTTTGCACTTCACAGTGGTTTCTCATTTCTTGCTTAGCTTTAATTGTCCCAACTTGTGCAAATACATCAAGAATTCACATGGTCATCTCCTTTGTCACTCACTCAGGTTCCTATTTTGATAATGCTCCCCTGCAATGCTGTTTAAATCAGAAGGTAGAGAAGATACTTCAGGATTTAAAATTTTCCATTAATTCACATTATGTAGAAATGTCAATACTCAGCAAACGTCCAGATACTCTGGCAGGCCATATACAGATTTTGGCAATTTGATAATTATAATTTCTTTACCAGATATGCCATGTATATAAGGAGGTATATCATGCATAAAAGCATATTGGAAACAGAGAGAGTGTAGCTACCTCAACAAAGCTCCAAGTCACAAGGAAGTAACCTTGAAACATAAATCCAAGAAGTGAAAATGTAAGCTCTAACTAACCACACCTCAGTATGGAAAAAGGAAAAACCACTAGTGACAGACATCATTAAAATCTGGATGACCAGACTGCTGCTTGGAGGCCAAGGCCATCATTGTAATTCAGTATCATAAAGCCAATTTGGATACTGGTTTTGACTCTTTAAATTATTTACAGTCAATGGTGACCTTCCAGGGTTGGGTTCCCTGTTCAGCATTTCACTATCTCATTGTATGGAAAAGATGTTTTCCTTGACCTTTGGAAAGTTTCCCCTTCTGTACACTACCTGGTATCTTGACAGAAAATACAGATATCTTGAGCAGATACAAAGAGGGAAAAAAATCAAACTCCAAGCTATTTTCTCACTTCTTTAAAAAGAAAAAAAGATATACCTCAAATATAAATTCTTAATGCTTTTTACAGAAAGAATTAATCATTTATTAAACATTATGTGCTTATTAATAAATTACGAGGCAACCAGATGTAGAAGTCACTTTCAATGTGTTGTTGAAGGTGTTTATGTTAATGAGCACAAGCAGAAAAATTTTTAGATGTTTGTTTGCGTGGGGTAAATACTAAAATAAGGCCATGCTAAGCAACTTCAAAATAGAAGTGATGGATAATTCCCTACTGCTCTTAAAGAACATCTGTCAGTATTTGTTCATACACACTCAAGGTCACCTTTCCTCATTAGAAATGATTTTCACTCCCCAGTTTCCAAACCAATTGTTTGACAGTCCCTCATTCTGTAAAAATTACAGGAGTCACACCTAGATAGTTGAATTGATATAAACAGTATCATTTCAAAAGCAGAAGTATTTTAATTGTTGTATGAAGACAATATTAAATCACAAACTTATTTCCTCTTTTACTATCTCTCACATACCAGAAAGAGTAACTGAGCATTCAACCCACCATTGTCTTGGTGGTGAGGAGAAAAGAACAGTGCTCCTACTTAAAGGAATAGGAAAATGGAATTCTTCAAAAACAGTGAGTTTTGGCCTTGATTTGCTTATTTCAGCATAACAGCTGAAGAAGGTATCTCTGATCTTATAGGCCTTTCTTCCCCAAGACAAACTCAGGGTTACCAAGGCGGAGCGTGAGGGACAGCAGAAACTTCTGCCACGCTGGGGTGCAGGCAGTGACACCAGCAATGACCAAGTGCTGGCATGTAGCATGGATGCACGGTCAGGCCTGTATGCAAAGCAAATATGAATGCACAGAGATTTCAGGCTGAGCTTTACCCAGCACAGTACATAAATAAAAGTATCAAGTATTGTGTCCTTACATAAAAGTAGCTACACAAATGCCATATGATGAAATTCTAGGCACAAAACAACCTCGGCTGAAAAATCTTCCCAATAATTTTCATAGTATGGTTTGCATGCCTTCCTAGAGACAAGTTTACATCTCTTTACATGCATTCAGTCAGTTCAGACCTGTTTGTTCCCTGGAGCAGGGATTCTTCAGTACCCAAAATTTGAAGACGTAGGTATTTTTGGTAGAAACATTACACCTTCAGGATATGCAGGTTATCAAGTATTCAGAATGCAAATGAAAATGGTATCTTTTGGTACAAATTGTGTTCAAGGTAATTGTATTGGAGATCAAGATAGTTTCATTCCTTCTCTGTAATTTTTTTAACATTATAAAATTGGGCTAAAGCCCAGTTTTCCTCCTCCAGGTGCCAGTTACCTAATCCAAACCATGATCTGCACCATCTCCTTTTATTTCATTCTAGCAGCGTAACAGAGTGGATTTCTCAAGTGACACACCTACCTTGTCTCTGCTGCTAATATTTGTGACAAATCTGTTTATTTTGCAGATCTCAGAGAAGACCCCAGGGGCATCTGGTCAAACCATCTGCAAAGTGGACAAAAAGAACAGAGGCTGCAAGGCAGGTCTCTTATGCAGTACCATACCAAGCCACACCAGCTGTGCTTTACAAAGGGGGAGGAGAATTGCTCCCTTTTCCTTTCTGAAATCCCAATATTAATATAAGCTGGATCAAACTGATCTTATAAATGTAAATTGTTGCATATCCTGAAATATAAATTGCAAGCTTGTAGACAAGAACAGTACAAAAACAGTCACAATCAATTAGCTGGATTTAGAAGCAATTATATGTGCATATATCCTATCATTATATACTTAGGAAAATATCTGAGGCAATTGCACACCTATTCATTTTTGTCGTAGCATTTCAAATTCATGCACATAATTTTAACAATGGCCTGTATACAACATACTACAATTTGGAATAAAGGTCCTTAAGAAATAAGTTGCAATTCATTCACATTTGAAAATCAAAGCCTTCACAGTATCAATTCTGTTTTGAAAATGTAAAGAAGAATGTATATATGTTTTAAAAGCACACATAAATGTCTTGAAAAAAGCTTATTTTAACATATTGTATGGGTAGGCATATAAATATGAAATTACCAAGGAACATAAGTTTCTTGGTATCTGTTATGAAGACAAAGCCAAGAAAAAAGGGTATTTTCTGGCAAAGAACAAGATTAATGGAATCTACCTCATATGACTACACTGCTTGGGTTGGTGCATGCTGAAAGTCTTCACCCAAACACTGCTGCCAGTTCCAAAGCTTCCTGCTGTTCAGAACTTACACCTAAGACCTCGCTCAGTGTTGGCTGTCGAATAACTGAGCCAGTCGAAGAAAGCAGGAAAAGGTAAGAACCAGGGAGGTTTGGTGAGGAGCTGCCAACCAAGGACCTTCCACGCACCTCGTCAGGCTGAGGGTGGAGGCACAAGGGACGTTTATTCCAGTGGTGCCAGGTTTTACGGGGCGAGGGAAGGGCCTGGAACTTGGGCACGACTGGACAGGGAAAGGGGAAGCAGGTCTGGGGCAAAGGTGGGACACCGTGAGGGGGAAGGAGACAACATGGAGGGGAACCGGGGATAAAACAACACAGGGTCTGCCATGTGGGACCAATATGGGGGGCGTGGGGAAGGAACCATAGGGAGAACCATAAAAGAGGGGCGTTACAACTTTCAACAAATAACCGTATAATAACAAAATAGTCCTTAAGATCAGGAAATGTCCGTGAGCTGCCAGAGTCCAGTGTTTTCAAAAATGTTTGAAGCTCCACAGTCTCTGTTTTGTTCTCTGTCTCTCCATCTTCATAAGTCCATTTCTGAAAGTTCCTCATAAATCACGTATAGTTCCTCATATATATGAAAGTTCTTCCATATATCATAGCTTTCTTATTCTCACACAGTTGATTGTTTTTGTTGATTTTTGTTTGGTTTTTTTTAAATAATGAAAGGCAAAAGAAAAGTCAATGAAGTTACTGGCTTCTGGAAGGGAAATTCTTTTATAAATAAAAGTGTTCCTTTCTCATATATCTGCCTCTCTGTGAATAGTTTACATGTTTTGTGTGGTTAGCTGCAAAGAATCAAGAAACACTCCAGCAAATTTCTAAGAAATGTAATCTGATTTTTTAATCCTATTCCTAGCAGAGATAATATAATCAAGAGATAAACAGGTATGTGTTATTTCATGTGTTATTACAGCCACCTTGTTGATGGAGAAGACGGCCCAGGCAATGGTAGCCATCCCACCCCAAACTGCTTGTGCAGAGCTGCTGAAGATTTAGCACCATGACTTCACTCTCGTGTTAAAAAGGTGACCCCACATGACACAACAGCTCAACAATGCAGCTGTGATTTCTAAGATGTGTGCAACCCAAAATGAACCTTACAGGTAAAAAAATTGCCCCCAAGCCACTTACTTCCTTTTTTATTAGTAAGGGCTGTTATTTCATCCCCTAATGGAATAGTGAGATTAAAGTTATGAAAGGAAATGTCTCCTCATTTTGGGAACTTATGGCAGGAAGGGTGATTCTCACAGTAATTGTGACAAAAAAACGGGACGTTTCTCTCTGGAAGAGAGGAACCAGGTCAGATTTCTAACTCAGAGAATTATTCCATTAGTTACATGTGTGAGAGTTTCCCTGTATAACCACAAATCCACACTTCTGCTGTCCCTCCTCCTTGCCTCCTAATGAAAACCACACAGCTGTGGGACATTTTTCTTTAAATAAAACCTGCAGTTAGTTTGCAAACACACACACAGACTCGTGTGTGTCTCTGTATTTCCATGTACTGCCAGTACTCACCTTTGCATGCAGAGCTTCATTCCCTGTTGAAACTGTCACCACCTTCGGCTTCCATCAGCTGTGGCACCCAAATAGAACATACCTGACACATACACCTCTCCCCAGTGCCAAGGAACGGGCAGGAAGTGCTGAGCAGGACACAAAAGCAATCTGTAACACATGGGTTTGATTTACAACCTCCAGAGAATTAGAGTTAAATCCATCAGGAAGTGGCAGGGCTGGGCCATGCCCTCATCATGGGCTCTGGGAGATGAGCCTTGCTCAGCCCATCACTGAGCCCCAAGGCTGGTGGCCTGTTGCCACAGCCTACTCTGTTTCCCAGGCGGTCACTTGGTTGGGAAGATTCCTCATACCAGGAAATGCTAGGAAAAGCACCTCCATTTTATAGTTCTCAGTGAATTAAGGGTGCTGATTTCCCCTGTCCCAGAGGGAGATGTGTTTTGAGCCCCTGTAAGACAAAGAAAGGGATTGGTCCAGAGTGCGTACGGCAAACACCAACGTGTACACGATGTTTTGCAGTCTGTAGCAGCTTCCCTTTAGCAGGACCATGGGAATCACTGCACCAGGCTGTGAGGAGCCTGTGTGCTGCCGGGGCCCAAAGCAGAGCAGCACCACCCCACGCAGTTCTGTGTGAAGCTGGGCCAGTCACAGCACTCAGCAGCTGAAACAGCAGCATCAGTACCCCGGCAAACTGCGCCACTAGGCTGGCACCCGGCCTGCTTTGCAGCATGGGTGCCCCCCACAGAGAGATGCTCCTCTGCAGATCATCACTAACTGCTAGAAATACATTTCAATTGCCTCAAAACCTATGACATCAATGTGATTTTCTGCTGCTGCCAGATCACTTGACATTGCTTACACCAAAACAGCTGAAGAAAACAAAATGACAAACACTGGTAATGAGCAGTTAATACAAGTTCCAGGATGAAGCAGCTTTGACAGTATTTCAGCTCTTGTGGAATCATTGCTTCACAAGAGTATCATCTTCCAGTGTTGCTTGTTAGAAGAGCACAAATGCTCAAAACTCCCTTAGGGGAAGCAAGGTTTGAAGTGAGGTTTCCTGGGTGGGATGGTGAATCAGTGCAACTTCTGCAATGCCTGCATCCCCCATGCGCACACAGAGCTGTGCACCTCAGACTGGAGGTCACTCAGTGATTTCTGAACCATGTGCCAAATCAAAGTCTTGAATGTCTTGTAGGACAAAGTCCCAGAGGTAAAAATTCAGCCATTTCAAGGGTTGAATTTGTTTGTGTAGAGTCGTAACAAAAATTTGATCTTAATCAAAATGAAACACTCCTCCTGAAGAGTTCGGCATTCATTGCTAGGAAACCACTGTTGCTGTCTTGTCAAGCTGTTAACTGGCCTTCAACAGAGAGAGCGATCTGGTCCTCCACAACACTTCACAGGAGTGAAATGAATTCTTTTTCACAACTAGGAATTAGTGATCACAATACTTTTTCTAATTTGCAGAGAGATCACTACTCCTAGAGCCTGGCTTTGAGATGCAGGCAATTTCTTGTGTGTTCTACAACACAAACAACAAATCTATTTCTTTGCAATTTATGTTGACCCCTTCTGCTCCATGGATGCCAGGCTCTATTATTTTATATCTTACTGGCACTAAGCTAGAGAGCAGAGGTTATAGAAAATACGCACTTCATGCGCCCCATCAGAACCTACAAAATTACGTCATAAACATTTTTTTGAGTTTTCTTAGTTGAACATATTAAACACTGTTGATTTAGGAAAGAAAACAGTTCTTTTAATGATTAAAAACAGACTTTCAAAATAACTTGGAGAGCAATAAAAGCATTAGTTAGAAACGTGTCCACATTTTGCTCGACATAGTGCTTGACAAGTGCACATTAGAAAAGGGTTTTTTTCCAAAACTTAGTTATTTAAACAGAAACCATCCACCCATGTACTCCTTTTCCTATTTTTTCCAGTGGAAATCAGGAGAGGTACTGACTCCAAGACAGATCTGCTGCTGGACAGTGGCAGCACCTCGGAGATAATGTATTTAAGAAGAGGAAAAAAAGTTATTGGGCAGAAGCAAACTGCAGCCAGAGAAGGATGGAGTGAGAATATGTGAGAGGAACAATTCTGCAGACACCAAGGCCAGTGAAGGAGCAGCAGGAGGAGTTGCTGCAGGTGCCAGTGCTGAGACTTCCCTGCAGTCCGTGGTGAGGCAGGATGTGCCCCTGCTGCCCATGTCAGACCACAGCGAAGCACTGATCCACCTGCAGCTCATGGAGGATCCCATACTGGAGTAGATGGATGTGCCCAAAAGAGGCTGTGACCCTCTGGAAAGCCCACACTGGAGCAGTCTGTTCCTTAAGGACTGCACACCACAGAAGGGACCCCCACTGGAGCAGTTCATGAAGAATTGCTGCCTGTGGGTAGGACTCACTTTGGGGAAGTTCATGGAGGACTGTCTCCCATGGGAGGGGACCCCATGCTGGAGCAAGGGAAGAGAGTGAGGAGTCCTTCCCCTGAGGAGGAAAGAGCAACAGAGACAATGTGTGATGAACTGACTGCAGCCTCCATTCCCTGCCCCCCTGTGTTGCTGCTAGGGAAAAGGTGGAGAGTTCTGAAGTTGAGCCCAAGAAGGAGGGAAGGACGAGGGAAANTTGGTCCAGAGTGCGTACGGCAAACACCAACGTGTACACGATGTTTTGCAGTCTGTAGCAGCTTCCCTTTAGCAGGACCATGGGAATCACTGCACCAGGCTGTGAGGAGCCTGTGTGCTGCCGGGGCCCAAAGCAGAGCAGCACCACCCCACGCAGTTCTGTGTGAAGCTGGGCCAGTCACAGCACTCAGCAGCTGAAACAGCAGCATCAGTACCCCGGCAAACTGCGCCACTAGGCTGGCACCCGGCCTGCTTTGCAGCATGGGTGCCCCCCACAGAGAGATGCTCCTCTGCAGATCATCACTAACTGCTAGAAATACATTTCAATTGCCTCAAAACCTATGACATCAATGTGATTTTCTGCTGCTGCCAGATCACTTGACATTGCTTACACCAAAACAGCTGAAGAAAACAAAATGACAAACACTGGTAATGAGCAGTTAATACAAGTTCCAGGATGAAGCAGCTTTGACAGTATTTCAGCTCTTGTGGAATCATTGCTTCACAAGAGTATCATCTTCCAGTGTTGCTTGTTAGAAGAGCACAAATGCTCAAAACTCCCTTAGGGGAAGCAAGGTTTGAAGTGAGGTTTCCTGGGTGGGATGGTGAATCAGTGCAACTTCTGCAATGCCTGCATCCCCCATGCGCACACAGAGCTGTGCACCTCAGACTGGAGGTCACTCAGTGATTTCTGAACCATGTGCCAAATCAAAGTCTTGAATGTCTTGTAGGACAAAGTCCCAGAGGTAAAAATTCAGCCATTTCAAGGGTTGAATTTGTTTGTGTAGAGTCGTAACAAAAATTTGATCTTAATCAAAATGAAACACTCCTCCTGAAGAGTTCGGCATTCATTGCTAGGAAACCACTGTTGCTGTCTTGTCAAGCTGTTAACTGGCCTTCAACAGAGAGAGCGATCTGGTCCTCCACAACACTTCACAGGAGTGAAATGAATTCTTTTTCACAACTAGGAATTAGTGATCACAATACTTTTTCTAATTTGCAGAGAGATCACTACTCCTAGAGCCTGGCTTTGAGATGCAGGCAATTTCTTGTGTGTTCTACAACACAAACAACAAATCTATTTCTTTGCAATTTATGTTGACCCCTTCTGCTCCATGGATGCCAGGCTCTATTATTTTATATCTTACTGGCACTAAGCTAGAGAGCAGAGGTTATAGAAAATACGCACTTCATGCGCCCCATCAGAACCTACAAAATTACGTCATAAACATTTTTTTGAGTTTTCTTAGTTGAACATATTAAACACTGTTGATTTAGGAAAGAAAACAGTTCTTTTAATGATTAAAAACAGACTTTCAAAATAACTTGGAGAGCAATAAAAGCATTAGTTAGAAACGTGTCCACATTTTGCTCGACATAGTGCTTGACAAGTGCACATTAGAAAAGGGTTTTTTTCCAAAACTTAGTTATTTAAACAGAAACCATCCACCCATGTACTCCTTTTCCTATTTTTTCCAGTGGAAATCAGGAGAGGTACTGACTCCAAGACAGATCTGCTGCTGGACAGTGGCAGCACCTCGGAGATAATGTATTTAAGAAGAGGAAAAAAATTTATTGGGCAGAAGCAAACTGCAGCCAGAGAAGGATGGAGTGAGAATATGTGAGAGGAACAATTCTGCAGACACCAAGGCCAGTGAAGGAGCAGCAGGAGGAGTTGCTGCAGGTGCCAGTGCTGAGACTTCCCTGCAGTCCGTGGTGAGGCAGGATGTGCCCCTGCTGCCCATGTCAGACCACAGCGAAGCACTGATCCACCTGCAGCTCATGGAGGATCCCATACTGGAGTAGATGGATGTGCCCAAAAGAGGCTGTGACCCTCTGGAAAGCCCACACTGGAGCAGTCTGTTCCTTAAGGACTGCACACCACAGAAGGGACCCCCACTGGAGCAGTTCATGAAGAATTGCTGCCTGTGGGTAGGACTCACTTTGGGGAAGTTCATGGAGGACTGTCTCCCATGGGAGGGGACCCCATGCTGGAGCAAGGGAAGAGAGTGAGGAGTCCTTCCCCTGAGGAGGAAAGAGCAACAGAGACAATGTGTGATGAACTGACTGCAGCCTCCATTCCCTGCCCCCCTGTGTTGCTGCTAGGGAAAAGGTGGAGAGTTCTGAAGTTGAGCCCAAGAAGGAGGGAAGGACGAGGGAAAGGTGTTTAAGATTTGGGTTTATTTCTCACTATCCTATGCTGATTTGACTGGTAATAAACTAATTTTCCCAAGTTGAGGCTGTTTTGCCTATGACTGTAATCATTGAATGACTTCTCCCTGTCCTTATGTTGACCCACAAGCCTTCCATTATATTCTCTCTCCCCCGTGCAGCTGAGGAGTGGAGTGATGGCGATGCTTTGGTGAGCACCTGGCATACAGCCAGCATCAAACCACAAACAGTAGAGAGATTCCAGCTTTCCTCCAAATTTTCCTCCTTACTAGTTTCATGTTGAAACATAACATGGCATGCTATTTCCTCACACCATTTTGTTGACCCTCAGCTACCTCTGTGTCCCAACAGGCCCAAGTAAGACCTTCATAAAAGTGGACAGCTCTGCCACACTCTCCAAATGCCCATGCAGAGCTCTATCCAAAGTGGTGTACATACAAGGGTAAGGTGTCATTCCCAGAGCATCATTCTCAGGGCAGGATTTTATCTTGGGCCTGGCAACACTTTAGAATTACAGGGCCACACACTGCCTGCAAATAACGCAGCATTACTCAAACGGAAAGCAAATCAAATCAAAGTTCACAACCCATAACAACTGCCAGGTCTACACCAGGTGCAAAACATGAACATGGTTCCCAAGTATTACACACAGCAACTGTTCTTCTACAAACAGAATACCAGCTACTAGCAAATATTGACCAGTGCCAGCCCTGGCAGGGCTATTGTACAGTCTGATAAGAAGTACCAACACGTTATGGAGTAAATAGATCCCTGTTTTCCTGGGGAGAGTAGATGGCAAAGAATAAACATTTCAGTGAGTCACTTCCTGTGTTAGGGACATGTGAACCTACAGTCTAAAGGTTCAAGATTGACACAGTTCAGGGTGTGACTCTTTCCAAGAGCAAATGACAGAATAAGCTTGGAGTCCACTTAAGAGGCACTTACTTCTGTTTGAATGCTGCTGGCTCCTCCAGGGCGAGCACATGCATCTGCTGCACCAAGAGACCTGGGTTCAGCAGGTCTACTTTCATGATCCTTAACCAAGACAATTAACACACGTGATTTCCAAATCAAAGGGTTACATTTTATCTATTACAGTTTTTTATTTTTTCTGCAGCAACAACAAAAGAGATTCATATACTAAAAAAAAAAAGAGCTTCATGTTGCTTTTGTTTGTGTTCTCAAGATATGGCTAGCACCTCGTTAGAAGAGTTCCAATCTGAATATCCAAAATTATGTCCAACTGGTATGTTTATCTTCTGGTGCCTCAAAAACTAAACAGAATAAAGAACAACTCTATTGTTGACCATTCTATTTTGAAGAAAATGATATAATCTAATGCCAAAACATGGAATTCCCTCTAGGAGCCCTTGTATTTAAATCTCTTTATGTGAAGAACCAACAGCAGTAAAGTGCCTGAAATGGAAACATGAAGTACTTTGTACAGAAAAAAATGACCAGAATAGAATGGAACTTCAAGTTACAGCATATTAAGCTCAGGTACAGTAATTCAGTATGGTATTCAAAACCTTCCTGGTATCACCCGAGCGTCAGGAGAAGTACTTTGCAGAGAATATGTATCTTGTTATTACATTCCATTTCAGCTAGTGCAATAAAGACAGCTAAAATGCTAACTTTAACAAATGTGCCTGGGATGGCACATTGTCTGAGGTAAGGCAACTGACGAAGAACTGAGACATCTCATTTCTTAAGCAACCTTCTGCAGGAACTGCAGTCAACTATTCACTTGTGAATACATTTTTCAATTGCTTCCCTAACATGCAGGAAATGGCATAAATGAGAGCTCCTGATGATCTGCTGAGTCCTGAAGCACTAGAATCAACACATCCCCAGTGTGCCAGGTGCCCCAGGTCATGTGGCTGTACATTTCTGGCAGAAGTGGGAAAGATACATTTCCCATTTTATTTCTGATCAGTACAATGCTTTATTTTCTTTCACATGCCAGTTGCATTTACCAGCTAATAAGACATTCCCTACTTTCCCATGACCCATCTGCGTTCCCTAAAAATACAACCCTACTTGTATTTTTGCTGTGCCAAACAAATTCCTATTGCTTCCTGGCACGAGGTCGTTCCAGGCAAATACTGGTACGTCATCTTTCTTCCCTCCTGTCACCTGCTACTGCAGATTCATACTTAGAATTCTGTACACAGGCACTCATGGGCAATAATACATAACTTGTCTGAGTCACATTGTCTGTGAAAACGGTAGACCTTTTCAGGCTGTGGAAAGCAATCCATTTCAACAGCAAAGAGCTTGTCCAAATGTCTTTACTACTACTACTTTCTTAAAAAAACATGTTTAAGAAGTCCATAAATGGGAGTATTTTCAATACATTTCTCTAGAGTACTGTTTTCAATGTTCAAGAGCTACAAGCTCTAAATAATTAAAAGCTGTTTTATCAGCACTTTCCTTTGGTTTTAATGGAGATATATTTCTGATCAGGGTAACAAAACCAACAACATTCACCAAGACAACAATTTTCTACATTAACCCATCAGGGAAGAAGGTATTCAGCATCAAACAGCCCTGTCATTTCCTTCCCTAGAAGAATAACTTTCTAGATGTGTTACCAATAGGCAAGGAAACACAGTTTATTTACACTGCTGAGAAGTTAAGCCAAAAGTGAAGTAGCACTGTCTGTGTTAAAAAGAAATGCATTTGTAAAACACAGATTTATTAAAGTGCAAACAAACCACAATTTACAGACTTCCTAAAAGCTTATGATATTAGGCATTACAAAAGAGGTGCCAGTAGTGCTGGTGCTCACAAATCAACGTGGGGTTATTAGACTAAGTTTTCAAAGCCTAGATGCTTACCAGGTGCATTCTTCCAGCCTTTTAACACTTGTTCTAAAAAGTAACTTTCCAAAATAGCCAACAGGCAGAAGTGTGAAGTGCAAACTCAAAATCTCCCTACTCCATCTGAAATGTAATTAGAGGCCTCAAGCTATTACGGACAAAAGCCGTTTATATGGAAATTCCTTTTCTAAGAGACAGGTGGAAACTTCCTGATTCAGCAGATAAACCACTGCAGAAAGCAGCTTACAGATAGATCTCACATCACTCTCAAATGCTTACTGGGGAGCAGGAGAGCGTCCTGAACTGCAGTTCATATAACACTTTCCCTTAATGAGATGAAAAATATTTGCAACATTTACACAGTGGGTGAACACTCCAAAATTAAACTTAGAGAACGTGGCTTTGGCTTAGTAAGATAGTTTCTCACCCCGTTTATTACGGCTAAATATGCAATCAAACTGGGCTTTAAAAATACATTATAGTATTTCTTCCATATTAATTCGGAGAAAGAAATAGTCCCTGAAAAGTACATTTAAGTACCATTAGAAAGTCATTATTTAAAGCTAGTCCTTTTCAGAAAAAGCAACCAGAAGTTTGTATCTTTAAAACAGACCTTGTTTAGTAACAGGAAGCATACATGGAGCACACAAGTATGGGGAGTCTCCTGCCTTTCTCTCAAAGAAAAGAGAAAACCTCTGGACCACAGGAAATAACACAAGTTTTAGAAAATCCCAATGGTATGAGTGAAAACACTTCAAATGTAAGCCCTCAAAACAATGTTAAAGGATAACAGATGTTCTTCCCCCCCACTAGCTTGTCCGAAGACTCATGCACTCCCTAGGATAAGTCATTTATTTGCATTGATTAAAGTGGATATTGAGATCCAGACTCATCCAGAGAAAATTAAGAGGAAAAGGTGCATAAGAAAGGACAGGCTGTGCCTATCCTCTTCTTGCTGGAAAACAAAAAAAACCCTCTCTGAATATGCAAAGATAATGGAAAAATACAGACCTTCAATACACCTTTTCTTCAGACTTAATATCTTTATAATGTAAAACAGAGGCTGCAAAAAATAAAAAGTCAAGTCTTAAATTTAGGCTGAAAACTACTTTGGGAATTAATTTTTTCTTTTGCTGTGTTTTTTGTGATACGTGGCTGACATACCGGTGCCTTGGCTGATACGCTGCCAAAATAAAACATAATTACCATTATAACTCCTGCCATTGTAAGTCAATTCTGAAATTAAATCAGCAATTCAGATTCATCTTATGGTCAAGCGATCTTCAGCAGGAGCCTTTCCCCCCCACCATCTCCATTAGGCAGCATTCCTGTTAAATAAAAATTATGACAACAATATAGGCCCAGATGCAGCCATGAGAAACTAAAATGACATATGGGTATCAAAATCCCAAAAGCAAAACCCCAGAGCCTTAAATCTGTAAGCAGCTAAAAATGCCAGGCATTAGCCTAAGAATTGATAATTTTATTCAGTCTCATTAGGTAAAAGACATCAATAAGGCTGGGAGCAAGATCAAAGCTTAGCACAAGTCATTAGGCTAAAAAATAATCAGCTGTGATTAGGACTATGTTCCTTATTTCTTCCAAAAGTGGTACAGCTTTATCAGAAGTGCTGAACATTCCATGATGGTCCTTAGCAAAGACTAAGCCAAGTGGCTGAGGACCTCTCCTAAGTCTAGGAGCTACGGATTTGAATCTTTTGCCAAAGCCAGGTGTAGAACAAGTTTCCTGCACCTTAGACAACTACTGCAAACCATGTGGAAAAATAAATGTGGAGATCCTATCCTCACCAACAGCATCTGGAAGGATGGGAGCATTGCCTGTGACGGGTACTGAACTCACGTGTCCGGGTTGGGGATGCTCTGACAGCAGCTTTGCTGAGCCTGAGTAAGCACCAAAGTCCCCCTGAAATTGTTGCACAGCATCTTCAGAGCCTTAGCCTTTGCAAATCAGTTCTCTAGCCCACAGAGCCCCTCACAGCATTTTAGTCTTTCACCTAAGCAACACAAGAGTTTTTCTTTCTTGCTGCTCTTCTGCTGTTATTCTTCCACATACATTCTTGCACCTGCAAGCCCTCTCATGACAGGCTCTCTAGAACCCAGAGATGCTCCCACTGGCGTAAGATTCACCCCTTCTGCACTCCCTTTTCTCCCTGCCCTGATTGCAGCTTTTGGTTTACATTAGGGAGCCCTGAACACAGTTTACCAACAAGCCAGTAGGCAGCAGCTGCCTCAGATCTAAGCCTTTTCTAGTCAGCACCAACTGCATCCATCACAAATAGGAAAAACCCAACTAGGAATTTGAGTAGGTCAAGGTGAAAACCACACTTCCCAAGGGAAAGCTATTATAGTGGGTTTCACCTGTTGAACTGGATCCAAGTGAGTCACAACTTTTTGAATTAAGTTCAGAATTACAGCGGGGTTTTTTTGTCTGCATCAATGTTAATTCATCACCATGATTACCAATCAGAGCAACTAAAATGGGTTGTAGCTTGAACTCAAATTAGTAGAAAACCTTGACTTGCAAACTACTTTTCTCTCAAAACTTCAAGTAACAACTAAAATTTTTTTGTTGTGAGAAGTATCTGTCCCCATTCCTGCCTGTCTGGCCTCTCTAGCCCCACTCTTTCTCTCTCCCCCTTCCTCTGTGGGATTTTTCAATGTGTAACTGCAGCTCTCAGTGCTACCGACTTCAATAATTCTGTGCAGTAAACCATGATCACTGCAATTCTGCAGTAAGTCTTCACTGCTCCTGAGCAAAGAGCATCTACCCATACAGCTCAGGAAAGCCAGGCCCTCTTGTTAGGATTAGCATTTTTAGAAAAAAACGTGCTAGTACACTAGGAAATATCACTGAGATTAAAGTAAAATACTGGAGCTGAAAAGAGCAAACAGTACGGTGTATCAAGTCTATTATCTGTACTTATAGACTATGGTTAAATACCACTTTCTCCTGCTAAACCACCCCCCACATACAACAACCTGTATTAATGATTTTATGAACTACAACTTCAAATGTAGTATGTCGACTAGAATTCATTAATAAGTATTTAACATATACACATGCAATATAAAAAATGTGAGTATGTGTTTCTATAACATTAAGCAGCAGTAACACTCTGTCAATGCCCTTCATTTACTTTGCATGAGAAGGGCTGGGAAACAGTTTTTCACTCATGTGAACGAGGGAAGGAAATACATTCTCATTTTAAATTTGATTTGACCATAGCTACTCTTAAAAACAGAACTCTGTAGAATTATATATATATATATATAATGACTGAAAATTTTCAATCAATAAATCATTGTGCAACCCTTCCACAAAACTGTTAACTAAATATGACTTTTCAGACTGGCACAGAAACTATGTTTAATCATTATAACTAGTTTCTTGATAAAGGCATTCAAAATAGTTCTAAAGTTGAAAGATTCAACAGAGCAAAACCACAGTACTTAATTAAAAGGGAAAAAAAAGGACTAAAAATAAAAGGACACTTGAAACCAAATTTCATCCTTCAACTAACCGAAGAAATAATGAGAAAGAAACGAAAGGGAAAGTAAACAACCATCTATCTGTATACTGATTGTTCGCCCAGTCTCAACATAAACTGCATGTCAGAGACATTCAGAAACTTTTTAATAGAATAAAAATAACAAATCCCAACAGTCAGGCTGTATCACTGGTTTTTGTTAGAAATCAGACAGAAATGCCAGTTTTCCCACTTAAATGATGATTATACTATGCCAAAACCACCATAGGATTACTTACAGATAGGTATGTTGACAATTATGATACGCAAAGTAAATAAAGATGTAGAGCTAAAATTTAATTTAAAAAAATGTTATCAATGAAGTATGAAAAGGCAGAACACAAAGCCAGCTTTGATTTTTGTAAAATATATCAGAAAAGTAAAAGGGAGGGAGTATTTTTGTCAATTTACAGGCCTGGGATAATATACTACTGAAAGAGCTGACCACTGATATGAGATCTCAAGGGGGAGGCTGCCAGTGAAGAGCTTCAGAGATTGACTTGAAGTAAAAAAAGCCCCATATAATTTACATACTTACAAAATCACCCAAGCTTGAAATTCAACTCATCATTTGTGTCTAGATTTTCCATGTAAATTCTGAGTCCATATTACTTAAATATTCTTAATGTAAATGTATACCAACTTTTTATGTCATATCACTTCAATAAATAAAAACAACTATAAACAAAATCCTGACTACATATTCGGACTCCAGGGAAAACCCTGGTCCCTCAGAGTTTAACAGCAGAACTCCCTAGTATGTTTAAATTCACAGTATGGTATGGTTAAGATGTATGTTTAAGATACCCATATTTGACTGTGTAAATGAAAAAGCCTAAATGTCAACTCAAGCATCTAATTGTAAATGGAAACTCATTCCCTGAAGGCATAATCTTTCACTTCCACACACCAACACAAAAATAAAGATCACACGCAAGGAAAAAACAAACCAGAAGGCCACACAGTTTGACGACCAAATATTTCTTTACTTCAAAAATATATCTTTATATTCAAATTCCAAGTTGTTGCATCATCATAGGAATATACAATCATAAATTTAATTCATCTCGATCATTTGCATTCCCTGGCAAACTGAGCTCAAGCAAAACATCTGGTTGTCAGTGAAGGCCTTGGTTACCTGGTCTTCTGTCTGGGTTCATTATAATGTAAAACAGTCAAAAAACAAGCCTCAAGGTCATGTAATCCATTCTCCACAAAACTGAATTGCCTCACGATTGAACTTTATCCAATAAAAAATAAATTTGATCATCATCCATCACAAAAACCCTTCCGAGTATATGCGGAATGTTTAAATTTTCTTATGAGATGAACACACAAAAGTACAGCAGTTGCATAACTGATTTTGCTTCTTAAAATCTTGCAGAACTTAAGGTCAGTTTGATATTTAACCAAAACTGAAACTAATTAAGAGTATTGAAAAATTATTTTCTTAAGCAGAATTAATGCCTTGGCATACCTCTCATCATTCTTCTTGACTGGAGAGGCTGTTTTTCATTCTTTACCTTAAAACAGTACACATGTGAAAAATGCTTAATGATGCTAAAATTCAGTAGTTAAATATTGTCTATCACTGTTTGCATACTTCAATCCATTTGGACATGGCCAAACAGTGATTTGAAAAATGGTAAATGTCACAATCATAATTTAACCTCTGGTAAATTAACTGCTAAAGAAGTTCTCAGAACTAAGATATGGCCTCCACATTATTAGGTAGCAGGACTCTTCCGCATTGGTTGCACCAAAGATCACTTTTTTGTTAAGTTTCAGTGGTAAATACTTCAAGCAGGAGGTACTGGCAGTCTTCTTACTATTTCCATAGCTATCTTTAGATAGGTTTTAGCCTGTAAAAACAGAAACACACATTTAGCACCTTTCATTTTCTATAAAAAGGAGCATTTTACATCTTGTTAGGCACTTGTTCTTATGCACACATTCAAAGAAAAGCAATGATGTTCAAATAAATGGGTTCAATTTAGCTTATGTTCCAGGAAAATGATGCACTAATACATAAAATTAGTACAAGCATTATTTAAAATACTGGCGGAGAGGGTTCTTGGTAAAATTTAACTTGGATATTATTCTAAGACTAGAACTTTACTGAATAATTTGTCTTTAAGAGCAAACAGAGTCAATTGTCTGCTGGAAGAGAAGTGTTGAGGAGGAAGCACACTCTCTAGTCCCACAAGTACTATTAATTATAAACTTCCCTCACCATGATAACCAACATGCATCATGCACAGGACAGAAAATCACAGAAAACAACAACAACAAAAAAAAATTTTCCGAGACAATGAATTCATTACAGACTACACTACACTACAGAATTTCCTATTCAGACATTTAAAATTTAAATATTTTCAAAAAAAGACATCTTTCCTGAAGACTGAAGTGGGTATTGGAAAGAACTAATTCTGCAACTCTAGAATCCAGTTAAATCTCTCTTCCACACCAACCTGTGGCATCTGGTCAGACACCTTCAAGCTGCAGGGCACAAGAGCACAGAACTGCAGGACTATGGGAAGCAACCCAAATTAGCATACCTGTGTTAACATCTCTAAAAACCATGACACAGCTAGGACCATGATCGGTATAACATCAAGTATCAATAAATTTAATGTCAAGAGATGTATAAAAAACTGCATAAAGTCCAGCACAGAACAAACCACAAAATTAAACCAAATAGTTCCTGTACCACTCAAAAAGTTGTAGTCGAAATAGAAAATGTCTTCTAAAAATATCTCAAATCTTGATATAAGGATTTTTAACTAAAAGAGTATCTTGGGGGGTGTGTGTGTATATACATTGTTCCAGAAGCTGATTAGTTCCACTGTTAAAAAAGCACACCTTATCTATAATTTGAATTTGTCATGATTCAATTTCTGGCTGGTGCATCACGTTCTGTGTCTGTCAGTACACAGCAAAGTCCCCTATTTGAGTTTGCACTTACTCCATAGGACTGTAATCAATCTACTTCTCCATCCCCTCAAGTAAGTCTGCATTGACAACCTTCCCTGTTTTACTAGAAATCCCCACAATAATCTCTACTGCTCTGATCCTTCCTGCCCCCTGCAGCACTCTTAAACAGCTCTAACCATGAATTAGACCTTGTATCCCTGATGAGCCTTTAAAACAGAAAACAGACACGTGCCAGAGCTTGAGGGGCGGGAAGGGAAGGTCTGTCTGTCACACCAGGGCCAGTACCACCTGCAGCCAGTGGTCTGAACCAGGTGTCAGCCTTCTGCAGGGCCATGCGCTTCTCACATGTCTCCTCTTTTCTGGGCATGTAGGGTTTTCCTTGCTGACACTCCCAGCCTCAGAGTCTCAGTGTTCACATGACCTTAAAGGTAAAGCCGTGTAATTTTCTGAGTTTGCAGGGAATGCAGACAACCAAGGGAGAATTGTTTTCTCCCATATGCATGACTGTGGCAAAAAATAGAGAATGAACTATAGAACTTAATTCACAGGCATGAAATTCAAACTTCTATGGCCACAATAGTGGTGCAGTTGGGCAACACCCACATCACTTAGCTACTAATGAATGGCCTTGCTGGTCCAGCTACTCCCCAACTATGGTCTTGCCTAGACAAGATAATGGACTAACTTGAAATAAGGTGATTGACTGAAGTCAAGCTGCCTTTGCAGTTAAGTATTTGACTGATTGGTGTAGGAGCACTCCAGCTGGGAATTCTGAACTCTCAAACAGTCCTGCAGGCAGCTCCAACTTTGCACAAATCATGTGTTTTAATGAGTTAATTAACAATTTACATGGAAAATCTGGCCCCTTCTAGAGATTGCCCAGGCTGTTTTCCCGCTCCAGAGTTGACCAAGTTGTACACAGAATTATTAATCCACCATAAACACACTTAATTGCTTGTGTAAATGTTAGGCTATGTCAAGTTCCAAAAAAGCTTAAAAGATTTTTTTCACCCAAAAATGCTGTTAAATGACTGTCTGAGTAACAATTTCTCAGTGTACACTGATTCTTATTTGCCAAACAGCTGATATGCTGCTTTGCAAAGGAGGTTCCTCATGCAATTCCTTGTAGCCAGTATGCTAGTATCACCCAGCCCTAGAGTTACTGACAATTGGTCTTACCTGCTAAGCAGCCCTTTTTTTTGTTTTCCTAGACCACTGCTTTGTCTGTTGAACAGACCAGTATCTCATTAATGTCCTTAGAGAACTCTACCAGTAACCTGGCTTCGACAAAAATCAACTGTTTTGAGCCTTATTTTCCTACCTTTGAACAAATCCTTTAGCAATGAGTGAGGGCTTGTCTATCAACATACCTGAAAGGTTTAAATGGAATCTTGGCGACTGCCAATATGCATTTCATAAAAACAACCCTATGTGTATTGAAGTTTCCCCTATTCGTGATCTTTTCAATGTCACATCTGGAGACAAGAGAGTACAATTCAGCTATTTACTCCACCATTACTTAGCACAAGAAGCTGGGTTGCAACTGAAAGTGGAGAGGGTTTATTATTTCCTTCCTGTGTGGAAAACCAGAAGAGGAAAAAGTAAAGGATGAGTTCTTATTCATCACTCTCCATTTTCATTTTCATAGGATAAAAGCAAACTTCACAGGTCAGTTATTCCTTTTATGTTTGAAAGCTCTAAAGGAATGGTTTACAGACTTTCTGAAAACCATTTTTTTGTTGATGGACTACTTTATATTGAACAATAACACACTGGTTATCCTTCTCCCTGGTTCACGAGGATGAAGAAGTGCATAGAAGACAGAATGCCCTAAAACCAGACCAGACTTATTTATTCTGAACACTGCCTAGATGGGGTCTGAGAGGAGCACAAGAAAGGGCAGAGGTAGAGTTGGAAAGTGACATTCATAGAATCAAAAGAGGTGGGTAACAGCGATTTGAGAGACTGTTCACCTTTCAAACATTGGTACAAACACTGCCAGAAGTACACAGTTCTTAGGACCTCAAGGGCACAGCAGACGAAGTGAATAATGACAGTATAGATGGTGGAGTAGGAAATGGAGAACCTGCAATGATGTTCAGGAAACAGAGTGAAAAGTCCTACTTAGCCTAAATAATCAGAACATCCTGATTCATTACTCAGTAATGAATCTGTATTATCATGAGATAATAGATGTGGGGTAGATTTAAACTGCAAGACTTTTTTTTTTAGCTCATCTAATTAAGCTCTACCGTAATCCTAGAGAAATATGAGCCTTTCAGTTATGGCACTTCATTCTCCCTAAAAATCTTACCTGTGAGGGAATTATGCATCACTGCTAAGATTACTGCGAACAGACTGCAGAGGTCACAGCTGACCCTGACCTGTTCTCATGGAGCAGACTGGATTGGTTTGAGCTGTGGGTTTGCCTTCCACTGAAGTGCAGATCCTAGCCTGCAAACATCTCATTACACTGGCTTCCAGTACCTGGCACAAAGGCCACAACACAAACACAGAACCAATTTACAATCAACAAAGTCAAAACACATAGGAGCTGATATCATATTTGCCTTCAGCCAAACCACTGCATGCAAACAACTTCAGAGCAGCAACTGAGAAAACGCATACTGATACCAGCACTCAGTTGCAGGCCTAGTGCACCAGAGAGTATAAATCCCAGTACTGACACGGTTTCTATTTGCAATTACAAGATTCCAAGACTATTAAGATGCTTTATACAGCCCAGAAAATCCAAACGAGTATCTATGCAAGTCCTCAATGTCTGGAATAGCAAATGCTGCAGATGCTACTATACTTGTAAAGAAGGAAAGGGAATTTAAATCTGCTCAACATTGCTAAAGGAAGCTAGCAACCACGAGCAACTAATTAAATAACGACTATCACAAGGACAAATGCTAGACTTAGCTGCCATCTACATGAAAATAATCACAGTTGAGAGCTTTTGTTCTTATTAGCACTCTCTGCTAAACCACAGTCCATGTTCCAGTTCAAACAGATTTTTAAACAGCTTTAATTTCCATGGAAATTGCTTGCTACTTTGACACAACTCCCGTCTTCAGTGCGTGACTGGAGCTGCCCTCTAATATCTGTATTTTACTGTAGTGAACTCAGAAGGCACTAAAAGCATGATGATAAACACAGCTTCAAAAGAGATTCCACTTCAGATAAAAGCTTCATGTCACCCAGAGAAATTCTTGATGGCTGCAAGAGGTCCAGAGCCTTTCCCACTCTGTCCTCCTCTGGGCAGATCTACCATAAGATTATTTTTGCATGTACTGGCAACTACTGCCAAGCTGCAATGGAGACTCAGGTCAGAAGAGGAGGCTTCATGAGACAATAAAAGTCAATCCACACATTTTAACATGAAATGAAAGAGATGGGTAAGCTGGATTTATGAAACTAAAATCTTAAGAAAAATCACTAGTGCTCATGGGAGATTTCCTGTTAATCCTATATAACAGCAGCTGCAACAGCCAAGCCACTCTCTGAGGGAGCCTCAGCTGACAGTACTAATATTCCAAGGTGCCATTATGCATGTACAACACTCAGATGCCATTACAGACATCTAAAAAGACATCCTGTCCAGAAAACATGGCTAAGTAGCACAGTACAGACCAAATGCAGCACAGTAACATCCTTCAAACAGACTAACCTGCCACTCAGAATTTTCTTCACGGGACCGAACCATAAATGAAGATCTGATGATGCAGTGTACTATCCACACCCTGAATGAAGGATTTGAACCTATACATACCAAATGTTACTGTGATCATTCAAAGGAAGCCTCAATGATACAGCATATTATAAATCACATTATGCAACCTTCTTAGGGGTTTGCTTTTCTTTTGAAAATAATACACCCTGGATTGACTACTCATTAAATGGAATTACTGATGACAGCTAAACAACACCAAATATGAGTCAATGATTATTTGTTACCAATACTTGAATTTTTCTCCAACTATTTCTTGCAAGTTTTAAAAGGCTGTACGTTTTCACCCTACTTATACATAACCCTTTCATACAGTTGTACAGGAAACATGTTTCTGAATACAAATTTCACCTCTCTCTTTGGATGACACCACAGTAAGGTTTATAACATTATGCCTTAATTGAAAAGAGATTTTAACCAGACTTATTTTGCTCTGTTATGTCAGACTGCTGATGCCTCATGTCCCTGCTTTCCACCTGACTGGGCTTTTCCTCTCCCCTTACAGATCAGCGTGCAATTTATTGGACTAAAAATTCTTCACCAATATATATGAATATCTGACATCTGCAAGACTGCTGAATATATTCCACATTGTTAAATGTGTGCTAGATAGTAACAGAACCTCCCTCAAGAAGTATGTGAGGTCTGTATCATACACTGGTCTTTATCACAAGCTGGATATGATGACATTAAGAATGTTTTTCAGCCACAGGTCCTGGTTTCCTTGCTCCAGGACGAGCTCTACCCAAGTCATAAATTCCTCACCATACTGCATGTAAATTTGTGAATATCTGCAAAGGGCTGTGCAATCTGGGGATTCCAACACTCTAAATTATGATTCATCTGCTTTGCTCCTTTTCACCTTTCCCTGCTTTCCCAATATACTCTACTTGATTTTTACGGAACAAGAGGATGAACTCAGTATTTTTCCTTAATAGATTCCAAACATTTTCCATAACAAGTGGCAAGAAAACGCTAAGGAACTAACTGACCATTACGTGTTTCCTGGAATGTGTTTTTCCCCCAGAATGGAAGTGAATGGGCACACTGGTACAGCAAATGTATTTTGTACTTGATTGAGCTGCTTCTTCAATCTTAAGACAGGTGGGAGTTTGATGCTCAACTGTCAAAGATAGCCTGTCTGTTCTACAAAGGTCTTAATAAATCCACTGTGCCATCAATGCTGTGATACACCCAAAAGTTACCAGCAGTAACTCCTCACAAGATAACCACCAAGTGCTCCGTAACTCTCTGGGTTTTGCATTCACAGACGAAAGAGCTCTTAGGAACCTCTTACTTATCTCTTCCCCCAGAGTTGATGGAGAATTCACTGGGCATTTAAACAACTCATTTGGTGGAGGAATGACTGCGCGGCAATTAAGCATGCTCTGTACCTCTTACCTGAAGGCTTCAGGATGCCTCTTCCAAACACCTGTTTTGCCACTGGCTCCTTCACATGGGCCATAGGACTTTCCCCTATATCTGTGCATGATCAATTTCACCTGGTTTCAGTGATTCCTCATTTGTTTTCCCTACTCTACATTTTACCCTACTTTTTTGCCCTATTCTATCATTTTAGCAGCATTCTTGACTTTCCTTTACTAGCTTTCACTGTTTAGTGACTCTTTTGTATGTTTGAGTGAGCAAAACAATGAAGCCTTAGTCAGCCATCCACCTCCACAACCTAATAGAGGAGAAAAATGCTCAATTAATCTCCAGAAGGGTCTGGTAAATCCTCACTGTTTATTAGACTAAGAAATTATTGGCTTCTTGTAGAGGATCTTGGGTCACTCCTAACTGCTGCATTAGGCTGACATGTGAGTACAGCAATATTCAATTTCTACAGCACATAAAGTCTTGTCAATGAAGAGTATTAAGAGAAAGTCACAGTTTAAACAACTAAGCTGACAGAAACACTAGTGTAGACAATGTTATACCAAGAGCAAAATCATTTTATGAGCACTGTTTCTTTCTCCCTGAGAACTGCCTCAAGCTTCACCAGAAGAGAACTCCAACCCTTAAACCTTCATATCCTTTAGCTATATTGTCAGCCCTTTCCATAAGCAGATTAGTCCTGTGTATTCTTGCCCTCTCTAAGGAAGAACTTCCTAAGTTCAAACATGCACAATTCTAGAAGTAATTTTCTTTTTCAGTTGTTAACAATTTCCTTGTCATTTTTGAAAAGGAAACCCCTTTTCCACCAACTACATCTAAGGTTTAAAATAATGAATTTAGACAGGTTTGCTTACACATTTTGAAATTCTAGTGTAGAGTCAGAGCTATACTTTTATATATCTGCAAGGCAAGTTGAATCCCATAGCAAACATGTAAGCAAAACAAGTATTATCTGGCATATTTTAGAAACACCCTTTATTCTAGGCTTGCCAGAGCTTAAAAAGTGTGACAGCACGCTGGGTTTCTAAGAAGTCAATCAGCATTCCTTATTCCCACTGTTTGAATCTACTAGGTGTTATTTCAGGTCTGTGATTCTGTATTTGATTTGTGTGTTCTAACAAAATCAGCTCAGAATTTTGTATAAAAATCCCCTGCACATTTATGAGACAAGAGCAGAGATATATTCAGCAGATATTGCTCTCTCCCTGAAAACTTGCAATTGTTCATGTATGAATAGCCATAATTTTAGTTTATTTGAGAAACATGGTGATGAGTGTCATGTATTAAAGATTAGAATCTGACCTTATATGACCTCTTCCACCATCAGTTACGTACTAAGAATTTAATTTTTCTTTTAAAATATACGAGAACAACAATATTTTTTCTTGTCTTTAAAATGAGAAGCAAAACAGGGATAAAGGGAAATTGTTTTCCATTCTGTAGAGACTGGTGACATTTAAGAAAACCCTCACTCTCCAAGGAGAATTATTATCTCACAGACACAATGGCAGAGAAGGATATTAAGAGTTTTCCCCTGAGTCACACATCTTTGTAAATCTTTATTCCTTTTCATATTTAACTTAATTGGCACAAATGGTGATTATAACACATTCTTTTGTCATCAAGAACATAGTACGAGAATGAACAGATGGCAAGACAACAGACTTTCTTGTCTTTTTCTTATTTTCAGAACCCTATCCCCTATGTCTGAATTTTTAGATCAACAGTCCATCAGGCTATAGACCTTTGGCTATTAGAAATTTCTGATACCATGAGCTGTGAGCCTTCCATCTTAAGTTTGTTCAGCTGTTTTATTTCACCTTGGACCAAATCTATGCATCCATTCAAACCTTCACACTGATGATCAAACTTCCCAGAGAGAAATTACTACATGGATTATAAGTATTCCTTTTCACAAGGACCTGAACTCAAGATCACTACATTCTTCCACAGCGTGGGCCTTACCTAAGTCTAGCCAAAATACTGCATTGAATTGGAAATCAACACGCCATAGTGCTGCCACTTCTCCATCAAAACAAAATGACATATTACCATGGTAAGACTGTCACTGTTCCTCCAGAATCCTGATCAGTGTCTTAATAATACTGGATTAAAAATGTTAATCCCGTACTCCCTTTTTTTATCCTCTAAAATACTGGGAAGGAAAAAAGCATTTCAGTATGCCCCTAATTATCACGATATTAAAAAAGTTACCAATATTAGAATGTACCTGTCTATCTTATCTCAGATTGATTATAACACCTCTTATCAGCATTAATCATTTTTTTCACTATAATATCTAAGCAACAGTCAAGATTGAGGCTGTATCATGCCATATACTGTGCACAGCACCATGCCTGAAGGCAAAATCCAGGAGAGGAAAAAGAAAATACCAGACAGGAAAATCTTACTCTATCAGCATTAATGAATTTCTATATGTACAACTGCTTTTCTTTAGAATTGTGTATTTGACTCCCACCCACCGACTCCCTACTCTCCATAGGTAATAAAACAGTACAGTAAATGCATCAAACAATCCATTTCCTCCTGTGTGTAAATTGCTTCACTTCCTGCTGAAAACAACCCAAGAAGTGACAGTTTCCAGGCTCAGCTACCAAAGGCTCAGCTGACAGTTTTAGAGGATCTACATTGGCTGCAAGGTCTCATGAGGCTTGACACTGACCTTCCTCCTCTTGGCATGCCAGGACCTCGATCAAATCTTCGTGATTCTTAATGATTCAGCCTAATTAAACAAAGCCAAACCCACAGAAGCAGAACGGGTGACCAGCATTCCAAAATCAAGGGCCTGAGTTACTTAACGATACTACCTTCTTTTACCTTTTTTCCTTAAGTTCCATTCAGATACACATTCTTGAAACAGCAATACCAAGAAGCACTCATCATTCACTTTTAGAGGAGGGCTTTTTGTTGTTTTAAGTGCCATGCACCCAACTTACAGCATCACTTTGAGGCTGAGAGATCACAACAGGCTGTCCTGAATCACATGTCTCCCGTATGTTAACATGTAGTGGAACGTCTCCTGCATCAAAGATACCAAGATACACATATGTTAAGACCTAATATTTTTTAAATGTTTCTTTAAAATAGCCCTAAAGCAACTTGATATCAAATTGCAGTTCAGTATATTCTTTGAATTACTTAATCTTCAAAAATTAGCATTTAAAATGAAAATTGGCTGCAGTACAGTTTCCTTACACCTGTAATGAATAATGCCAAACTGTTTTGGATGTCTCAATCTCTGAATAGGAAGGACCAGTAGAGAAGGCAGGGCTTTTTGCCTCAAATACACAGAGACACACAGGCTGAGATATCAATTATTTTGCGTACATTAAATAAATTGCCTGAGTGTTAGGCAAATGCTCATCGTGCAACTTGCTCTTCAGCCTATCTGCTCATTGTATTCTTTTCAGTGCTGCTTTAAGATTTTAATCACTGTTCAAAGACTTCTTTGAATACTTAATTTCCAAATAATAGCATTTGTTATTGTCCTTATTAGGCCTTGGATCCAATTCAAAGGTGGACAACTATTCAGTTCATTCTTCTTTCCAGCAGAAATCTTCTTTATATTCTGCTTTTATAATGAGCACGGAACTGTCGGAGAGGAAAGGAACATTCTAAAAGAGAATCAATTAGCAGCCCTATTGCATTCTGAAACATACTTTCTGAAACACAGATTTCAGCACTACAAAGAACTTGGAAGCTGCTATGTTTAGTTCACTGTTACATAAATATATAAAGTGAACTGTAGACCAACTTTCTTTTAATGGAAGATATGGGTACATTTTACATCACAGATGGATGCAGACAGAACAGCCTACCTTAGTTCAACTCTGACTGATGTCAGAAATTGTATCAGTTTAATTCATACACTTCAGCAACATTTCTTTCACTCAAATCAAGCCAGTGTAAATCACTAATATTCAATGTATTCAGAAAAAGAAACATTATAAAAACTTTATGAAAATTTACAAAGTTCGAGAAAAAAACAGAACCCAAAGCAAGCAGGAATACAAACAAAACACAATTATGCCCACAAAACTTCAGGAAAAAAAATTCAGAGGCAGGGAGAGAAAAATCAGCAGCACAAAATCTTTCACACAAACCTTGTCACACTTTCCTTTAGGGAACAATAAAAAAAACAAGACAATCAGAAGTATATGAAATAATGAACTACACTTGAAAGTGTCCTGGCAACTGCTAACTGCCTTCTGTCATAAACAAAAATTAATGAAGTATTCAGTAATATTAATGGCAGCCAACTCTGAGCAAGCAGAGGGGAAATACTTTTCAATCCTGCACATTGCTACTTTGCAGAATTTGTCAGATGTCAGCTTGTCAGGTTTCAAAGGAGGACTAGGTGCTTATTTAAACAAATGGATTAGCCATAGGTGTTGCAAAATATAAGCAAAATAAATTCAGAAATACTAATTTTAAATATATACCCTTTCTAAATATATATATGAAAAGTTCTCAGTGTTTTGGGGCACAGTTCAAATAATATGGAGATAAAACTTCCATTTGCGATAGGTTAACGTAAAATCTGTAAGCAGTAATTATTACGACACCATATGGTATTATTATGTAATGGTCATCCCTGGAAGGAGTGTACTAATCAGATCAAGCACTGTAATTCTAAACTTAACTCCTGGGGCATTATTCTTAATCGTAGTCAGAGCCTTCACTGACAGTCTGAAGTTAAACTTAACTCTGATTTTCTTTGTCCATCTCATCTATCCCCTGCTAAACCTGTACCTCTCTCATCTCACTCCTAATTAAATACAATCACAATCAGCTCTGCCCTCTTAGGAAATATCACAACCCACCAACGGGACCAATGGCACAGTAGCTCATCTATGTCTGTGTATCTAAATGCATGTTTGATTCCACTGCTTGCAGAGCATTTGCATCCATCCACATAACCAGGACTGTAGAAGCCCCCCTGGGCTCCAATCATAACTCATTATATATTCAGAACACTGAAAGATAGCCCAAAAGCATGTCTTTAATTATGTGTAGCCTTACTATCTTATATCTATGTCAGACCTTGATGTTTCTGTGTTGATCTTTCTAAGTGAGCTTCCTGGCTCTTTTAAATGAATTAGCTATGGAAAATCATTGTGATAATTACAGTAATACATGGAAACACATCATTAGCACATGCAATTATCCCGTTTACCAACTTAATTATGCTATGTTACATTCTTTACTTACAGCACAGGTTGAACCATGCCTTTTTAAAATAGCAAAGTATATTTTAAAGAACCATGTATATTTTAGCTTATAGGTATACCAGATGGCTAATCATAGAATCATGGAATGGTTTAAGTTGGAAGGGACCTTAAAGAACATTTAGCTCCAAACCCCCTGCCATAGACAGGGACACTTTCCACTAGACCAGGCTGCTGAGAGTCCCATCCAATCTGGTCTTGAACACTTCCAGGGATGGAGCATCCACATCTTCTCTGGGCAATCTGTGCCAGTGCCTCACCATCCTCACAGTAAAAAATTTCTTCCTAATATCTAATTTAAATCTACCCTCCTTCAGTTAAAAGTAATTCCCCCTTGTCCTATCATTGCTTGCCCTTGCAAAAAGACTCCAGCTTTTTTGTAAGCCCCTTTAGGTACTGTAAGGCTGCTATAAGGTCCCCACCGAGTTATTATGTAACACCCCATTTAATTTAAATGAAAAAAATGAGAAAACATTTATTGGCATTACTGGACAGAGTTTAGGTCTGTCCTAAGACTAAAGAGAATTCTTGGTTATTTGTCAAAATTGTTGTATAATCAATAACATAATGAATTGTAGATAATACAGCACATTGATATAAAACCAATTCATGTTCTGGATTGTTTGTATATACAAAGATTTAAGATACAATTCAAGAATCAACACTGCCATTACAAGAATGACAAGGAACAGTGCATACTACTTATTAGTTCTATTAGATCTGAACACTGTCTGAATATAGAGTAATCTAGGATTATGCAGTTCCATAGTTCATGCTTCATGCACACCATTTAAGTTTTTCTTCAAAAATAAAACCATTTCCATATGCTTACCCAAAATATCCAACCCAAGAGTTTTTGCAAGATCTCTTACACCATCAGATCCGAAAATATGCGTCTCATGCTTACATTTGGGACACTGGAAAACACTCATATTTTGAACCAGTCCTAAAACCTGTTAAGGTAAAGGAAAGGATGTTCAAACCTGGCATTCAAGCACTGGTATTTCCACTATTCATCTTGGACAATAAAGATCAACTAAGAATCAACACAGAGTACTCATTTAAAATAGGAATCAGACTCATTAACAGCTCAGTTGCACCATCATTTGTGTGTTATTTCAGTTTTATCACATTTATACCTCTCAAAATCTAACAGACTTAATTGTAACAAAAAGCACCTCTTGCACCAGCCTATCTTGCCAAGAACTCTCCCTGCCAGTATTTCATTTTTGCACTCTGAATACCAGAAGAATTTCCATGCTGTGTTTTACAGTTTTGTACCATGCACTTTCAGGAAACAGAAACACACCATTACAAGGAAATACACAATCAGGCATGCTTTTAAGATATTTTTATAAGTTATCCTGTAGGGAAATGTTTTCAAAAAGAACCAGATTTGCTCTTGTTCTGAAGAGCAGAAACACATTTTAAAGATCAAACAAAAGAAACAGTTATGTGAGACTAAGTGACAAAAACCACAGCATGCAAATCTAATATACACATCCTGGGTACCTTTCTGTTGATGCCAGGTGTTCAATATCATCGTTACAAAATATGCCAAATGAAAACAAAACAACAAACACAACAAAATCTTCTCTCACAATGTACAAATAATGCTAGTGATAGCACTGATCTCATTTTATTCACCTAGTAAACAAAACTCTTCACTGAGGCAGAACAGAATTTCCAAAAGCGATAAAAACAGCATTCAAAAGCTGCAAGGTGAAAGTTTCTACCCATCTAATTAACAGAAGACCTGCTTTAAAAGGTTCCATGTTACAATACTTCACTGTCAGATTTATATGTTATCTAGATATGTCACACAAACTATAGCCAAGTTTTAACAATATGACTATGTATTTTATATCATTATTTCCTTTGTAGCACTTTGTACTTCTACATTTCCCTGAGCCTTCTAGTTCTGTGCTTGGACAAGCTGGCCTAGTCATTAGAGAAGAAACATAACCCCTATGCTAATGAAGCATATCTAAAAGGATACACCAGTGTTCGATGCAACCAACAAACATAACTACTCTCTCCCACAGGGATTGACACAAGAGTAAGAGGAACAAGTTTCTATTTACTGGCACATTGTTACAGGTAATTTTCCCATCCAGTTCTTAAACTAGGAGAGACATGTCCAAGGGTACAAGGTGCAGGAACAGTAAAATGGGATCTCTATGGCCACAGCCTTCTATGGATGACCTCTGAGCAGGCAATCATCCTGCTCTCATTAAAGTCAAGTCATGGAATTTTCACAATGTTGGTAAACTGGAGGACGCTGGAAGGAACATTATTTGACAAAAGAAAAATATTATTTTCACCAGGATACAGGGCAGCCATTTACAACTGTATCTCCAATGCTATATCAGTTTAAGAGGCCCTATTTACTGTCCTTTATGTTTCCATTTCAACAAACACTGCTAAAAGCAAATGATGTTTCAGCATTACACAATAACTTTTCAGTGTTGGTCCTGTTTGTCAGCCAGTAAGTAGTGCACATTTATTAATTCATAAATTATTCTTCCAGAGTAAGAAGATTTTTTTAATATTAAGATGCCACTTAAAAATACTAAGCTTAAGATAGAATTTGTGCAAATAAACAACTTTCCCACTGAAGTGTATTTTTAACATGCATATTTCTGGACATACATTTACAGAAGGAAGAGAGTTGACTACAATCTTTAGAGCTTTTAAATCTACAAATAGGTCTTGCTAATGAAGTTAGTAATAACTCTCATTTCTCTGCTCAAATAATAGACTGGTAATAGCTTCAAAGCAGCTGTTACTGTCTACGCTAAGTATCCTGCAAGCATGTGTAGACTATTCAAGTCCTTAGTGAGCTCCTTTTCCTCTACATTTCTCGGCAAACTTGGCTCAGTAATGACATGAAAACTAGTATTTAGGAGATGACTCACAATGCAGGAGCTAACCTATAGCAGCAGAGGAGAGTATAATCACAATGCACATAACTGAATTTCATTTATTCAAATTGTTATTTTAAATGGTGAAGAGACACCTATCAAGAAATAACAGGAAATTAAAGAAACCTTTCATTATGAATTATCTGCACACAGTTTCTGAATGTTTACATATTTCTTGTGCTCAGCCAATGTTTTGGTTACACAATAAATCATGATTAAGTCCAAATATACTACCTTCTAAGTTAAAGAAAGTACAGTGAGAAAACGAAAGGTCTCCCTATTTACACCAGGAGAAAACTCCTGAGGGACCCACTGAAGTAATCTACTGTACTTCAGGACAGATGGTGCAGAGCTCTGACTTCAGTCTGATGGGGACTGAAGTGAGCAGGGTTACAGTTTCTTGATCTGCCATCAACTTCCTACATAACCATGAGTCAGTCACTTCACACTGTAGGGCATGAGGTAAACATGCACAGTATTTCTGTCTTCCTACCTTTCACCTTATAATGAGCAGTTTTTGGCTTGAACATCTGCTCCTAACATGAAGCCATAATCTTGTCTGGGTACTCTGGATGCTACAGAAATACCAGTAAGAACACAGCCAAACCAGCAATTATAGTATAACTTAAAAGGAAATACATAGCTGATTTTAACCTAAGCAGTTTTCTGAAACCAAAAAAATACACAACATAACTTCACAATGCAAGAAACCTTCAAAAAAAGTTGCAGATTTAACTAAAACCTTGTCTTTTTTTTCAGGGATATGATTGATGAGATAAACCAAACTGAACTCAACTCACCTTCAGGAGGTGAAAATAGGCAATTTTTTTCCTAAATACTCAAAAGTTATTCACTCTGAGTCACCTCTGGAATGCAAAAACACACTGACCAAACTCACATAAAGAGCAAGAATCTTAAAAAACCTGCTGTGATAAGAGCCAGCACCACTTAGCAAACTCCTTCCTTGGTGGAAGTGTAGGTGTGCTCCTCTGCACAAGAGACGACACTCCTCTTTTAAAAGTATGTCCTAAGACTGAAAATACTACTTTTAACTGGGTTTAACGTTCTCATTGCTGGCTTTTCATCAGCTCCTTCAGTAATTCTGCTTTAAATTTCAATACCATAAAGGTCAAAGAAACAACATTAATGATTGTGACTTGGCTGTGGTAATACTACATGTTTCATGTGAGCCTTTGATAACTAATAACAGTAAGTATGAGAGGAAGGTGGTATATGTAGACCCTTGTGTACACCGGAGACTGTCGTTCATTAAATATAAAAAAGCATAGTTCAGCAACTTATGGACTCTGCTTCTTTGAAAAGTAGAATTTGCAAGCACTTTCTTAAAGATGAAAGATTTTAGAGATTAGAATTCTGAAGATCAGTCAATTATATAATCAGGATACGTAATTTTAGCACAGTCTCACAGTTTCCACCTCTTTGACGTAAACATCAGGTTTGAAGTTGTCCATCAGAAATTATATAACTACACTTTCTTTAGATCCTTAGATTTAGCTGACACTTAGAAATGCAATACATAGGCAGGACTTGCTTTAAAACTGAAATAAGTGACACATCTGTACTCATGTACATATAAGGGTGAATAAAATGAAATGAATAAATGAATAAAATGAAGCAGAATCATGAAAAAGGCAAGACCTGATGACTGGTTCAAGCACATTCAAACTCAACATCTGGCATAACAGCTTTACTGGGACTTTTCATTTGATTTAACAAGATCTGAAAACTCCAATGAACCAAAAAAAGACCTTACTTTGTATCTTATCTACCACTAGTCCAATTAATATCAGCCAAGCCTATCCTAGAATGCATGACTTTATTAGAGGCCATTCTCTTCAAGAGCACTGAACAAAACAGTCCTAGAAAAAAAATTTGGTAATGTCTCATTAAAGCAAAAGGAAAATTCAGCAAAGTGTTAACTTGAACACAATTGAAATTGAAGAAAATGTTACAGAATTTTAGCAAACCCAAACATAAAATCAAAACAATAATTTCCACATTATTCTTCTTGTTTTCTTTCCAGCAGCTAATTATAAATGCTACTATACTTTAATTTTCATACAAATATGCTTAAGGAATAGTTCATAATAGCAAATTTATCATGGTAATTTTTTTGGTAAGCTATTCTGTACATTTTTAAAAAACTGGAAAGCAGTCACTTCAACCTTTGGTTGCATTTTTGTAAATTAACAAAGCACCAGCTTTGAACTTTCTTAATAAAGAGAAGAAGCAACATTCACACAGGTAAGCAAGAAAATATCGTTTTTTCTTTACTGTTTGTAATAAGGAAGCATTTCAGTTCCTATTTTCTCATCAACTGCCCATTTCAAAGGAAAAATTAATCTCTACATAAACATACTCTAGAGTATAACATTCAGTTACTTAGCAACTTGTAGCACACAGAAAATATGAAGTCAAAAATGTCAGCCTGTTTAATATTTTCTCCTAATCATGGATATTCTTAAATTCTGCATTTTCCAAACAAGCAAGCTAAGATATAAGCTATAAACCTCATGAAAAACAGTGATTAGACAGCCTTCTACTTGCCATGATAGTCACGGAGCCTTTCAAATAGCAAAGTGTCAGTTAGATACATGCATATCTCCCCCAAAACTTGAATTCATTCTTAAAATATACCAATATGATTTTTGTATATTTCAAGAAGTTTTAGGTTTTAAACTCCAGCACAGACAATGCTGACGAGGACATATAATGAGGACACAGTAAGAGCGTACAATTGAAAAGCATATATTACTTCTTAAGATATTCTGGTCGGCAATCTGATCCATTCCATATGATTAAACAAACTGATTCTGAAGAAATCATGTATTATTATGACCTCAGCCAGAGAAAAATCTTTCCTTTCTGCTAAAGTAAGTTCCTGATACACATATAAGACAGATTTCAATCCTTTTGTTTTAACAAGAATTTATGAAATTCAAGTGAATTCTGAATGTTCACCTATTTACCCTCTATGGATTTTGTTTTACATTTTGGGATAAAAAACTACTGATATTTTTAACATAGAGCCTTACAGGTACATGGACTTTTCTAAACATTTCAGCTCCTTTGTGTGCATCCAGTAAAGCCACATCTTGTGGAGTGGAGACGATGACAGCTCCTAGGAAAAGAAAACATGAAATCCCATTAAAATATGTATTATCAATTATACTGCTAAATATTTTGATTATTTACTACACACCACTACTTCAAAGTAGTCACACATTTATACACTTTTAAGGAAGAAAATCATGCCAGGTTTTTTTATTATGCAATGACCAAAATAACTGAGATACGATATGAAGTTAAGAAAACAATTTAGATATTTCCATCATAACTTTTTCTATGTAGAAACCATTTATATTTTCTAAATGAGAAAAATTATCTAGTGTCATATGACCATGAATAGAAGACAACATGGTCCACATGCTGACAGATTGCAGAGGTGGTACTCTGGGAATATCTACACAGTAACTGTCTCATAAAAGCTTTTAATTTAACAATAAGCCTTATCCTAAAATCAAGAGGCAGCTGCTCAGTAATCAGACTGTTGCCTTCAGGACTTGCTACGCTTTCTCATCCAAGCATTGACAGGCACAGTCTCGAGACATGTCACACAGGCACAGCACTAGTGTGTTTGTAGAAATGATACCGCAAAGAGGTCAACTCATGCACACTTGTGCTAGGTTTGAATAAAGGGCAGTTGCTCGCTGTTCAGACATGGCTCCAGGTTACCACATAATTAGTACCTGCAAGAGTTATTAAGCATATAAAACAGCTAGAGCTCTTTGTCAAAGGTTAGACTCTAACGTAAAGTAAACCTACAGGTTACTATTATATACTGTATTATTGTATTACTCCTTGACTAATACAGCCTGCAAAACCAATAGAGACATTAGAATAGTCTAACTTCACAAAGAGCATCCTTTTCCATATGCTCAGGGGTCTCAAATATTATCTCCTCAAAACTTGCAACAAAAAACCCATTCATGATCGTCCCTATTTCAGAAAAATGTAACATACAAGAGGACATTACTGTCCAACTGATTAGCTTTGTTTTCCCTGTGACCATCTAGGGTCAGAAGTATCTGTTACATAAAAATGTAGAGTGACATTAAGCCAACCATGCACAAGAAACTTATGCCAAACTTCACACTAACAGCAATTTACAACAGAGAATTTTAGATGCTTGAGACAGAGTTTCCTACTGGGGCTGCAGTTTCCAATCTCAGTGTACACAGCAAAGGAACAGGTGGGTAGATACCCAGAGGCGTGCAACCCTGGCTGACAACGCTGGCAGGGGGCAGAGCATCAGAAGTCCTGCCATTCTGAGAGCACTCCTGGCTCTGGCAGCACTGGGACAGGGAGCCCTGTCCCTCCCACCATTCGCCTACTGCCAGGTGGCATCCTGCCTGCCTGACAGCCAGCCGCTTCCAACCACCACCTGACAGTGCCTTTGAATGTTTTCCACCAGCGTTCTTAACCTCTAATATGTGAAAGAAAAATACAATCTGGCACCTCACTTCTGAAAAGCTGCCAATCTCTGCCTTACACAGTATTATGAACAAGTCCAAAAACTGAACAGCATATGTAATGTACCAGCAAATGCAATTTCCCTATTGTCTGCTAAAACTCTGACATCGAAATAATTTGCTGGTTTTGCCAAGACAACCTGCTTCCAATAGCATCACAGAGAATAATGTGAAAGCCATTTGGTTACATCCAAGTCACCTTAGCTCCTCATTTCACTAAATGCAGGGTTACACTTTTCAGCCAACATTGAAACGTACAGTTAATTCCACAAAATGAATACACCTTTGCGCAGAAGCACAGGCCACAAATAAATAATTTAGACTCAATGTCCTTGAGTTTTCTGCATATTTGTAAAACAATGATCTTTCAATACTTGAAAAAAATACTTATTATAGCTTTTTTCAAACAAAATTGGAAATTTGTGCATTATGTATATACACCCATGTTGGTTGCTTCACACTTTTATTCACACTCTTCTCTCAGGATGCTGGCTCAGCATTCCCTGGATCTCCACATACAAGCTAATATCTAGTCAACAAGACTGAAGCCTACATTTTCTGGTGCATTATTCCTTTATTTAAGAATCTAATAATTGGCAACAAAAACACCCACTAGAACCACAAGCATCTTAACTGAGAGTTATTTTTGACTAACAAATTCTCATCTAAAGTGAAAAAGCAAAAGTGCCAAAATGACCCAGTGGCACATTGCAGCATTTGGGCTGCCAAAAATACCAACTCTCTGTATAAAAAACCTCTGGCTTCTGAAATAAATGAGTTAAAACTATGCTCATGGCCAATTTGCACGGTTTCTTCCACAAATGAAAGCCAACATGCTCAAGAAGCTGCTGTTGAGGGTGTAATACATATTTCTCTCCTACTTTTCACTCTGAGTTGGATTACAGACAAAATTTATTCACAGCCAGCTTGTACTGACTTATACCAACACCCTGTAAAAATAAGTATCTTTTTCCCTTCTATGGTACAACTGCTAGTCCAGCAAATCCAACCTGAAGTTCAAGAATTCAAATTATTTGAAGCATTATTTCCTTTGCTAGCAACTGAACATGTCAAATAAGACTTTTCACAGTGCTCCCCTCCCTGAATAAGTTTGCATATGTTTAATTCAGAAAGTGATTTAAATGATAAGCAAGAAAGAACACAGCCCACACTTTCCCTGCTATCTTGACTCTACACAGTTAACAGGACTACCAAACAGTAAAGTTGTTTTTACCAATAAAGTAATGGAATCTGAATCTGTGTACATAGTATGCCTCAAAGTAATATGTGCAATGTTTACACAAGTCTGTCTGAATGAGACAAACTAAGGCTGACAAATTGAATGGAGAAGTTGCAGAATCTATAATGCTATCACATTGCACATTAAAACATACCACAAATTCCGTGTTTGCAGTTGTGTGCAGAAGAGTAATTTCTGTCCCGTGAACATACTAAGGATATCTAAGTAGAGCACACATATTTTAACTGAATTATCTACTTATTCATGCATTCCATTTATTTTTGTAATTTCACTGTATTTCAGTTGACAAAAAGCTGACGCATGTTCACCAAATCACACAGAATCAGTGAATGGGTAAGGCTGGAAGGGACCACAGTAGGTCATCCAGTCCAACCTCTCTTAGAGCATGTTACTAAGAATTCTGTTCAGATGGCTTTTGCGTATCTCCAGTGATAAAGACTCCACAGTCTCACTGGGCAACCTGTTCCAGTGCTCAGTCACCCACACAGTAAAGAAGTTCTTTCTCATGCTCAGGTGGAACTTCCTGTACATCAGTTTCTGTTCATTGCCTCTCTTCCTATTCCTCAGCACCACCAAGATGAGCCTGGCTTCTTCCTATTGACACCCTCCCTTCAGATTCTATATACATTGATAAGATANCAGTTGACAAAAAGCTGACGCATGTTCACCAAATCACACAGAATCAGTGAATGGGTAAGGCTGGAAGGGACCACAGTAGGTCATCCAGTCCAACCTCTCTTAGAGCATGTTACTAAGAATTCTGTTCAGATGGCTTTTGCGTATCTCCAGTGATAAAGACTCCACAGTCTCACTGGGCAACCTGTTCCAGTGCTCAGTCACCCACACAGTAAAGAAGTTCTTTCTCATGCTCAGGTGGAACTTCCTGTACATCAGTTTCTGTTCATTGCCTCTCTTCCTATTCCTCAGCACCACCAAGATGAGCCTGGCTTCTTCCTATTGACACCCTCCCTTCAGATTCTATATACATTGATAAGATACCCTCTCAGTCTTCTCCAGTCTAAAAAGGCCCAGCTCCCTCATAAGTGACATGCCCCAGTACCCTACTCTTCTTCACAGCCATTTGCTGGTCTAGCTCCAGCAGCTACATGGCTCTTTTGTACTGAGGAGTCCAAAACTGGACACAGCACTCCAGGTGAGAATGCAAAAAACTATGTTAACTGTATTTTTAATCCTCAGGACACATACAGAGGCAGAACTAACAGCACCTGTAATACTGATGTTTTCCTTTCTTCTTCAATCCCAGATCCTTAGTCTTCAGTAAAAGAAAGCTGTACCTACACAGCACACTGGTACTCACCCTTAGGGTTGACTGGTGTTCAGGAAATTACAAGCACTAAACAGCCTATAATTCCTGTGTATAGAAAATATCACTTATATTCACTGCATCAAAAAAGTTTGCATGGGATGCTCTGAGTTACAAAGTGTACGGTGAAATCTCACCAAGCTTTAGATTGTACCCAATTTGTACCCAAGCAAAAACCAGAGGTCTAAAAAGCAGCTGATAAGCAGCAGTGTAAAAGGTCTACCTGAGGATGAAAAGGACCCCTGTAATACATTCTTTCTTCCCTCCACTGTCTTCACAGACAGACTTCAGAACCAGGTTAGGTGCCTCTCATCCAGAGAGATGTGATGTAGAGTGAAGTGTAACTGACCAGGAAGACTGACAAAGAGTTCTGGAGAATAAAGACACAGAATAATGAGATCTGCTGACTAGTAGGCACTGTTTCTCTTGGCAAGAAACCATATGCTGGCCTCAGTGCAGCTGTAGATTGCGTGACCTGACCACATCATTCATGCACTTTTTGTAGCTCTTGCCACCTTTTCCACTGCATTAATTTCAAACTTCTAGGTGAGTCTTTCCAGTTATAAATAGCCTGGGTAATCTGAATCATCTCTACTGTGGATCTCTTCAGAGTCCCTCTGACCTTCTGTTAAATTTCTTTTTACGTCATAAGTAAAATGTGCTTGCAATTACAGATACAGTTTGCACCTGAAGATGCAGAAAGACATCTTTTAAGAACAAAGTCATCTTTGCTATAATTTCAACTTGCAATGATAACAGATAAACTAACATTAGAAAACTGTTCACCACCTTCAATAAACCTTGTAAAGAAGTTCCTTTAGCTTTCGTGTGTGACATCTCATTACAATTAGCAATTTAAAAAAAAAAAACTAAACACTAGTGTGATTTTCCATTACAGGTCCTCGCTTCAAACTCATAATACAGCTCAGAACTGTCCCAAAGGCTAGATCCTGGCTGTGTTACACTTCCAGCCTGAGTGCTACTTTTTTCTTGAAGTCAGTGAACAACTGTCCAGACAGTGTATTTTTCCAACAGCCACACATCCTCTTCTGCCCAAGAACTAGGAAGCAGTTGGAGATCAGGACATCACTATTGACTTGCCCATGAAAAGTGAACAGAAATCTTAGAGCAAGATTCTTTCTCCTGTTAAGTGGAGCTGCCAGTGAAAGAAGAATATCACAAGCTGGATAAAGAGGTTGTCCTAAAGCTAAACTGCCCTCACCTAAACTGATGGGTAAGCATTACCTATTTCACACTACATCACATGCAAAAAGATGTGGTAAGACAACTCCCACTGCGCAAAAATGTTTGGTTTTGGTCATGGTAAACTGTATATATATGCCACACTAATGTAAGTTACCATGAAATATTTATTTAGTGAAGTGAAAACATTTACATTACATTTACTGAAACCATTTGTAATAACATCTGTGAACAAACACTACCTTCAAAGTACAGGCATAAAATAAAAAGCTACTCCTTCACAGACACTGCCACTTTACACTTTTCCTCAGCCACCTGAATTAGCTTTTTTCTGTTCTACTCCATTCCACCTCCTGTTTTCAAAGGCGTCTACCAATCATGTCCAGATTATTTTGAGGATTGTACTAGGCAAGAGCAAAGTCCAAACAGTTTCTCTGACAAATGAACATGATTTTTTTTAAATGAGAGGGCCTGATCCAAAGAGGAGAACTGTGTAAAAGACTAATTCTACTGCAGAAAAAAAAGACAAGAGTGAAACTACTTCAATCAGCTCCCCAAACCATTCTGTTCTTTACCTTTTTTCCCTCGAGCTAGGGATGGTAAGGAGCAGATTTGAACATTTACTTTTTTTTAGAAGAAATAGCTAGAATAGATAATGCAGTAGCATTATTCATAGGAATTTCTCTCAGGTTTAGGAACTGTCAGCTGAACACTAGGCTCATTTGTTCTCCCTGTTTAGAATGATTTCTCTAAAAAAACCCCAAGGCAATCGCAGCTCATCTAATACTTAACATACACTTAGCCACTGTTGCCAGACCTCAGAGAGCCCCAGTTTCCAAAGCCTCCATACTTCACAGCTTTCTTCCTCAATACCTGGAAACTATTTTTCAGGAATAATAAAATTTAAAGAACTTGCACTGAATATACTATCACTTAAGCTTCCACAGACAGTGTGTGTCATGTCAATCTCCAAGAGCTAAATTTAAATTTATATTGAAAGAGTGTGAGGCATTAATGTGTAAACTCATCCTGTATTTCGGTCTCTAAATTAAGTTTTCCAAGTCTATTGAGTCTGGCAGTTCATAATGAACTATCAGGAGTGTCCAAAGCTACGATAACCCTGACGATAATTTGCACTTGTGAACTACATTTATTTTGACAATAGAAGCAAACTATTTCAGCATGTAAATTATATTTGGATGAATACAAAGAACTGTTTTAAAATCCCCACTAGTGTGACAAAGGTCTTCTTTGTTTTTCAATCTATCCTAAACCTCCAAGCCTTTCCTTTCCTGCAGCTATTTAAAATACCAAAATACAGCCGAAGACAAAGAGTAAATCTACATCAAAATCTGGTATCAAAAATATTTGCCATTCAAAATTAGATCACATAAATCAAATAAATTTTACTATTACCCAGATGGCTCCCATAAAATAACTTCAAAAATTTACTGCAGAAACTAATTATGTACCTTCAGCACGGAAGAAGAAAGCAAGCTCAGGAATGGAGAAAACAATTATCTATTACTGTTAAACTATAAGGAAAGAAGATCAGATGCCTTGCAACTGTGGTTTGCATCAGAGATACACAACAAGGGGCAAACAAACACACAAAGAGCAATGACAGAATAGAGATACACCTCTAATCTTAAACTGTATGCTACATACAACTTGTACTGCAGCACTGGGCTTCCTTTGATCATTTCTCTTTGGCAAAGACAAGAGATCAGCACCATACCTACTCAGCTTGCAATTTCAGATTATTTAAAAAGACGCTTTTACCCAAATCACAATTCTTTTTCATGCTAAATTCCACACTGTTTTATAAAACATAAACATTTGGAGTTTTTTAAAGCTGATTTGAAATTCTCATTTTACTGTTTTTAATGTTCATTTCTGAAAAGCTAGTCTCCTCATCACCTGGAACTCCCTGTTCTTGCACATTATTATATGTTGAGGAAGAATCTAGTTCCTCTTGAGTGCACACACACTACTATAAAATAGCTGTACACAAGGCAACACATGATCTGTGTGACACTGACATAAATATGAGTAAATAGGTTCACCAGTTTGGTGCATCACATTACATTAGGAGTTTTAAAATGCCAAATGTCTTCAAATGGGTGGCACCCCTCTGCTCTTTCCTGTTCAATGTACATACTTAAACAGAAATATGACTTCTAATGTTTAATCAGTAGAGACAAAAATACGGGGTTTTATTTAAAATTATCTATCAAAACAGTCATACAAAGAAATTCTATTAATTACAATTCCTTGAAAATTCATATTTGAAGTAACAAAAACTCTTCTAATAAATATTTCAGCCTCACCTAGGAAAGACATTCAGATCTACATACTGCTGAAAGATGAAAACATTCAGAAAGATGACACCGTTTATAGGATGGGGCAATAAAAAGATGGTAGGAACTCTGTGTTGTGTTGATTTTAAATCTGAAAGCTGACTAAAGCAATCCCCTATATGACTAGCAATGGAGATGCTTCTGCTTTTATAGAACTCGAGAGAAACATAAAAAAAGCATTCACTTTGCTTGATTACCTTTCTGATTAACAGCCTTTTTAGAGTTTACTGTTATAAGATTATAATAATACAAGTTCGAAAAAGTGGGAAAATTAAGAGCACTGAAATAACCCTGAAACCTTTAGGTCTCCTCTATATGCACAGTTCAGTTCAACACTCACTAATGTATTTATTAAAAGATTGCTCAGTAAGATGTGAAACTATTTAGTTGTCTCAGTCAGCTTCCCACTGGACAGGTGTATACTTCTAATGGTTTTCACTGCTATGGCCTCTCAATATCCAAAGAAGAGAGTGATATGACAAACTTTAGCAAATGAAACAATTCCAGTATTAACCTGGAGTTGGTCCTGTCAGTTGTGACAATGTCAGTCTCTAGAGCTGTCAAGCTGCAGCTCTTCACCAACAAAGTGGACAGCCTAATTCATGTAACAGGCCCCACAGTGCAGTTTCCCCAGGAGGCAGGAACACTTGTGAAGGGCTCTGAGACTCCCTCCTGAACACACAATCCTCACACTCTGAAGGGAGAGTCTTTAGGGAGTAATATTTACTAATTTTATTTATGGATCCTTTATCTAAACAACCAAACAAATGCACACACTTAGATTCCTCAATTTAATAAGGCTTATTCTTCACAGTATCATTAGTTCACACTATACCTTTATATAAAACATCATACTATCATCTGAAACCCTCTGTTTTTAAAATGTTTTAAAAGCTGAAAAAATCTAACTTTTCCAAGCATGAATGTTCCATACCTGATAAAGAACCCGCTTATGTGAGTTTTGTTCATGCAAAACATGCCACTGAAGAACAAAGTAGCACTAAATGCAAATTAAGTAACAATGGACATTAACAAAGCCTTTGTCTCCATATTGACCCCAGATTTCGATTTGCAAAGCAAACTGGCATCTCAGGACAGCAGTGGTGGTTGTGCAGAAGCATGTATCACATTTTCAAGCTATTGTATCGTTTCTCACCTGCTAGTTTGTTGAAGAACAACTGCAACATGAGCAAAGTTACAGATGATTAAAGAATAATATGCTAAATAAGACACATATCCTTGTAAGGTGACTAAGATTAATAAAACCAAAAGCAAAACTCCCAGTGGTTTCCTTTTCCATCTTCTTTTAAGGAAGGAAAAGTGCCCCCACAAAACTGTCACTCCAAACAAAGTTGTGTGAGGCTGATATTCTCTTTAAAGACAACTGGAATTACAAGACATATCTCGTTCTGTTGTTTTTACCCATTAGGTATTGCTCTATCCTCTTTTTGACTCAAGAAAGCTATGGGACCTATGATGCAGAATAAAAGGAAGTCTTGTAAAATTAAAACCCAATACCATTTCACACATCCTATCAGTCCCTCTCTTATAGTCAGAATGCCCCACTGGAAATACCGACCCCAAATGAAACATCTTTACCAGTGCTCTTTCTCACACTCACAGAAAAATCTCTAAGTGGCTGGCAAAAAAATACGTGTGCAGGTTTTGTAAATTTGTTTAGAGGCAAAATAAAAATATTCTACACTGCCTATCCCTAGGAAGCCACAGATTAATAATGAAGAAACCATAATGCAAATACTGTATCTCACATATGCATGCATGCAAATCAAAGAATAACTTTCATGCAAATTAAATAATGTCCTTCAAAATTTACTTAACTAAGATATATATGTTGTCTCTGAGGAAAAACAGAGAAATTATTCCACTAATACCATGACTGTCCAAGGCATCTTCAAAGGACAAAGAAAGAACAAGAAAACTGGAGAGGGAACAGAATGGCACAACACCAAATACTTTCCGTAACAAAGTAAAAGACAAAACAGGGCTTTAGAAAATATGAATTGCAAATTAAGATGAAGTTCCCAAACCAGAAGAATTCTACAGACTGCTCCAAAGACATGATCATCAAGATCTGTAACACTATCTTCCATACTCCTGAAAGGAACAAGGTTGAAGAAAACAAAAGCATGCCAAACAACCCTAAGGACTGTCAAAGAGACAGAAACCAAGCAGCAAGAACAAAAGAAGAAAGCACAGTTCAAGCTGTAATATACATAAAGAAGTCCTTTCAAAGAGTGTGAAAAATAGCCATAATAACAGAGAAAATTCTTCGTAAGTCACAAATTCATTTAGCCAGTAAGAACACAGGGAATCAAAATCTTACCCCTTCTTGTCTGCAGTGTTTGTCTCCATCACAAGCAAAATACATTTTTTTTTTTAAACTGCAAGAGTCAACTTCAGCATGCTCAACAAAACTAACAGGAAAGACAAACGTAAAGTGATGCTATCATTCCTAATTTTATGAAGTTAGGACTGACAAAGTAATAAGGTGAACTGAACATCTTCATGAAAATGAGGACATTGTTGTATTCAGCAAGAAAATCCAGCTTTTTTAAACTTTGTTTTGTTTTTGTTTATTGTTGGAGGCGGGCTTCTGGAGCAGTGCAGACGATCCAATATGGATTAACTACAAAGCTCACTTTATTAATGGAGTTTCTACAATTATAGTATTCTCAAAGTGTACGTGCATTAACATTACTGGTGCTTACATACCTAAACAATCACTCACTGGCTATAGGCTACAAGCTACTGTCTCTGTACTTGTCTTCTGAGTTCTCACAGCCTCTGCAGGTGCTTATCTTTACGAGCACACAGAATCTAGCCAAGGCCATACTCCCTTTGCTCTATCAAGAGACCCACAGAGCTAGCAGGTTCCCACAGTTTATATCTATTGCATTCTACGAAGATGTATTATGAAAAAAAATTAAATTTTCCATTTGGTGATGTAGTGTATCATTTAGAAAGATCTTGTGACCTTTCAAAATCATATGTCAGCAAAATTTAGAAGAAATACAGGATTAAAGTAACTTCCCTCACCTCCCTGTCCCAGAGGACCCAGTGCAACACCACAACTACACTCCTGAAGGCAGAGTAGAGTTCAGCAGAGTAGAGTTCTGCAGGGAAAGGGCACGACAACCTTTTAATGACCTTTTCTCTGTTAAATCAGGGCATTTAAGTTCACTGTAGTAAACAGAAATTATCAATAGCCACTGCACTTTAAAAATAACAAACAACGTAATCCACAAAGAAAAAGTCACAGCTCTTCAATTTCATAATTTTACTGCCCTTACGTACATGATTTAATGAAATTCTACATCACCAAAAACTTCTGTTCCAATGCCACGTTTCACCTCACTGCTCAAAACACTGCGAGAAAAAGGCCCTCCTGCTTTGCTACTGACATATGCAACCAACTAAACACTGTATTTAAGAAAAGGGGTATGAATTATAGCTTGCTTTTTATCATATGCTCCCAGTCATGGATAAGCCGAGGCACTAGAAGCCTCCTCTTCTACTTTTTCTGGGAAAAATTCATTACATTCTTCATCAACAATGTTGATATGCTCCCTTCCACCACTCAACACAATCACAGGCAGCAGAGAGAACCTCCTATGATTATTATGAATTTCAGGGTAATAATGTTACAGCTGAGCTAGCACATGTCTGAACCTTTGAGTTTTTTATGTCAGAAGATTAAAGTTTTTCTGAACTTGACATCATGGAAGATCACGAGATACCACCACACAGCCTTGATGCTAAATTTAACGATTTCTCAAAAAAATTTGCCTCCTGGATATGTGAGTAACTGTGGTTGTCACGTCTGACTGACTGAAGCTGAGACACACCTGTGCTAAGGAAAAAGCTACAAGGTACTGTCTGATGGATAAAGGGCTCCTTTCAATTCTGTCACTGTGCTGTTAATGGTTTTGCTATGAAAGCAGGATATATGTCCCAAAAGCCATTAGCACTAGTCCCCTTCTAGATGGGCCTGTCTTTTACCTCTAGCTACCTCTTTAATGCTATCCTATGAAGCTCTAGAGATAAACAATTCTTTTTTAATTTAACTTATAGACAGTCTAGCAAGTGAAACAGTGCTACTAATTTAGTATTTAGTGGCTTCACTTCAGTGTGTTACTGCCAGCACAGTGCAGAGACAAAGGAGTGCTGGAGGAAAACATGGCCTGCATGAGCCAGTCTGCACTCAGAAAAGAATGAGAGCAAGAAAAGACGCTTACATTTCAAATTTGTATTGACATACTTGTCTGATACCATTAAAATTGCAGCAAGCAGTCCTACTGATGCCTTCTTAACTCAGTTTCACAGAATTTTTGGTTGAAAAGGTCTCTGGAGGTCTTCTACTGGCAACACTAGATAGGGCCAGCTAGGGATTTGTCTAGTATGATCTGGACAACTGCCAGAATGGACATCTCATGGACTCCCCTCTTGGTGACAAGCCACAGCAATTATTAAATTGTTCCTGAGACTGTAAGAATTGCTTTCTCCCTTTTACTACTGAGTTCCTAGCATTGTTTATGTTGGCTATTGACAAATACTTCTGTTGAAGCATGTCAGACAGGTAATAAACCATCGCAGTCTATCAGACCTCGTGAGATGCTCAAGCTTGCTCTCAGAAGCCGTATTTCTAAGTCCTGCTGAAACCAACAAGATTAGAGGGCAGCCTTCATATAACAAGATTGATTTGTTGAAGTTTAAATCCCCTATAAAAAGTCACATTCATAACACAAGAGGAAAAAGAATGCATTAGTGCTTTACAGGGCCGAATAGTTTACCTGAATAAATGTTGTGAATTAACAGTATTTTCAGTTTCTAACTAAAAAGCAATCATGAAGACAAACCATTTTATTTTATTAGCTTTACCATATAGTAGGTACAGACAAAGAAAATTTTCTACCACAAAACTTAGCCGTTTTTGGCATGACTGTCTTTCCTTCAGGAGCTATACTTGACTTCTCATTTCAAAACTTAGCTTAAAAGAAACACTACCATAATGCTAACACTTTAAAAATCACTGATAATGTGTCCATCACCACACAACAATTTCTCAGCATGCTAGAAAGAAAATTAACAGAATCTTTGATGACATTTTAAAATAAGATTTTTCTAAAGCTACCAAACTTGACTTCAAATCTCTGAAATAGTCAAGCAATACACATACCTGCAATTGGAATATTCTGTGATACCGACAGCTGTACATCTCCAGTCCCAGGTGGCATGTCAATTACTAAATAGTCCAGTTGACCCCAGTCAACCTAGAAGATAACAATAAAAATATATGCGGAGATTTAAGTGTTTTATTTAAGGCACCTTGTGTCTGAGTGCAGTCCTTGTTTCCTCCAATGCACAAGTGAACCCAGGATATCTCAAAAGAATGATACACAAATGCCCTCTTAGTCGCACTTTCAGCACACGATCAAACATTATTTTTCTGAGGTACAATCTTTCCTGATCACTTAAAACTATGAGTGCAACTTTATTATTAACTTCACTGGCATAATTCTTACTGAATTATTTCCCCACAAAAAAGCAGTAACAACTTAAGATTTTTAGTTTGCACAGGTTAAAAGCAAATGTTAGGTATCAGAATCAGGGGTTTGTGCAATAAATATAGCATAGGAATCATTTCCATTAATTTAAAACTACTTTTGTTTTCTTATCATCACTTGTTGAAACCAGATAAATAATTTGCTGTATTTTTTGTTTCAGTTTTGTTGTTACAAAGTTAGAGCTACCACTACCCATTTTTTTCCTAGGAAAGAAGAGGTGTTGAGAAAAAACAAAGAAAGAAACAAAACACCCCAGATTTGTTAAAATAAAATCACCAGGTATAACTATACAAACTTACAACATACATAAGACATTGCAAAATAAAAAAAGAAGTTTAATGGCTGATAGACATCAAATGAGAGCAACCATTAAAGATATTAGACTCCAACACGAGAATGCTGTGATTATTTATGTTCTTTACTAGGACAGACTTCGACGAGAGCCAAATAACTCTCTCTAGAGCATGGTGCACTGTGATAAATGTTCTCTTCATAAGAACAGAAATGGTCCTAGGCCTACTTTATATAAGGTAAAGCCTAGGTAAACTAGAGCAATGTATTTCACACGTTCCCTCAAGTGTCACCTGAACAGCAAGAAACAATCAGCATTTCGCCAGTCATCTAGTTATTGTCATGGACTACTAGAGCCTGTCAGGGCAACACTTGCTCATTTTCATTCACTTCTTGTATGGATGACGATCTTCTAGGAAAGCACATGCGATGTGAAATCCAGATCACCAATCCAATGTGCACTCCAATGAGAAATGGAATTTCTCAAGGCAGACTGATGAAGATGGAAGATTTCAGAGTACTTATAAGAGAAGGGGGATGGGGAAAGTTAGTTGCAAATTCTAACTTCAGATGTCTAAATTAGGGACTCTCAGGCACACGTCCCTTTCCTCATTTTTTATACAAAGGCTGCAAGAACACTAAATGGTGCCCAAGACAGTCTAGCTAAACAGGAAATGCCACTTAATGCTAAACACAGCAAATACTGCACTTTACTTTTCCACATTTAATATTTATCTGTATCATGTGTATGATCTATATTTTGTCAACAGAAATTACATATGCCTAGCAGATTTCTAAAAGCAGTTAGCATTCGCAACCATATTGAGACTGTATGACCCCAAAGAAAGATTACATATATGTTCAAAAATATACATACTGAGACATAATTATGGGGGACAGAAGCCAGTTTCTCCAAAAAAAAGGTCTGTTTTATACTTTGGTTTTCATAACTAATCTTGCATACTTATAATGCCAGATACATGCCAGTGCTGATGAATGCCTTTTTCCCCTGTAAAAATTATTTTGCTCACCTGAAGACATGAACTTCAAATTTCTATGTTTCTTAATATAAACCATTATAAACGTGACAAATTGAAATCATATAGATGTTCAAAAGTAGTAGTTTGCAACACCAGTAAACCCATGTTCCCTGAAGAGTCACAACTAAATACACAGGTCTTTCATAATAATCACAACCATTTTGAAATACTAAGTAGGCACAAAGTATCAGCTTTTAAATAGGGTTAGTTCAAAATACCTTCCTCCTCCCATGTCTTCCTGAAGGCTAATCCTGGCATCTTTTGTTACGTCCAAATGTACAAGTCCAGTAATCATATTCTTGTTCTTTAAATGCATCTATAGAATACAATTAACAAACTGGCTTTTTGTTTTCTGCCTTGCCTAGAAAGGTGCAGTCTGGAAACAAAACTATGAGTCGCAGAGCACTACTATAATTCTGACAGTTTCTAATCACTTTGCCAAAAACACTTGGTTCTCATATATATTCTTGGGAAAAAACCCATGCACATGTAGTAGCTTTCAGCCCTTTTCTCCACTTGCTCAAAGTCAAGTCCTTTTAGGTACAGCATTGCCTCATGAAGTAGTGCAAGACAATCCCAATCCCACCCTTATCAGAGGTAACTGGAATGACAAAGAAAACCAGGAAAACAAAAAAACCACACCAAAAACCCCTGTTTTTTCCCCCCAGGCTTTAAAAGCTGTGTGGTGTTGCACATACTTGCTGGCCCTAACTTTAAGCTAGCTCTGCTCAAGAAACAAAGTGATTTTCTGGGCTTGGCTTGTAGCTTTTCTTTTCACTCTTACGAGAGGTTTTGCTCCTCCAACCTCTTCAAGCATTAGTATTCTTCACCAAGTTCCATGTGATCCTCCAACATACGAAGCATTACAGTTCCCCAAAGAAAACATCTAGACCCATTCCACTACTTGGTACAACGCTAATGACGACAACCTCAAACAGCAGTGTTCAAAGCCTTTCTAGGCATTCAGTTTCATAGGGAAACACAAACTGTTGCTCAAAACGTTACTTTCAAAATTTACCACATGCTAGAATGGGAGAAAGGGTATGGAAATCAGAGAGCACCAGAGTCTTGTGCCTCAAGCTTCCTTAGTAAGTGACCCCATCCAATAAGCACTTTCTGGATCGTCCTATGAGCAACGATTTTTAATAAAGTTGTAAAATCTTAAGTACATGGTGAATCTCCTGGCAAATCTCACTGCTAGGCAACAGGAAAAATACTCTGTGAACACACAGTGCAATTAAATTATAATGCTTTATTTAATTTATGGCACTGAAAACATCTTAATTCACATATTTTCTTCAAATTCATACATAGACAGAAAAGAAGTGAGCTGTCTCTCACATAAAGTGTGCTCCCTATAATATTTATAAATTTGAGATCAGAAAAATGGAGAAGCTACACCATCCCAGCAGCAGTGAAGGGGATGTCTTGCCACTGTGCAGAGCAAGAAGACTACAGGCTTGTCATACAAGTTCAGAAAAAGCCCCAGTAAAGATGTCAAGGTGCACAGGTACTGAGTATATGAGAGAACTACCCTTTCTGAGTGATGCCACTGCTGGGGAGATGAACTGGTAAAAGTCAGCTGGCACATTAGATTAAAAAACCACTCCTAATTAAAACTAACCTTGCTTTTTATTTTGGATGTAGTCAAGTAGTTATCCTCACAATTTCACCTTATTCTTTTTCATTTGTAATTCAGGGCAAAAAGGGAGAGATGCACCACAACGATATAGCCATAATTTCTGGAAAGAACTGCGCTAGCATTTTTGCCCTGTGGTGAGCAGTATCCTCTAGATATGGATTTGCTCAGACTTAGGTTGGGGAACTCCGCACATCACCCCATTTCAGTCAATTTCCTCTTATTTGCTTCTACTCTGCAGGGAGTAGATGATGAACACTGTACAGTTAAGTTGTTCCTCCATTACCCTCCCACAGAAATACAGAAGTATGACAATCTTTTATTAAACAAATTATTTAATGTAATTTGGATAACTTGTTATAGAAGTGTACATTTTATTTAATGGCAAAAGATATTCTAAGTTTGTTACTAAATTTCTAAGTTTGTTACTAAATTTCAGCACAGGAGAAAAAAACAGGGGAAAGACATTTTTAATTAAATTTAGAATTGAAATACAGAACGAGAAGAGTGGCTTTTTGAAATCTACTATAGCCATTTATTCAACATTATTAAAATGGAAAGTATAATCAGGCTGTGATAGAAAACATTAATTTGAATGCAAATCCTGTTTATATACAACAATTTTCCAAATCAGAACCACTAGTCCTCATGTTCTCAATCAGTTCCAGTGTGTTTGTATGCAAATGTGGTAAATCAGCTAAACTCAACAGCACATTACAGTAAACGAGCTCCTTTGCAAGCAATAAGTGGACAGCAGCGGCATCTGAAATGTGTCAGCACCTTTGTATGTACAGAGTTGTTAATATCACTGTCCCTCTAATGTATACAGTATGTATAATATTTCAAACCATAGGAATGCAATTGCATTTTCCTTAAGTATAGCACTCATCTTTTTTAAAAAAGGTTTAACTTGATATTTATTGTTAATCAACGTAATTAAGTGCCACGTGCTTCTGTGTATTTTCCCTTGCCCAGTGTCGTGGTTTGACCCTGGATAAATGCCTGATGTCCAGCAAAACTCCTTCAAGGCCTCCCCCCACCCCCTTGCACCTTCCAGAGGGAAGAAAAGAAAACCAGCTCGTAATTTACGGCTAGAGATAACAACCGAAAGAGGAGCTTTGATTAATACCACGGGCAAAGCAGAACTTAGAATAATGCTTAAATTTATTGCTAACAACCTAAAAACTAAAACTAAGAAATAAAAACAGGTTAGAAACACATTCCCACCACCACCACCCCTTGATCTGTCCATGCCCCCTCCTTCCCCTGATGTTGCGGGGGACAGGGGAATGGAAGGTTTACAGTCAGTTCTTGTTGGGTCAGCCATTCGCAGATCTAAGTCCAAAACTCGAGCAACAGTTCTGTCTCAGGGGGCTTTCCTGTGGGCTGCAAAGGGGACAGCTCGCTTCACCACAGTCATCACCACGCTCACAGGGGAATTACAACTTTGAGTCCTTCCCCTGNGTCCCTCCCCCTCCTTCTCCTCTTCTCTTGCACTGACCTTAATGCCTGCGTTGTGATGTTGTTAAGCCATGGCTGCCGAATTCTAACTGTGCCACAAATTCTTAAATATGTTTTCACGCAGGGGCGTAACTTAATGGTTCAAAAGCAGGAAGTTTTCCTCGGAGCTGGCCCTCATTGGCCCTGCTCTATAGGATGGAGGGAAACTTCCAGAGGCTTCCAACAGATGCCAATCTTCCTCTTATATTAAAAAAAGACCCTAACCAGATAAACCCACGACACCCAGAAACACCACAAATTCTTCTATGTAAATTACTTCAATCAATCATTCAGTTTATGTGACAATACATAATCAAAACACCAGATATGCATTTTGAGTAAGGGTCCCAAATAGCAAGCAACCCAAGGTAGAGCATAGAGATATAGACAACATTTCTGCTGAGGAATGAAGCCTGGGGATCCTCTGTGCATGAGGCAGAAATGACAGAATATTAGCACAGAAGAGAATTGCTACTTGTGCTGGTGTTTGGCTGTTTGATAAACAACAGAAGATACTATTTACTTTTCTTATTAAAAGGAACACATGCAGAGTTTCAATCAAGCATTATGCAGGTGCAAACTTGTCAGCAGCCAGCCAAACACTGAACACTGGTATCAGAAAAGCACCAACAGATACACTGCAAGCAGCCTGAGGTGTGTTCCTGCCAGATCCATCCTCCTAACTATTTCAAGTGTATATAAATAATTTAATAGTGCCAAACAGCTGAACAAAATAAAGGTAAGAAATTATGCTCTTAAATGAAGGTTTATATAACTGTTCACATGTATTTGCGTGTTAAGATAAAACACTTATTTAAAATAAAAAGCACACATTTAAAAAAAAAAGAAAGAACCAACCAAACAACAAAACATGTATTTGGAAATACTTCCTTGAAAAATTACTTAAAGATTCTGCTTAAACATACATGGACATTGGGAACAAGTAAGTAGTTTCACAACATAAGAAAACAGGTAATTTATGAATAGTATAATGACACATGGCATTTTAATCAAAATTTTTTATTTATTTTCACAAGTATTTGATAAAGAAAGAAGACATTCCCCAGACACAAACCATAAGATTTTTAGCCTCCATGGAAACTTTCTCTCTGTAGTATCATAACAGGATATGCCACAATGCTTAACACAACCCGGCGCTTTCTGAGCAAAGACAGTTGCCCCTTTGACTTGTCCTCTGATGCTTACCCAATTTCAAAGCTTTGCAATCTAACACCATGAAAAACAGATGCACTGCAACAGTTCAAATTCCCTCTAAGGTATTTCTGCTCAGTCTGTTCTGCCAAGTTCAGAGAGAAATTGAGGTGAAGCATAAGAACAGTTTGCTACAAACATCTCCATAAGGAGAAGGAAATTCTCCTATTCATTCTCAATATAGACTAACTTTTAGAAATAAGTGCCTAGGAAGAATGCCAAAGTTCTGTTCAATTCAACAACTGAAACAGATGCTGGCCTCCTCCTCTTCCTCCCTGATGGCTTTTAGTAATGTTAAGAACTGAAGGTAAAAAAAGGTAACCTGAAGTTTCTGCCACCTTCATTTGTGTAACGTACAAAACTAAACATCTCCCAGAAGACAGGAGGAAAGAGGTTATTCTTTGCGGGGTGTTCCAGGAGATGGAGGGAAGGCACATTGTCAACATTGTGCCAGCTTGAAGGGAAGATGAACACAGCTGTGGGGCAGACTAGAATGTCCCCAAAAGTCTGTGGAAAATCCCTGGGGGTGACTGAAAAGGAATAGTTCTGATAGAGACTGTATTAGACTTTATACCAGGTATAAAAGGCTCTTCCACTAGGTTCAAGCTGTAACTACAAAGAGCTTTTGTGAGATGTGATTCCCATTACCCAGAGTCTATTCTCTACAACATGACAGTTTGAGAAGCAAACTTCTGCTATGCAGTCAGTCTTGAGACTGATCACTGGTCTGCTGCTCTCTCTACCCTTGACCCACAGGCTGCACTAAGTAATTTGCAGAAACTTTTCTTCAGAAATGCACCAGCTTTTTTTTTTTTTCCAGGTTCTACAATACAGAACTGTCTAGTTCAGCTACTCTGATATGATACTGGGAAAAGAAATACAGAATGAGGCAACTGCTCATTCCTGTGTCTTTTCACAAGAAAATTAATCACAAAAGTAAAGTAATAGTAATCAAATCAGAAGTAAGTAGGCTAGCATCCCATCATCTAACTAAGCCAAAACACATCATCTCAACTACAAATTCTCTTTGAGTTCTCCTCACTAATACACAAAGGCAAAATCATTGTTTAGCTATCAAACCCTAAGCCAACAACACATTTTCAGGCAGTATTACCACAGCCCAATTTAAGCTCATAAAATCTATATAAGCTGTCTTACTCAGATTTTCGCTACAACAATAGAAGGAAATATTGCAACTGTTGGCAACAAATATCAAAAGGGAGAAGCTTATTAAGTCCACTCCCCATATGTTTTTATAATTATGTTAAAAGCTGATATATTGTTTAAGACTGAATGCTTAAGTTATGCAATGCTTCTAAATTTCTTCACAAGTTATTTAACTTTCTTAAGCTTCAGTTCATATTCTGGTATAATTAAAAAAAAAATTATAAATTCCTTATTGCAGTACCAACAGACTATTATAGGTACCATTTCATGCCCATCACTGAGACACTGACTTTAAATTAGAGCTTAAACTAAAAATTATTAGATTAAAAAGGTCAGAAAATTCTGTTTCTCAAACACAACCTATAACACTTTTTTATATAGAAAAGGGAACTTCCACAAAGGCCAGTCTAAGGCCTTCTGAAAAAGGATTACCAAAGACAGTAACATGATAGATTTTATTCAAGTCCCTTAAAATGCTGCTGAAGCAAGCCCTCCAATACTACCATAAATAGTGCAACAAAAGGTGAAACAGAATCAATTAGATGTAGACCATTGAACTGAGATAAAAAGACATTAAATCTCAGTAAAGGACTTGGCCTTCTGCATGGTGACATGTTACGATGTTTCAAAGTAAGTAGTCTTGGGGTGAAACATTAATTTTCAATAACCAAATGGTGGTTTTCTTTTTTTTTAAATAACTTGTTTTTCACAAATCTGGATAAAGATTCATCCTCCAAAATTTCTGTCCTTAAATTCACAGGCAAATCCTTCTCAGACACAAAATTCAAAATAGTCTCCCACTGAAAATGAAACCAGCGTTGAAGAACCTGCTTGAATTACCTTGAAGAACAACAATCAATAGTATTAACAAGAACTAAAATCAACACTGCACAAAATATAGAACCTTTCAACTATACAGGAAGATTCAAGAGGATGAGAGTGTGGAAAAAAAAAATGTAAGCAGGAGCACGTGTGAGAACAAGGAGAGCAGATTCATGACCATGGGACTCTGGTTACGAAGTGGAATCTGTTTTCTGTTTTAAAAACTGCCTTCACGTCAGAAAGGAGCAAGAAAAATTGTGTATACATCCTCCTTATCAAGAGTGGAACACAGAAAGTGCATTAAAGACAAGATGTAAAAATGAAAATAAATAAATTCTAAGATTCCACATGTTTTGCAGTCACACATATAACAGTCACAGTTTGAAGATGTGCTGAATGTATTATTCCTAGACTATTAAGAGCATTTACTATGAAATAGACCACAGATAATCTGTGAAAGTATCACATATAGATTGCCAAAATAATTGCTGTGTCTACAGAACCATGTTTGTGTATTCACCAGTGTCCTCAGTTATGAAACTGCAACAATAAAGTGTTGCTTGTATTCTAAGCCCAATTAAAATAATTTGCTGAATGTGTTGATGCCATGAGATTCAGGGACATACAGTGATTACTACCAAGCAAGGGACAACCTTCCTATTTTCATTCACTTCCTAGGCCTTTTATTTAGCCCCAGTTCTTATTTAATGTTTTTTATACAGAATAAACTGCACAGAAAAAGTATTTTAAATGGGTATCCACTTTAGATACACAGTAAGAGCTTTATTCCAAAGGCAGCATTCGGCTAGGTAAACGTGATCCTTCTTTTAAAAGATACTATTAATGGAGCAAAACACGCTGAGAAGAGAAACATCTTCGGCACCTTCATAAATAGTACAAAAAAAAAGGCTTTTTCTTTGTTAGGGAGGGGGAAAAAACTCACGACATTAATCTTTGGTACCTTAAGCACAATTACTTTACATTTATGTCAATCACTTGGGATGTGGGAAATAATCACTTTCTACAAAGAATACTGGTACAAACCCTGCTGCTATTCTTGGATATCTGCAGTTATTTTCTGTCAGCAAAAGAGATATGGGAGAATAGTTTGAGAGAAGGATCAGTCTATCAGCTTCCAACAGTCAGAATGCAAGTTGGATTATTAAAAAGAAAAAACATCTCTGCAATAAGTTTTTTATATATATATAAATTCAACAATAATTTTAAAAGCTGTTTTATACAATTATATTCATAACTATATATTATGTAAAATTAGAGTATAATGCTAAACAGTATATCAATGTTCAAACAATGTTCAGGGGTGGGGACATTCCACTTTTGTTTTGATCAAAAAGATGAAAAAAAACCCCAAAAGCTGCTTCAGTGAGCTACATCTGTGCACTCAAAAGCAACCCTAAAAATACTCCCTAAGATCTTGACTACTCAGGAAGGGAAACAAAAAATCTCCGCTGAGCAGAAAATTTCAACCTGAGGCCCATTTGGGATCCATCCACATTTGTGAGAAAAGAGCAACTCTTACAAGACATGATCTAAATGTACCTGCCACCGGTAACACTGAATCCAAGACAAAGCTGGGCGCTCGTGGCCACCAAAAAACAGAAGACTCAGACCAAAAACAAAATCTCAAAGCCTGTGGTTCTGCTGTTATCATTGCTACTGTTTAGTATCATAATTAGGGAGAACCTACCTACGAATAGGAAGATGTGAGTTTTAATTACCCAGGCAGGTGGCATTTACGTGGGCAACCATATAGGCAAGAATGCAAAAGCCACAGAAGCAACCAGGAGCCTATACAAGGCTCATAGCTGAGGTGTTCACCTGGAAAGCTAAAGCTCCTGATTAACTGAATTTCCTGCACAGATCTGGTCACACTCCCCCTTCACGTGTGTGGTTCTGGCCCCAGGAATCTCGTCTCCCCAGCTATGGTAGTTATGGTTCAGCTTATGACTGCTGTCTGTGGTTTCAGGGCACTCTCCTGGGTAGCAGATAATACAGCCTTAAACAGTAAGCTGAGAAACTACCTGAACTTTCAGCTCGCATGTCCAGCCTTCCAAGTCTATTATTATGAACAGAGAAAGTAAGTCTGTGAAGTTAATCTGAAACAAAGGTCTTAGTACCTAACAGAAGATGCTCAGTTTTGGCTTTAAATCTCCACTCCACAGTTGTTCAATAAGGTTGCATTTAGGTGCTGAGATCCAGGACAGAAACAGAAGGTGAGACATAGCCCACAGACTTTTCCTAATAACCCTCCTACCTCTTCAGTACTGTTCATTTCCAGTTGCTGAACATACGACCATTGACTTACACCACTAATAATCACATATTCCACACCAAGCTCTAAATTTCAGCTCTCGTAGACAGAGCATCTATTCTGCTAAGGTACTGCCAAAGAGTCTGAAGGTACCTTCAGGAGGGGAAAGTAAACCCCGGTACCACTGGGATTAGTAAGTGATGTATTCTTACCACACAAGGTATGCAGTGGCTTCAAGCTATGTTTCAGTTTAACTTTTCATTCCTGCAGGCAGGGCATCTACCTCTTAGGCACAACAGAGCAATGCTCATGTCTTTTTTGGCATCTAATCTACAACCCCTTTATTAGTTGAGAAGAACAGAGAAAGTAAAAGAGTGGCATTAGGTGGCTCCTATTTTTTAAAAAGGTTCACATAAATTATGGAAATTTCATTTAGACAAGAAAACAAGCAGTGCCTTCTCTTTTCCTAGTTCCTTTACCACTAGTATTCCTATTAAGTAAACACTTCAGCTTATGCTTAAATCATTACCTCTTTCTGAGAATGAAGCTGGATGCCATTTAGGCACAAAATTCAGCTTTGTTGCAGTGAAACCTTAAACCTCAAAACAGTTTCCTTTAAAACCTCGTGAGGGAAAAAAAAAAGAAACAAGATAAAAGAAAAAAAAATCTAGTCCCAGCACTGCTATTTTGAGACACTACAAGCTCTCTGCCATTTCATTCAGTCTAGTCAGTGAACCTAGCAAAACAGTTGCATGCTTTGCACTGTTTTGTTTTATGCAAAGGAGGGCAGACACATGCATACCTGTGTAATCTGTGCAAGAGATGAGACTGGATGCAGAGTAAAGAAAGCACTCTCACAGCCTGTTCCCACAGCAGTAGTAACTGCACAGTCATAACTATGACAGCTGAGGAACCAGGCCAAGAAATGTTTGCTGTAAATACATTCTCACAATGTTGTTAGGCTTTTTTTTTTTAAATCCTCAAAGACAGTTAAAATACATTTACTGCAAATGTCTCCAGTTCAGCAATAAGATGTTAGCTAATGGTTTTGTGTTTTTCTGGCTTTCCTACCACTTCTTTCTACGACTGTCAATTCCTTTCAGGGACTATAATCCCTTTTCATATCAACTGCTAACACAAGCCAAAAAAAGCACCAGGGATCCATGCGGATCCTGCTTCATTAAGGGAAGAAAGGGAAGAGAACAAGTTCCATAGCTTCAGCTGGAAACAAAAAGAATCAAGCCCATATTCATTCAGTCACACCCACCACAAAACATACAGGAACACTGAAGTCAAAGGGTGATGATAGGAGTACTCTAACTGGAGGGCAGAGCGGTGGAAAGAAGGAGCTTCCTGTCATGTCCCACAGTTCTGGCTGCAGTACATCTCTACATTAACATTTAGCTTCTGATCTCCAGGAAGTACAGTCATTTCCTTTAAACATGTACATGGTGATTGGGACTGGTTAAGGCAGCTCTCTCTGGACAGACAGGACCTTTCCAGGTGATTATTAGCATTTGAGCAAATTAGTGATGATTATGCAAATTCCTGTAACAGTCTTTTCTAAACATCAACATCACAGCTGAAGCATGGCGCAGAAATTAGCATGAAGTTTTGTACTATTTCAGTAGTTCCGAAGGAGAAACTAGTTTATTTGTCCTTTAGTCTTAGCAAAATAAATGTAATGAAAAATTATAAGAATTTTTAAAACATTTTTTATAAGGTATGAAGAGGCCATCTGCTTATCTTGCTCTTGAAACTGTTTCCTTAATTTTCATTGATAAAACAAGGAATGAAAATTGACCTTCCTTGTTTTAAATGGAAGCTTATTAAAGACTTGAAAAGAGAAAAACCTCACAAGCAGAGTTATTGTTTACCATCTGCCATCTGTAGTTGCAGTCATAGTAGCACATCAAAGTGCAGTTTTAGCACTGAAAGTTGTGTTGTTCCTTCTTAAAATATCTCCAATAGCAGATCTTGACCTTTCTAAACAGAACAAATACATAATACCAATGATTTTATGTGTAGGGATGAAATATCTGGATGATTCTTGTACTTTGGATCACAAAGTAAAAATGAAAAAGCATCCCAACTCCCTAAGATGCAACCATTCTTACTGTTCTGAAGAACAGTGATGTCTCAACTTTTTCTTTTTTTTTTCTTTTTTCCAAACTGAAAGGCGGCAGACTTTAGCCTGTATTAACAATCTCTATTTCCACCTCAGACTACAGCAACTCATCACAGAATAAACATTTTTGTAATTTTTCACTGTGTGACACCTGGTGAGACTACTGTATTTTAGAATTACGCATGGTAAATACAAACACATCTTTGTAGTTTATAATATAACCACAGCTTTGTTTAGCTCTATGAAATGCAAACTGTAAATATCCTGCTACTGACTATCTGCCTCAATTACTTCCAAATTAGGTAAATACATGAATATTGTGGAACACATGTCAATTTTGAAATTAGCAAACAGCTTAAGATTAAACATGTTACCAAAACACAAAATATAGAAAAAGGAAAACAATATTAATCTGCATTAAGCATATACCCTTCTGGCACACATATTCTGTGGAGACACAAAGGAGTGTGCATAGACTCTTAAATGTGTACTAAAGACCAAAAGATTACAAAAGTTTGAAAAACAAACACTAAGAGCTATTTATGTTTCTGACCCCTTTGGCTACAATTTCCCATGGCAGCATCTCACTCTTTTCTTGTCTTGAGAATTTACTGCAATAATTAATTTGGCAAGTTAAATGCCTTCAATGTTAATCTCTTGATAGAGCGCCCTTCCTAAATCAAAGAGTGTTAAAAATAAAATCCACACTAAACCAAAAAATAATCATCTGACTTCACTGCAGTGTTCTTTCTTCACTTGCTCTTTACATTTACAATAAGAATAATTTTCAGCATTGATTCACTATTAGTATTCTGGGCATCCTTTCAATTCATTTAAAATATAGCTACAAAAATTCAGAGCCATCAACTTGTTATTGTTATCTTCCTCCTGACCCTACACATGCCATTCTCAGCTAAATCCCATTTCACCACTCCCTCTCATCCACCAATGCGCTGTCTCACTAATTTTACACTGCTGAGACAGTTTTTTGCCCACAGTAATAATACTTTCATCTTTGACATTTACCACGTAAGTGACAAACAGAGTAAAATTGGAACTTTCTGCCAATATGCTCAAGAACGTATCCGAAGGATAGCAAGTTTTTGCTATCCTTAAAATCCAAGGCTTGCACCTACTATCCTAAGACACAGACAAAGAGTATGAAGGTAAATACAGGAGAAGAATATAATCCCCTCAGGTAGTACCAGTGGGAATGACAAATGATGTATTCCCACCACCCCAGGTACACAGTGGTTCCACAGCCTAGGCTTTGGTTTAACTTTCCATTTCTGCAAGGCACGGCACTTACCTCTTAGGCGCTACAAGACTCAGCACGGCAGTACTGATACCCCTTCTCACATCTAACCTACAGATGCTAGAAAAAAAGAACAGACTCCTTTATTAGTGAAAAAAAATCGAATGGCATTAGGTCTTTCCATATTTTGAAATTTGCCTTGTAAGGACCGCCAGTATTCCTGTCTAGCAAACACTTAAAAACATGCTAGCCTTCAAATTCATATCTCCGGAGTCCACTCCAAAAATCATTCCTGCTTACCTTTCTTCTAAAAAAATTGGGTACGAAAGATTTATTCTATACATGTAGCTTCTTACTTTGAGATGCTTCTGGCTGCCATCTATAAATTTTATTTTGTCCAATTCAGACTGTAAATTATACAGTGCTGACACTGATGGCAAGATTTTTTTAAAGAAAAGTAACAACAAAAATCAACCTATGGTTCTCCATGCACTACAGAGGACAGCCAGATGTCTTAGATGAGTTTCATAAAGGTCTGCATCCCAGGCAGCAAGCTACTAAAGATAATGCAAAAAAATTGACAGAAGTCACCAGAAAAACCTTCTTTATGGCATTGCTAGTCAATTCTAAGATGCCTGAGAGCACATCAATGCATGCCTTAAACCTCTTCTAGACCACAGTACTTCTATAAAAACAAGAGGTAAGAAAGGAAAACAAAAACTTATTTCTTTTTTTTTTCATAGTTCATATTAAGGATGCTTATTCAAGAGATAAGGCTTATTTGGGTTTGACTTCTCTCTCTCTGCCTGCAGTGATCTGATGAGCACCTCTACAGTCTAAACAGACCAGAAATGACACTGAGGAAAAAAAATCAACTAGAATCAACTCAGTTAGGTTGGAAAAGACCTCTGAGATCATAGAGTCCAATCTATGACCTAGCACTACCTTGTCAACTAGGCCATGGCACTAAGTGCCACATCCAGTCCACACACACTTTGAGAAGCTGAAACACAAAATTTAATAGTGTTCAGTAGATGTATAATAAATTTAGTTTATAAATATAAAAAAGTATTAAAGGAAGATGTTTAGATCTACTTGGAAGTTGTAAATACTAGTCTTTCAATGTCTGTGCATAACTCAAGAAGTGGTAACTCATTACAGTGCTGAACACTGTATAAGCACAGAATGAAACCTCCACGGTCCCAAAAACATAAGGCAAAAAAGACAGTATATGGACATGAACAGAAGCCAAAGGACAACTCACAAACCGCACTAATCAATCAGGCATATAGCTCAGCACGTATCTAACCACTTTACTGACAACGTTCTTGTTGTGTATTGCTTCTAAATCAAATACACATTATTCCTCCTATTTTTGAAAGCTTTCCCCTAGTTTTTCCACTGTTTTGGTTGTAAGAAATGTATTTATACAAAGAAATATAAGATGGTGCAAAATTGTGAACATTTACAGGATGAAGAATTTGTGAGATTTAACACAGTGTTTTGACTACACATGCCATACAAGATCAGACTGATGTCTACATACACCATATAAGGACATTCTGCTGCATAGAATGTGCACAGTAAAACAGTCTATTTTACCAGGTATAAATACACTTGCTCTCAATACCTTATCTATTTTTGTCTTCCCATACGCAGCATTAACATATAGCTGAATAAATTACATATAAAGAAAATTTGTCCCCAAATCCACATATGCAACCTCTCTAATTTAAACACTGGAAAGCAGACTGATCAAAAACCCAAAAGAATATAGCCTTCATAGTCTTCGCTCTCCAAGAATTAACCACTACTACTGCTTCAAAGTTAATATAATCTCAAATCTTGAAACAAATTTTTACTGTTCCATTCACTCAACTCTTGCTTTTATCGCAGCATTCTCTGAGAGGCTCTTGAAATATGCCAGACGTCACAACCCACAGTCTGCTCAATATTTCAAAGACAATTTATCTATCTGTTTGCCTCTTCCCGAGTCCCTATAACCCATGTGTGCTGGTTCTGGCTGCAGCAGAGTTCATTTTTTTCACAGTGACAACATGATACTCAGCAACTACTTGTGTACAATTAACTGAGCATCAGAGAATTTTTTGCTACAAGAAGAGGTCCAAGTACATATATATGTATAGTCACACACTCCACTATACAAATGCTACCATCACGACCTCTGGCAGGTGCTGGTTTTGAAGCAATTCTCTCAGTAGACAACAGCTTCAGGAAGACAGCAGTACACACAATATTCATTTCTAGCCAAATTTTCAAAACTATGTACAAATGCAAAAAGTCATATAAACTGAGTTAAAGTATTCTTAAAGGACAAGACTGGATTTTCAGACTACAGCTCTGTTCAGCTTTGGGTTGAGCTAATAAAATAATTTTGATCCTTCTTCTGCCAAATTTATGGTTTTCAACATGAATCTACAGGGATAAAGCCTGTTCCAGGCTTCAAGGTGCTCACATGCAATTGCTCTGCACTGGAAGGTTTATGTAATTTGCTTTCTGCTAACTTCTCTGTATTCTTTCCTTTCTAATTATATCCCTCCCACTGAAACTTTGTCTTACTTTAATTTTCTTTCAATACACACCTTTACTAAAGCAGAGACACTAAAGAGGTGCTAAAGGAAACAACAAGAAAGAGATGGAAGAATTATGGTTAGATAAAAAGTATTTTAGGGACTCATTGGAATTGAGCCATTCCAGAAAAAGCTTCATAATCTTTCTGGGGAAATGTGTTCATCCTTATCAGGTACATCGAAGGAACCTTTAGAATTCACAATACATTTAGCAGCTCTCAGGCTTTACTTTATAGCCACAATAAACCAAGGATGTTGTCAATGCACAAAATATTCTGCATACTCTCGAGAAGTATGATAAGGAAGAAATACAAGAGTCCTGTCATGTAAGATCTGACTAGCCAGCAAAAACATCGGCTAAAATGTCACTTCAGGCTAAGAAATCCTTTTTAGGATGTTAATCAACCAGAGATTCCTGCCTTGAAAAGAGACCAGATTTTTGGGCTAGTTCCATGGGGACTGTTTGCACTAAACAGAATTGCTGATATCTATAATCCATGTTGTGTAGGCAACACTCGCTTCCAGTAGTGATACAAGTTGATCTATTGATATGTCAAAGATACAACGAGAATGCTACACAGTAAAATGTGCACTTGCATTTTACCAGTAGTCCCATTTTTATTTGATTTTTTCACAGAAAAAGCAGACTTCTCTGCTGAATATTGATTATTTTCCCTTCTCCGATATATTTCAACTCAGTAACACACACAGAATAAAGCAGAGAACTGAAAATCAAGAGCAACCAACACTTGTTATCTTTCATATTAAAAGTTTTACTGATTACTCCCTTCATGAGAGCATTCCCCTCCACCCTCCCCAATTTGTATGGTTGCTATGACCGTAGCAGCTACCAAACTGGCAGTCAACACAGTCCCACTTCCCCTCTCTCGATGTTTTGGCAGAATAGCTGCCATAATATACTGCAAGGCATACAGCAGGATTGTGCCTGCACCCTTCTAATTGCTCCTTTGCCACTGAACTGTCAAGATGTTCTCAGACAGAAATGAGAATGGTGCGAGAAAACTTACCAGACTGTATGGGACAGTGGTAATGACTATTGGAAATCCTTGTCACAAAAGCAGTTGAAATCTGAGAGCAAGTTTTGCTTGCATTCTTGTCTTTTATTCTTTAATAGTCTTTTTAAGGTTCTCAGCTGTCTACTTGATACTTACTTCAGCAGAGCTTTTCAGACACATTACTGTTCAAGTACAGGCTTCAGGTGGCTCTCAAAACAATCATATCTTTACTATACTTAGCCTAAGGTTAATCAGAAGTCACTTCCACGACAAATACACCAAGATGATGCATTTTGAGGTAGCTTGTTGAATCTGAACCCAATACCTCAACACTGAATCAAGACACACACAAGAGTAAAGGAACAAGTGCTAAATAGGACTAGACAAAAGAGTAGGCAGCTTCTGAAGTGTGTGTGAAATGAAAACTGAATCAAAAAAGCCTAGTGCTATAGATGACATTGGAGAACTAACAAAATTTCCTTATGTGGGCTTTAATTATACCTTTTGAGAAAAGAACTATGTTTTAAAATTTAAGTAAACAAACAAAAAAAGTACTCTATCTCACCTACAGGCAAGCAAGATTCAAAGGAAGTGTTAACAGAGGTGAAAGAATTTTTACATGAAGGTAACTGTGACAGGGAAATAAGAAAAGATAAAACTCAGAAAAGAGACAAAGATCACCCTGCATTGTAAATGGTACGAGAGTGCATCTAATTATATTAACAAAGAAGTCACTTCTCAGCCACAACAGAACTTTGGATAATTTCAAGGCATGTAAACTAGAGATATATTTAATGCAAAGAATTATGAATATGTTTATACAGATCAAATGCTCCACTACTGTTACTAATTCACTTCTGCTACAGGTGAAAAATAATTTCCTTATGTATTTCTTTCAACAACTTAAAATCATCACTGCCTTTCTTTTCTATTGACAAATACTTTTGCTATAGAACCACCCTTGCTCATGATATATGGATTACCAGAGAAACTCCAAGCACTAATTTTGGTCTTCAATATTATTGTCTATTATCTCCCAGTATGACACATTACAACAAACAAGAACAAAGGCAGCTTCTCAAACTAGACATACTGCAAAAGGAGAGTCTAGATTTTGAAAGCGGCATCTTATCTGAAAAGTGATACACATTCTGGCCACGTGAGTAGAACTGACAAGAGACAATAATGAGGTTGGACTGTAGATGTGCTGAAAAGCCATTCATGCATCAAAGAGAGCAAATATACATGTATTACAAAGAGTGAAGTTACACACAGTAAGTATATAAGAAAACATAACACAGATATTTAACAAATTAATTTCCAATTATAAGTAAGAATTCCAAAAATTTAAGTAAGTTCCAAGTGTAAGAAAAGCATTTAAATACTCATTATAGGCACAGATCAATTATGAGTCAACAAGTCTCCACTAATGAATTTGGAAATTGAGCACGTCAAATACTTTACACTGCAGTATCTGAAGCATGTTAAACTCTGAAAAATACATTTGTTCATATGGAAAAAAATAAACAAGCATTCAAAGTTATTTAGAGTGAACACATAGTCTTGATGCTCTTAAAAAAACCTCTCTCCACCATCTAACAATAAAAACAATTATAAAATACCAAGAATTATTCTAATGCAGAAGTCTGGGTACTTCTGTGTTTTCTATCTGGCTGAATGAATTATTTTAAGAACTTAATATTTTATCAGCTTGCCTGAATGCACAGCTCCTTGCACGTTTATTACCCTACAAATCTAGATTAGGGAGCTAATTTAAATGGTTTCTATGCAGCTAATGAGACAAAGCAGCTATTTCTTACGAATATGGTTTTAGAAAGTTAAATATAAACTAAAGTATTTTACTCTTGGAAGCAACTTTGTCCTGTTGAACAAAAGGTAATAGTTAAGATCAACCAGAACAGATAAAGAGAAAACAAGAAAAATTTTCAAAGTCACAAACAGATCACGGAACTACTAATATAAAATGTAGTGATGCTTAAAAGCATCCATACATGCTGTTGTCCTCCCTTGTTTAGGTGTCCAAGGTTCCAAAACTACTGGTCTGACAGTTAATTCCTTCTTGAGACTGGCTAGTAGCTATGTCAGAAGTTTAAAAACAAAATGGCACATCTTAGTCTGGAAAATACATTATACCTTTTCTAAAAACCATCTGTACATCAGATAGATCTGCTGGTTTTCCCGTGATCTGTGAGCTTCTTTCTTCAAAGGAGGAATTCAAACAACTTTTTCCAGCACATATTTAAGACTATCCTGGTCATCATGCAGAAACAAAATGCATGTGGGGAGAAGGGATTTAGCTGTAAAGACTTCTTTCACAAGAACACCGGCTCCACTGTCAGGGAAATCAGTGATGCCCTGAGCATTAATGGACTTGTCTCGTTCCTACAGCAGGGTCAGCCAGCATGTAACTGCATCACTGGTTGCTAGGGAGCAACAGGCTCATTACATGGCACCCTCCACAAGAATGATGGCACAGCCTTCCCACCTGGGGATCCTACTGACTGACGGCCTTCAGTCCCCCAGGGCAGAAAGTGCCAGTACAGCAGGTACTAACTTCAGCTCCACCTTGCATGTTTTACATGCTATTTTTGTGAGCCTGGCCAGTGCAATGCAACACTCAAAGGGGTCACAACAGCCTTCCACAGCTATTGGCATGGATATCCCTTACTTTTAAAGGCCAATTCTAGACAAAAATGTTCCTCCTGAAATTTTAGCAGACGCATGGCTTTTCTGACTAGAGGAATGAGTGTCACTATTCTAAAATCTGTGCTAGAAGAGAATTTGGTAAAAATGTAAAAAGGCTAAAAAAAGATTACTTTCAGTTGTTAAGGGACTGTAAGATTATGAGGCATTTAAAGAAGACACACAGAAACCTTGTGATGTCAAAGCTGTATACATTAGATCCCTAGAATGGATGTCAGCTGTGAACAATCTGGGTCACTCTGAAGTCTAAACATGCAACCTTAATGCTGTTTTCCAGCTGTTTGTCTCATTAGCACTTCACAGATCTATTCACAATAAAAGTAAAAAAAATCTGTCAAGAAATAAAGTCATCCTGCTTCTAGTGCCAGGAAATTTATTAACTAACAATCTAGCTGCATTTTCCTGTAGCTGTCACATGTCAAAAGCCATCCAAGAATTCTTAGTGCTGGTGAATTAATAGGCACATAAGGGAATACAGCTGCAGATATGTACAGATACCTATACATTTTCAAGTCCTTAGGCAACTTCAAAAAGCCCTTTTTTATAACAAATGCATAAAGAAACATAAAAACAAATGAGAAGGAAGGCAAATTGGGGTGATTCACTCATCAAATGCATGTAACAACAGCTCTATTTGAAATAGGTAAATATAATAGGTACAATAGATAAATACAAAAGTATCAGCTTTCCCTCTTCCTGGAAGTTGAGTAAATTCTTAAGAATTTATGAAGATCAAGATACAAAAAATGCTCACGACTAGCTTATGAAATGATGTCATGGACACTCATGGATCAGCTAAATGCATTTTAAAATCACAGATTAGTTTGAAACATAAAGTTTGAAATACCTAAGTCCTTACCTGTCTCAACAATTTTTCAACAGCTGACATTACCATGAGCCCTCTCCACACCACCGGGGCAGTCTCTTCTATCAAGAAACCCATAGACATGCTGAAACAACAATGCAAAAACTTAATAAAAATAGCATAATACCAAGTACATCTGAAAAGAGGCTTGATTTAAATTAAAACATATGCTCACCATGCGATTCCATAGTTCTTAAGGGGCCTCATTAGATTTTCTAAAACAGAAGCAAACAAGGATATTTTTTTTGGAGGGGAGTTTGTTTTGTGAGTTTTGGAGTTTTTTTAAAGAAATAAGCTTACACATTTTTTTATCTTTTAAGAGCAGTTTTCCCTCTCTATTTAAGCAGCTGTCTATTTTACCCCTCATCCCTTCAGTATCTGTATACATTTACCTATTCTATCCAAGAATCTGATTCCACTCTTACTTAGATTGTGATGTTTTACTGATAACCATCATCTTTTGCCAAAACCAACTTGATCTATTTTTATGAAATCTCCATGCTGCAAAGCATAAATTCCCTATTAGACAGCCATATACTTCTGCAATACTTCACTAAAAGCTGAGTCACCTATAGCAGAATAAAACCAAAGTGCTACAACATGATGGGATTTTAATTTTTTTTTTTAAACTATGTTTTTCGTCAGTCTCATGAATCAGAAGAACATTCCCATAAACACACCAGAGTTTTGGGGAATTCATCTCTCTCTGTGAAGTCTGCTTTGGAACCTCACAGTAGTGGTACTAAATAAAGCCACCCCTAAATTACACATTGTCAACAGCTCAAGGAAAGACCACCTGGATTTCTTCAGGCTGGCAGAAGTCTGCAGGCCTTCTAAAATTTCTGCAGGATAGAAGATGCTTATTTGAATATTGCAGAGGTAATGTCCTTGTCATGCTTCATATTCCTATGCTCCCCAGTGTCAAGAATAAAAATGGGGGAGGGACTGTTGTTCTGCTGCTAAAGGGACAAGCAAGCAGAAAGCAAACAAAGAGAAGAGCATTCAAAACAAGATCTCACAAAAGCCAAAACTCCTCCTTATAGTCTGTGCCATCTAACTCCACACCTTATCTCAAAATGGCACACAGACACATACTAGAGAACGAAAGGAATTTTATCTGGTCTAGCTGATGTCTTTAAAGAGCATGCACAGAGAGGAAGCAGCAGAAAATAATACTTGAAGTAAGAGAAAATAATTATAATACAGATTTTTTACAGAAACCTTTTATGTACGCAAAGCAAAACATATAGACTAAAATAAAAACAATGTGAATGCAATGCGGTGCATTCAAAACTGCACTCTAAATACAGAGAAAATAACCAAAAGCATGCAAATTAAACAGCTAAACTCTACAGATGAAAGCTTTCAAGCAATCAAGGAAGTGGGCATTCAAGACGTGTAATTTTGTAGAAATATGATTGAAAATAAATTGGTTGGTTTTGTTTACAAATCAAAAAGAACCAACTAGGAAGCTAAACAAATCACTTACATGACTATTGCATTCAGGAATGAGCATGGAACTATTATTGGAAAAGAGACTGGCCTGGACTGATACACTGTACCGGTGCATCCAGCCCTTTTTGAGTTGTGCAGCTCTTCAGTGTTTAGTCTGGTGGCATTATACTGTCTAACCACATTTCTAGGAATCCCAGTCTTACTTCTTCCCCTGCAGTAAGAAAGTTTTGTTATGAAGAGATTGATGACATTTGAACTTCAGCCTAGAGCAATCTCTAGGCACTGCTTTGGTGTCCTTGTAAAGGACACATACATCGCCACAAGTTAGAACTATGGGGAGAAATGACTATGTATTTACATAAGAGAGGGTTTTTTAAAAAGTAACAAGAAAAAAGTATCTGCAACAGAATATACCACTGCACATTCAAAGCCTCCTTCATCTTCTACGGTGAAATAAGGACAATTTAAGACAAAACAAATGAAAACAAAATGTGTCTGCTCAGCACATGAGGACCAGGAATTGGAGAGTAAGGTGAATGGAAAACATGCATTTATTCTGGAAAGTTCACCAAAGTTCAATCCAGCTGTTCCACACTGTGTCAGTCAAATATGCAGAGGCTAACATTTCAACATCCACTACCTGCACAGACCATTTTATCTGCATAGAGACCAGGTACATAGACCAATCTCACCTTCAGACATCTCCCTCTCCCTCATATCAGTGTGTAAAACAGGACAGCTGATGTGACTAGACAAACACTGATCTACAGAGCAACAAAAGGTGCCTCTGTTGTTAAAATGTGCACTTTTTATTTCTCAACAGTAGTTTCCTTTTATGAAAACTGGATCTTACTTTCTTTGGCGAACCACGAGGACTACAAACTGCTCTGAGCAGCGCAATTTAATCAAATTTATACAATGCACAGCAACAATTCACAACCTGCTCTATATTATGGTTATAATGTTCTGCATATTCTCAAAGTAATACAAAATATTGCAGAGCACCCCACTGTTTGCCTACCACTAAAAATCATTCTTAGGACTACCTCAAATCTCAAGTGCTTCAGTGGGCTTTGGTAATTACCCCGTCTCATCAAAAATAAAAGGCCTTTCTTCTCCTTTGCCCAGGACTCATGAAGATTTTCCAAAACATAACATATAAAGAAGACTTAGCCTAATGAGATCTCAGTAACATCTCAAATTTCCACTGCTTTTAGCATATGCTTCTCTGTTATCAGAGGCCTACCACACAGCTCCAGAAACACATGATGAAACAGATTGCTTAAAATCACAACACACAGCAATACTATGCCACCTATGCCAAAAGACCAATAAAATAGCCTTGTTTACGATTTTCAAAGAAGTTTGATGGCCCTAAATAAATGCATGCTGTGTTTCCTCCGACATACAACATCAGATCAGTAAGATCAACAGCAACGATGACATGACAATAAATGCCTTTTCTGATAGAATGTAAGTAAGGCACTAAGAGAAGCAGACACATGCAAATTCATGACAGCATTTTTGCAGATTGCTGACTAGAAGAGTTCTAAGACGGGTCCGAAAGCTGGATTTTTACTCATACTGGGAAGAACAACACTGCTGAAATGACAATGATCTTCTGCATTTTGTAATTATTTTTTACTAAGTTTTTTTTCACCCCCAAAAACACCAAGCCTTGAAGACTATCCTGACAAGGTAACTGAGTTATTCCACTCTTTTTCTCTAAAAAGGCTTACATAGCCATTTAACGGTGGCCATGGATTAGTACAGCACAGAAAGTACGTAGAGAGCTACACATAAGAGTTTTAACTGGGATAGAGTTACACTTCTTCATAGCAGCTTGCATGGTGAAAAGTTTTGGATTTGTGATGAAAATAGTGATGGTAATTTAGTTATTGCTAAGCAGTGCTTGCACAGTGCCAAAACCTTTTCTTTCTCACTCCACCCCACCAGCAAGCAGGCTAGGGGTGCACAAGAAACTGTGAGTGGACATATCCAGAACATATGACCACAACTGCCCAAAGGGATATTCCATATCACATGGCATCATGCTCAATTTATAAAGCTGGGGGAAGAAGAAATAAGTAGGGAGAGTTATGACATTTGTCCTCCCAAGTAACAGTTACCCATGAAGGAGCTCTGCTTTCCTAGGGATGGTTGGACACCTGCCTGCCCACAGGAAGTAGTGAATGAATTCCTTACTTTGCTTTGCTTGTTTTTGCTTTCCCTATTAAACTGTCTTTATCTCAACCCACGAGTTTTCTAGCTTTTACCCTTCCAGTTTTCTCCCCGTCGCTCTTCAGAGGAATGAGTCGGCAGCTGTGAAGTGCTGAGCTGGCCATCACAGTTAAACCACAAGGAGCCATTTCAATTCTTGGCTTAGTTTTCAGAAGAGGTCTGTTGACTGACACATTAGGGCAAGCAAAAGCTTACATTCAGTCTTATCTCATCAGGTAAGTAAAGACAATTATTCCAGAATACAACTCCTTAGGAGGCATTATACTGTTTAAGAAAAGCAAAGGTAGCTTGTAATTATTAAATATTAATATAGTGGATCATAACACCCTAGCAAATGTATTTTGAGCTCACCGACTCAGAGAGAAGTAATGCAGAGAAGTTGCTTTGAGTTTTCAAATGTCTGCACTAAGGAGCAAGTTGGGTTTTTTCACCATTTCAAAGAAAGAAAAAATATCCAAACATGAGAGGGGAACACTAGAAGCTCAAATTTTCCTCCCTTTTAACCATTCAGCTATTTTTCGAAGTTGCCACTATAATGAAAGATCAGAGACTTTCTGTAATTCTAATAATTATTTTATCTTAGTCTTTAATAAATCTTAATATTCAAAGTCACCTGTCTGTCTTAACTGGATTTTGGTCACTGAGCAGGAAAGTGATGTTTTTAAGCTGTTCTAGCGTCAATAGCTAAACCTATGAAAAAGTAAAACACTTGTAGTATTTTCCAGTTAAAAACATCCTACTGACCTTTTCACATACATTTCCAAATGTTTCCAAATACACTACCAATACAGAAGTTTTGTCAGCACAGACACTACTGCAAGGTCCAGAATACACTCTGTGACTGTTTCTTGATTAATCTTAGTTTTAGTACAAGCCCTGCTTCCGTAGCACTTACACACCTAAAATAAACATTTTTACCTAGTGACATGTCTCTAAGATAGGAGATCATTATCTCATTTACAGATGACATAATCAAGGTTATTCAAGAATCCAGCTGATTTGGAGACCTATGTTGCATTCTCAAAGGTCAGATATTGTAATAGAGCCATGGCTCCACTTAAAGCATTTGCGCTGTTGAAATGCATGTAATACACAACTAATAAACATCTAGGAGATCTGAACAGTTTAGGTGTGTTGCTGAAGTTACATATTTTCACTTGAAACTCCCAAATACATCTGAAAGAACTTAAACTTTAAAAAGCAAACTGAGGCACAAACCGCATACAATAGAAAGGGCTCAGTAAGTTATACTACACATTGCTTATACCACCTAAGTCTCCAAATAACATTTTAGCATTTAAAGCAGCAGCTTTAAAAGCATACTTCTGAATTGCTCATAAGTTTAAGTACTCCTTTATCTTTTATAGTATCTAATTTAAATAAAACCCATACTGTAACTCCTCTGCATATGTTTATCAGAATTTGAGTAAGCTAATACTTCTCCCCAGTTTATACAAAAGCTAGAGGTTCTGCTGCTGTTTGCACAGATCATCATTAGCTGAGGCTTTCATGACAGATTGCTGTTTCCCACCTCCTCACATCCTGGTGACAACTCACTGCCTGAAACACAGAAGACATTTGGCACCCTGAAACACACGGCCACCATGCTAGCTGGAGAGACACTGCAGAGCAATCTGTGGATTCTTCTATGCTAAACCAGATTATCTGACACAAACTCAAGGTGCCATATATACAGACAAACTGCAATAGATTTTTCACCAAGGCCACTTAGAGGATCTCAAAAAATTTTTCATCATCTGGATTTTAATTGTGTATAATTTCAAGCTGCAGTGACTACAGGGTGATCTATGACAATCTAAGTCAGGACTCCAACATACACAGCATACATCCAACATTGTAATTCTCATACGGCTGTCACTATGTACAAGTATAAGGAACTTATTTTCTTATTCTTAAAATCACATCCCAAGGTCAACATTCTGTAATGGGAGGATCCAGGTTCCAGCCAAGCACACAAAGGCTTCAGACTATATAGGCTTTCCAGTAACAGGAAGGGGAAAGAAGGGGTGGGAAAAAAGGGGAAAGAAGGGGGAAAGGGAGGAAAACTTGGACAAGAAGAGTAACAAAATGGTTGGGCTTTACTTGTGTAAATACAGATGTCTCCTGGCAATCTGGATGCATTCAGGAGCAGAGATTTGTACAGGGCTAGCAGATTTCACAGTGGGCACTGGTTAACTTCTGAAGGTGCAGCTAGATGCCAGATATCAGATTCCAGCATGTTTAAAGCAGTACTTGTTTCCTCAGTAAAGTGAATAGAATTCTACCCTCAGTGTGGTAGAGGAAAGAAATGCAGCAGAGGGGAGGGGAAGGGAATGAATAGCAACAGAGCTCCAGGGTATCCTGCTATAAAATACAGAGACACTAATCTATATCAGAGGGTAAAGGATGCTGTCACCAAAAGTTTAGTCAAAGCCACAAATTTTAAATGCTTGTTTTAACTGTAATTGTTGTTTCAACTGCTCATGCCAGAAGTCCAGAATATTCTATGGCAAGTGACAGACTGAGACTTCAAGCTTGATTTCACACTGTGTTTTAAGTCTATTTGCAGGATTGCCCCAGAAATACTGCAATTTGTATTTTAAGCCTGAAGAGCTGCACACAAGGAAGACTGTGATTGCCCATTAAATCCCGCCCTAAGTGTTATCTAACCGTGAAGACATCCCAGATACTTAACCAAAGCAAACTAGTTATGAGACAAAGAGCATTATTCTATGTTCGCTGTTCAATTTCAAGAAACATACACATAACGAAATGCAACTTTTCCCAAAAGATTTGGTTCTCATATTTAGAGGGTGTACCAGTCCCATTACCTGAGTAGGTTTTCCACCTTTTCTCCTCCTGATATGACCACAGAGGAAACAAAGCTCTGTAAAAGCTTTTTCACTAACAGAACTGTTTTGCAGATATGACTTCATCAGTCCTACCTAAAAGCAAAAGAACGAATTCCTTGCTGGAAGACTATACTTCCAAAGCAAGTCTGGCACAAGCAAAGAGGACACGGATTTAGTCACATCTTTGTTGCATCTTAAAGCAGCACTGACTTGCTAGGTTTAAAATAATAACACAGGACTAGTTTTAGATATCATGCCACTACTTTCCATCACAAATGTCTTTCTTACAATTGCTAAAATAACCCACATTTTTAAATGCCCTCAGATCCCCAGAGAGCCAAAAAAATATTTATAGTGGATCAAAAGCTTTATCAGACTAATTTGGGCAGGTTCTTTTAGTCCATTATACACACTAGGAATGAAATAGACTAACCCAACACTCAGTTCAAGGCATCTGCCCTTACACACAAAACCTCTCGGAAAGCTCATGTCATCCATCTGAAGCACTGACTTGCTGGTGTGAGAGGGGGACTGCCCAGGTCAGTCACATAACAGGGTGACAGGCAACAGTAATGCAGAACACGGAGCAGCAGGAACCTGAGGGGCAAACACTCACTACACATTAGCTTCAATTCACTTCAAGAAACATCCCAGTCAACTAGGGACTTTCACTGCTTTCAAAGCAAAACTACAGAAGTCAACATATTTGAGTTGATTCAGCTTTTCTAGGTTTTAATATTGTAATCATGACCCAAAACCAATTTAGGTGAAAAGACATGGGGGGAAAAACTGCTCAAAGGATTATGTGTAATTGTGCTGATCTGGGGTGAAACAGAGTTAACTTTCTTGATAGTAGCTTGTATGGGCTGTGTTTTGGATTGGTGCTGAAAACAGCAATGATAACAGGGGAAAGTTTTAGATACTGCTGAGCGGTGCTTACATAGAACCCAAGTCTTTTCTGCTTCTCACTCTATCCCAACAGTGAGCAGGCTGGCGGTGCACAAGAAACTGGGAGGGGACACAGCCAGGACATATGACCACAACTAACCAAAGGACTGCTCCATACCATATGGCGTCATGTTCAGCATATAAAGCTGAGGGAAGAAGGAGGAAGAGGGGATGTTCAGAGTGATGACATTTCATCTTTCCAAGTAACCATTACCCAGGACGGAGCCCTGTTTTCCTGGGGATGGCTGAACTGACTGCCCATGGAAGAAGTGGTAAATGAATTCCTGGATTTGCTTTGCTTGTGTATGTGACTTTTACTCTCCTTATTAAACTGCCTTTATCTCAACCCACAAATTTTCTTACTTTTACACTTCCAAATCTCTCCCCCATCCCACTGGTAGGGGAGAAAGTGAGCAGCTGTGTGGGCCCTGGTTACCAGCTGGGGTTAAACCATGACACTGCACACTGATAACATAAATTAAAACTACAGTAAACTTCCTGATTTGCCACTTTAAAAATAAATGTGTTCCTGTGTATATCAAATATTTCCTTTTGCATTTCACATGAATCTCCTACATCCTTTTGTGATTTTATTTCACTACTTGCAAGGTGAAGTTCTATGTACTTTACAAGATTGGGACCATCAACTAAAGCAAAGTAAAGAGAGGTTAGCTTTTAAACTCTTACTGTCACTTTTACCCTCTGGTCTCTATAGGGAAAGGATTAAACCACTTTTTTGGTCTATTTTTGATATATTCTGCTTCATTTCTCTATTCTGAAAAGCCACTCCATTGTACTGCAGATAAGGAAAGAAGAATACAGTAAGGAACCTACAGAGGAAAAAAAGCATGGAAGTGAAATTACAAGGTAAAAATATTGAGAAAATTCAGAATTAGTTACAGTCTTTCAATTTTACTTCTAGCAGAGAAGAGCAATGGAAACATTTATTGCTCTGAAATAATCAAAGAGGTAAATGTGTTCAGTGTCAAAAACATGATTAATTTCTTTTGTTTATGCATGTACAATGAAAAGTGTATCTATCGTGTTCCTAAAATAAAACCATTTGTCAATTTAATTCCAATTTTGTACAAGTTGAACCAAAAAACCATTTGTATCTTTAAGAGTAAACTTTGTAACATAATGAATATCTGCTAATAATCCATATCAAATCACTTAAAATTACTGCACTGCAGGATTAACAACATGAAGAGTAATACAACTCCATTTTCAAGTACTTCAAATCTAATTTTTCAGGTTACATTGTTACAATAATTCATATTGGAAGAGCATTTGGTAAAATTTGATTTGTCATTTATCCAGAAAGACTGCTCTCAGTAAGAGGCTTTAATTACTACACTACATTTCTCATCTCATACTTCACCCCTTTTTTTTGTAATTGTATGAATTTATGTATAATGAAGAATACATTTTTAATAAATTAATTCCCTAGAGGTTCGTGTTTTGTTTTTTTAAAGCAGCAGCTAACAGCTCTATGCCTATAACTAATTCCTTGCAGAAATAGATATTCTCCATCTCCTTTCCTTTCCAAGTAAAGGTCATCAATTTTTGGTACAAGTGAACTCAATAATATCTGAGTTAATCCAGTTTGAGGTTGTTACCAGTTTGAAGGTAATAGTCAAGGTCCAGAATAAAATATTTAACACTGGAGTAGTCTTCTTCTTTTCAACTACTTCACGACATATGAAAAAGCCTCCAAAATATAAACAACTAATTACAACATTCTAAATTATTATTTTGTCAGATGTAAGACACATGGCACTACTCCAGGCATCCAGATATACTGGGATAAGACATCACCAAAAGTTAAACACAGGATTTCAGACTTCTTTCAAAATAGAATCAATACAGCATTTCATTAGAATATGCACAACCTAATAATCACTTGCTCACGAATCCTGAGCTAATGTCAGTAGCAAATATGATTTTTGTTAAGAATCAAATTTAGTTTTTATTTAAATTAATCATGATGCAGTTCCACTGATAGAGCACGATAAAGACAACTTCGAAACCACAAGCTGTATCTTTAAACTCTTCTGCAAGATCAAGAAACTTCTTCATGATTACCACAATAAATATGCTACTTACTTAACATTTTCTCTATTTAATTAGTCCACTCCACATTTTCTGTTTAAAACCCTCAAATGGATGTACCACAATCCCTTGATACTATTCCAGCAGGCATCTTTAAACAGCCACAACTACTTTAAATTTTCACTTTCTGTCACAAGAGTCTGCTGTCACAGTCTAAAAAGTGGCAGACATGTAAATGTATCCCAGTGAAAAAATGCAAATGTCCATTTCTACAGCTGCTGCAATATTATACAGACTTGATGGAACCAGCCACAAACACTGTTAGCTTTCTCTCAGAAATTATTTTTGATTCTAAATTTTTAAAACAGATTCCCACTACTGATGTTTTTAATGTTCTATGTTATTAATAGAAGAGACATTGAAGCTATCATAAAATGGCAAAAAACTCTGAAATACTAGGAATGCAGTGAACTGTCATAAAGATTTGCCCACCAAAACCTTCCTAATCATTTACATGATTTACATTAACTGAAGAACTTTACCTGGCAAAATGGCAGTATCTTTTTTGGCAATATTTTTTACTCTCTGCCAACTAGTTTAAATGGCAGGTTTAAAAGGAAAAAAATCAAATCATGGGGTTCACTAAGCCAGAAAACAGATTTTAAGTAAATTATTTGGGAAAAGAATAGAAGTAATGCTATTGTTACTTGTGTTATTAGCATTGCCCTGTGTATATATTGTAGCTGATGTTAATATTTATTTCATACTTAGATAATCCTCCATTAGCTAATTAAATTCAGTTGTGAACTTATTACTCAATATTTCCCTGACCATTTAGCTAAAATATTTTGAATGACAGCCTATTAAATATTAGTAGACTTTCCAATGTACTACAGCTTGCAAAATTAAATTAATGGAGTACCTTCCATTTATACAGACTCTCCTCACCAAGAACTCTTAATTCATTTTGAATACTTAAATTAAAAATAACATAACCACAATAATTTCTATTCAGAAGTAAAAGTTACTGTATGGGCTTATTTTGTGTAGTACCAGGCATCCCTAATCCCTTTTCAACTGCTCATATGAGAAAAAAAGTAGAAATTGAAGACTTTTCAAAAGTGCTCTGAACTTCCCAGGATTACTTTATAAAATTCATTTTCAAATCCAGGCCTCACAATGAAGACTACATTAGACTTTAAACATATTTTTTCATTGTTCTGCTATTAAAAATGTTTTTAATCTGCTTATTGTTATGCAGACATAGTTCATGCACATGACCTGGGCTTGTTCATGCTCATGGACAAGCCTGGGTTCTCTCAATTGCTATGCAATATTTGTTCAAGACCTTGCTTTACTCTTGAAAACATAGTAAGAAATCAGAAGATAACACTAAATCTTATTATACAAAAAAATACAAGGGTCATACATGTTTTTGTATCTGTACATATATATAAACAAACACCTATATATAGCACATCATATATATATATATATATATATATATATATATATATATATACACAACTACAATGGATCGCTCCTTTGTGAGTTTATCATATTCATCACTCACTAAAGGAGTCCTGCAATTAAAGTTTCCTATGCCACCCACATTTCAATTTTCACCATTAAACCACCTTTGACAGCACTTTCATTGCTGAAACTCTACAGTTTCACCATCTCAAAAGTGCATAGAGAAGTGAACAGAAACCCTGAAGCACAAATTCTATCCTATTATCATTCATACCAAATTACTACATGTCTCTCTCAGCAGACCTGAGTACATGTGTCAAGCTTTTGAAATAGACAAATTCATTTTTCTGTCAGGTAAGAAAAAAAAAAGGTATGTTTTTTAAATCCTGGTATTTACTTGTACATACCACATAAAACTAGAAAGAATGTATTTTAGTGATCAAAATATTAGTGCCTACAATTTAACAGCAGCAGTTTCAGTTCAAGGAAATCCTCCAATTATTTTCTCTTATGCTGAATTCCACATTTTTAACAATGCTTGAAACACGTTGAGACAACGGCTTATAATGAATTCTCAGCTGTTTACCAAAATGTCCACAGTCACTGAATTAAAACTGAGTTGCCCAATATCTGAATATACTATTAAGCCCTTGCATTCCTAGCAAGTTGATTTGTATGACAATACGAAATAGACTGGGCAAATTCCTTTTTCATTTGAGGCTCAAGACATGCATTTAAATTTGATATGGATTGATAAAATACATAGCAAAATGACTAACAAGTTCTAAGTTACCTAATCAGTATTTCAGACAGTGAGAGAAACAAAATGGAGAAGGAAAAGTCAACATCACATAAAAATGAAAAGAGAAGAGATATGGACACCACAACACAGTCCCTTTTGTGTTCAGATTGCACAATGCACCTCAAATGCAAAATTCATAGCAAAAAAAATCCACTATGGGAAAACACAACCTGTATGACATATACCCTGAACAGAGTTCAAAGTAAATGGAAGAATACTTCAATTTGTATCAGAATCAAACTCTGCTGATGATACATGAAGATTCACTAATTTATTTATCATACTGCAGAATTAGCCTTTGACTTCAAAAGATAAAAATCCAACAAATAAAACTAAGTGCTCTCCTCCTCTCTTACAAATTTGTCTAAATAAAACTTGCATTTGTAAGTATTCAATTTGACAGCTGTCTGTGTAAGCACATGTAGTGCATCAGTACATGGAAATATATTAGGGGATCAGGTTGGACGGGGCTCTGAGCAGCCTGACCCAGTTGAAGATGCCCCTGCACATTGCAGGGAGGTTGGACTAGATGACCTCGAAAGATTTCTTCCAAGCCAAGTCTTTCTATGATTCTTTGATAAAGACAGATGACTGCATGGAAGGAAGTAGAAGGAATATTTAACTTCCCTTTTACCTGGCAATTACTACATACAAACATAAATGGGTATTTGTAGTTGATTACTTCACTGAAGCCCTTTCATGCCCTATTTGAACTGGCAGACAACTCTGATCCCTCCCTAACAACAGGTATGGCCTATCTGTACTTTCTTTCAGTAGGATCCCAGTACGTTTTAATGTGTTGACCAGGTGTTATAGTGTGGGACTGCCTTTATCTGTGGTTACAAGTTTTTAGTTTTTATAATTATATGAAGTTCATCACAGAACAAGCAAAACAAAGTATTAAACAAAGCAAATTGCCTCAACTTCCCTACCACCCCAAGGAAGCACACTGCCTTATACTCAAACATCATATAAACAGGGCATCAACATAAAGCCGTTCTTAAGTTTCATCCTTGGTTGGCCTGGGTGAAAATTAAATATCTGAAAGATAAACAGACTTGATGCAACCTTTCTACTTTAGGTCTTCCTTATTTCTCTCAAGACTCTCCTACCTCAATTTATGTTTCCCAAGAATTCTTCCTAGTAGAAGGAAAATCAGCAGTTTTGTCTACTGTCTTTACATTCTTCTGGTAGCCAACTGACTACTACTGCATTCCTAAACACACCACTTCAATTACAAATGACTCAAGTGCCCTAACACATTTGGCTTAAGAGAGATCAAACAGAATCACTTTAATGACATTTTACACAAGCTACTGTATTGATCCTTCTCTCCTTTCTTTTAGTCTTTTCTTTTTCCCTAGATTAGAGGATTTTGTTCTTTAGGATACTGCATAGCAAAGTTTAAAACTACTAAATAACCCTCCTTTCCCAGATACCTTTTCCAGTGTCTATATGAATGATTAATGAAACTGTCAAAGTTGTGGATCAAGACTAACACAAGACACTGAATATGCTCCTAGTTGTACAAGCTAGCCCTGAAAACAACTTCAAAACTATACATAAATAGGCAAATAAAAACACTCAGTCATCATCTACTGTTTGCATCCCTTCTGTGGCACACCAAGGAAGTGCCAAGGAGTGGACCATGCTCATCCCTGTAAAAAGACGACAGTAAGAAAAAATAATTTCCACTTACTTGATGTTAATTCTGGGTTTCCTTTTAAGTTCATCATCTTTGGAATTGAAGGTCCATATATGTCTGCATCAAGCAAACCAACTTCTTTTGTCTGTGTAGGGAACGAAAGAAAAATACTTTCAAAATGTCTGTCCTCTTCCAAATTATTAGCTGAGCAAAATTCAAAACTGTCCAGGGAAATAAAAATAGGATCTTGATCTTAGACTTCAGTTATCACTGTTTCCTTTCTCTCTAAATTGCAATTAAAGAATGAAATATAACAATGTCTATAAGTTGGTTCAGACATCTTCCTAAAATCTAGATTCTCAATACACAGAGTCCTCACTTGCACGTTTTCTTACCTACACAATGTAGACTACAGACTTTATATTAACGAACATTATAAACAATGTTCCCTCTACTCCATGTACCATTATACGGACATATATATAACATTTCTAAAAAGTATCAAATTTTACTGCAAAATGAAAACAAGGGAAGTTTGTAAATATATTCAAATTAATGCAATTTAAATTGTAGTAGTGACTACAAGGAATGCAAGAAACATAAAAAAACAATTTTTTCTTCTATTTAAGTGGCCAGAGTAAACTTTTGCAGACATCTTGAAGTTGCTGAAATGCAAGTCTCTGAAGCTAATTAAGCAGGCATAACATTTTAATCAAATACATTTACAGAAAAGTATGCTAAAAATGGGTTTATTCAGCTACATATGGTACATTAGGCAATAAACTTTAAATAAAATTATTTCAACTATATAGTCTAGACTTACAAGATTCTTTTCTATACTATTTTTTAATATACACGCATATTTGTGGAAATTAAAACTATTTTTCCTACAGATGGCAAGACACACTACCAATTACCAAGTTCTGCAAATTAAGTAGTAAAGAGCAAGCCCTTTAAAGTGCTGAATGTCAAGTTTCTCTAATATAAAAAGCTAGCTGTATTCAACATTTTTCAAAATTGCAACCAAGTATGTTTAAGGGCTTGTTTGAAAGGTTAAGGCAGCAATAGGAGCTTTTCCAACACTGCCAAATCAGACCCTCACTGTCAGTGTTTCAAAATGTGGGCTTCATTTTTTGGATGACGTCTTTCTAATTTGGTATCTTATATTAAACCATTTTTATCACAGCCTTGATGGGAAAGACAGAAAGGCTCAGGGATAACTATCCAGTTACCGTTTAGAAGAGTGTAACAAGGTTTTAAATGAAGTACACAGCATCTTTACCCTTCAACAGGATTCCTAAACATAAACGGTATTCTGTGGCATCACAGTTTGTTTACTCCTGGTTCTTGGGTTTTTTTAAAGCATAAATGCGCCTAGATTAAAAACCCAGGCATGGAAGTCACTAATACTAAATAAATCTGAATTTCAATTGAGATAAGGAAACTAACCCACCAAAGCCTAGACAACTGAGAAGCAAGACTGACACTTGTTACAACACATCATAGAATCATAAAATCGTTTAGGTTGGAAAAGACCTCCAAGATCATCAAGTCCAACCATTAACCTATATGTAGCAATTTCAGTTTCTGAGCATTTTTCTTCTGTAGAGGTTGCTTTCTTTTATCCTTCTCTTTTTTAAAGCTGTTGATACTGAATCCTGAAGACACCCGTAACAGCTCAATAATTTGAAGTGTTATATTTACCTATAAGACAAATACATCTTATATTTTACAACTAAGTAAAAAATTGCATTAACATATTTGATCTACTATGTACTTTGAAAAATAAGTTTTTACTACAAAAATCAATCAAATTTGAGTTTACTTATTAAATACAATTTTTATTAAACACAGCAAAGTATATGGATTATTTAATTTACTTTTTTTAAAATATTTTTTCTTTATAATGTCTTGTGAAAACTATTAGAAAAAAGTTCGGAGTTATCTATCAAATTATTCTATTTTTTGCCTACTGTATGAGACCTGCAATTTCATAAACATTGAAAAGACCCATTTTTAATGTTACACTTCAAAGACATCAACAACAGAGTATTAAAGCTCCTTTGTTCTTGTACAAAATGCATTATTTCACCAGACTAGAAAGATTCATGACTCAGTCCCTTTATCTGTGTCAGCAGCTAATCGAACCCATCAAAACATTATCTACGGGTTGTGCCACCTAATTCCTTCCCAAATGAAAGTAAATATTTACTGAAAAACCTACATACTGTTTTAAACCTAACTGACATACTTCCCCTCGATTTTCTGAAAGCTCCCCTCCCGACAACAAGGATTGTGACTATGCACTGACTGACTACAGTGATCTCACAACTCACTAGTTTAATTTTCAGCCTAAAGAGACTGAATATTTAAGATGATTTAAATCAATTAGACTCATCTTATGACTTCCTGGACATAATCAGGTCTTCACCAGTACTGGCTACTTATTCCTAGGAGTCAGCAGGAATGCATCTACAAGTGTACAAAATTTCCTGGAATGAAGAATAAATACATGCACACTGGAGAAAAACATCCTTCAGTTACCCAGAAGGACTTTACAAATTCAGCTAATATTCTAAATTACAAAGCTGATCTTAGTTTCAAGCAAATACAATAAACCTGATAGTTTCTCAAAAAAATTTACACACTTTCTCAGAAGTAAGAAAAGTGACTGTTTCCAAGATGCACTGTTTGTGTCCATTGATATGGTTCAATAAAACTGCTGCCTTCAAAAAAAAAAAAATTAACAGATTCTTGAGTTTCTACGTCTAATGTTTATGAAAGCAGAAGTGTTCCTGTAAGCATCATGCTTTTTACAGGATTATAGGAGAAAGGTCTTCTGGCAAATCTTTAAATCACTGGCAGAATCTCACTAAAAACAGCCTGAGGCAGGGGTTTTTTTCTTCACCAAGCAATTCAACATGTTAGGCAAGGAGAATCCTTTCTACCTATAAGTAGCAGTTTATACAGAAAGCATTGGCCCAATAAGCTACAAGTTTGAGTTTTTCTTCTCCCAACTATCCCCCACTTTTGCAGTACTAAGCATCCCTAAAATACCAATAATAATCCTTTATTCAAGGTTTAACTATCTTGGAAATACATTATGGCAGTTACCAAGGGATCTTTTAAGACAGGCACAGCACAGTCCAGATCATCTCTTCCAGCATTTAAAATATTTTAAATCCCCAAGAGAAGAAATAGTATGCACACACCTGGATGCTACCACACGAAACTGTTCATCAAAATTACCAACACCAGATACTTCTCATGTTGCGTGAAATGTTACCCAGACGTATGAGTTACAATAATTAAAAAATTAAATTAATTTTTAATAAATTCCCCCATATAACCCACATCTCATATAAAACAGCACATCTTTCAAAGCATTGCTGTATTAAAACAAATTCTAAAAAAACAGGCATAACATCAGACAAGGCAAAAAAGAACATCTGGGCAAAAGGAACAGATTTCAGGTGATTACAAGCAGGACCAAGAAGGCAACTCAAAATAAAAACAGGAGGAAAAAAAGGCTCTAAGATTCTTCTTATGCCCTCTGTATGCAATTTCATATGCATACACATCTTTTCTTAAGTAATGCTAGTTACACAAACAGAAATGAGTACTTAAAGCACATCTAAGAACACAGAAGTCCCCTTGCTTCTAAGTGTTTTCCAGAGCGCAGCACACACCATGGCTACAGCCACCCTTGCCATTCTGCAGGAAAAGGATTCAGGAAATGTAATTCCACCATCTTCTTACAGCTGCATTTTCTCCTTATAAGCATGTTTCTAGCCTGTGCTATTAAACAAATAGCACAAAGAGCACTCCACCTCTCCAGATGACATAGCAATAATCATGTTCCAAACAGTTGTTCTCAAGTTAACTTGTCCTTTTTTCTTCCACCTGCCCAGCTGTGGAAGAAAGTTTGAATCAATCTTCAAGTTTACTACACTTGGAAAATACTTTCAAGGGACCTATATATTTTTTTGTTGCCTTACTGCAAGTTCTGAACAGCTTAAATTCTCAAGATACAACTGACTATGTAACCATTCCATATGATTTAATCATGTAATTCCAAATAACTGGAAGTTACTTCAAGAAAAAATATACAAACCAACACATGCAGAATTACTGAGCTCTTCATATAGAGTAAGATCCTTATCAAAATTCCATCAGGCAGAGAACAAAAAAATTGAATTGTCGGCACAAAAAACCACAAAAGTACTCTCTTGTTAGCAAAAACTATACTCAAAAACTCACAAATGTGCACATTTACCATCTTACTAGCGCTTTTAAGATTTTTCCCCCTCTCTGGATAAATACTCTCCAGCACAGGCTAACTACAGCTAGGGTCTGCTCTTTCTGCAGTACTAGTACTGGTACTGGCTGCCACGGTCTCATCTGATCACTGGTGAGCTCAAGACCACAAAAAAATTTACAGAATAAAGGACTGTGGTAAACAGCTATAGTAATCTTCTCCTTTTATATCACTGTCTACATAATTCTTTCTACTTCACTACCATTAATCTTCTCAACAAGATATTCATTTGCCCATTAGATCTTTCTAAAGATTTCTAACAAACATTCAGCATAAGGTCCTCTAAGTTATATAATCACTGCAGCTCTTAACTCAGTACAGAGAAGTTTTCATTGCAATTTAAAAACTTCTCTCACCTACACTAGAAAACAAGTTTTCATAGTCATCAGGTACAGATCCCATACTTACAAGAAAATCAAATGCTACATCAATAGATAAAGAAGATATTCTTGCACATATCCCTGAGAGATGACAATTCTATAGCTTCACTTTGTGCAGGTATAGATAACCCCACTAAACAGATCCTTTCCTTTACTTTCTCTGGCAAGATTATCAACATTATCAAAGCTCAGTTTAGCCCTTGAACATGGCTGCCACCTTACGATCAAGGCAATCGAGATTTGGAAGACAGCTGTATTTTGAACTTAGTTATAATTATTTTGGGGGGAAAAATAAAGTTGTTGAAGGCCATTTTAGAAAAAGTTATGGCAGAGAGACGTCTTGTAAAAAAACCTAGTAAATTCTGCCTACCTTGGTTTTCCTTATGCAGATTAGATAGTATCCAATTGCAATTATGTTTGTTCTCTTAGGCAGGTAAGTTTTACTGTACACAATCCTTGTTCAGATGGCATAAGTCCATGCTAATGACAAAATGATCCATATCTTTCCTCCTCTTAGCTATTTGAGCAGACACTTAAGAACTGTTTAGTTTCTCCCTATACTTTCTTTATGGAGCTTTTCTTTTTTGTCTTTCAGGGAGTATTAACTATGAAATAAATTACATTTTACAGTAACAAATTTTCAACCAAATGCAACTAGTTCTATTCACATATCACAGAGGACTCATCTACACATAATTCCATGGGCAGAGCAGAATATGGTGATAGTAGATAAAAGTAGATAAAAGACTTCATACCAACAGAAACAAAGAAGGGGGGGGTGGTATTAAAAGGAGTTCACAAAAAGCTGCCATAAATAGATGTTAATCAAGATAGCCTGCTAAGCATCCAGAGACTCTTTGACAGCATTAATTTTGTTTTTGCTCATATTTTCTGGGAGTTTTTTCCATAGTGGGTAGGGCATATGTATTCCCGCTGGATGCTAGTGGACGGTATTTTACTTTGAAGCAAACACTGCAGCCCACCAGAATTCCCTGGTGTTCAGCCTGGGAGGGATACAGGCACAGGTTAATGAGCTATCATCATTCTGTATGATCAAGGATTTCCTACACTAGAAGTGCTCCCAACATTCAGCAGCTGCAGTCCATTCCAAAGACAGAGATCTCAGCTTTGCTAAGTGAAGGTGCCAGTTATTTTAAAGCTGGTGCTCTTAATCCACCACCAGGACTCTCAATTTACCCTTTTAATATCATTATAGACTTAGAGTTAATCCCAAACTGCAAGCAGCAACACATAGGGCAAAAGGGAACTTAAAATCAGGATAGGCTATGGATTCCTCGTTTGACATACTGACACAATGAATAGCCATCTTTTAATCCCTAATTCTCTAACTCTTTCAGCTGCACACTATTTAAGTGCCCAGCTGTAAATTGGATTAAAGCCAAAAATGTAGCACTGCAGTTCCCTCACACTCTATCCTAGAAACACAAGTCTGCTTTAAACGCTCAGTCTGCTACTGGTTTAAATGTTCTTTTCCTTCATACGGAGTTGTTCCACCTTTCTGCCAGCCACAGAACTTCTCTGGCACTTTTTTCCATAACAGTCTGCATTAGCTCCTACTCAGTTCTCAACAGATACCAGTAATTAAGCCTTGTCTGGCCTTCTTACACATTATGTATCCCAATAAAATAATAATTAAAAAAAATACAGCACCACTGAAAAAGGAATTACCAAAACAGAATCCCCCACATTACCCCATCTCTACAAGATGCCTCTCCACTATCACAGCATGTCAAACTATTATAAACATGCTCTACCTTCATCAGTCTCTCTGATAGCCACACCAGGTTTTCAATGACTTGAAGACTAAGGATGCAGGCATTTAGTTCTACAGGCAACATTTTATAACAAAAATACGGGAAATTTTCTTCAAATTAAGCATCCAGTTATCTGATTTAAATAAAATATTTGAAGAGGTCTATGTTTAAGAATATTTTTAATTTCACTATTTTTTCCCTACTAGTAAGAAACGTGTATACATTGAGAATGCAGCAGTCAAGTATTACCATGTGGACACTGTTTAGTTACAGGAGCCAAATAAGGCAGACCGGAGGGTAGCTGAAATGTAAAGACAGTAAGCTGGGTAGCTTTTGAGTACTTTCAAAATGTGTGTTTTATTACAAACACGTTTTAAAGACATTAAAATTGATTTTATTATCACAACAGTGAATTCAGCCGGAGTCCCAGCCCCTAGTGGTGTCGTTTGTGTGCTGTGACTCGCTATAAGAGCACGCGAACGCCCTCCCTGCCCCGTGTGCGGGGATGCTGCGAGGATGCTGCGGTCCCGTCCCGTCCCGTCCCGTCCCGTCCCGTCCCGTCCCGTCCCGTCCCGTCCCGTGTGCGGGGATGCTGCAGCGCCCCCCGCCGGCATCCCGCGGGAACACGGCCCGGCACCCCCTACACACCTCGGTCCTGCTCCGCTCATTAGTGACCCGCTGATCCCCGGGCGCAGAGCTCGGACGGAGCAGTGAGAACTGCTGCCTTTAACCACACGTACCCGCTACCGCAGGCAGAAGCCACTGGCTTATGCTCACATGCTAACTTGTTCCACGTGGTTTTACTTCTTGCTCCTCTGTCTTTCACAACACAAAAAACCCATTTCATCCTATAATGATAAGTGTAAATCTTCCTGGAATGAAACGGCAAGTCAAAGAAAATTTGAGTAGGGAGCTTGCCTCATAGTGACAGCACAAGCATGCAGCCTCCCAACTGGATTTGTGCCATCCTTAGTCATGCACAGCTGGTGTTTGCTCACTAAAATACTCTGTTCATAAACAAGCAATCTCTACCCTATTATTGCTGCCATCTATTAATTCAACTTGTTTCTACTATAATAAATCGTCTCTGGCCAGGCAGCTTTCATAAATAGTCATTCTAGTCTGAATATGAATTGTCCTGGCACAAAACCCAAAAATTCTTCCCAAGGACTCCTAGGGGAGCACAATTGACTGCTGGTACATCAAAAGAATGAAAAGAATCAGCTGTCAAACTAAGCGACCAATTAAAAATAGGACACAAGGGTAAGACTTTAAGTTATTTCTTAACACAAAAAGAACATTGTATAGATTTCTAGCCCTTGGTACAAGCCGAAAAGCTTATACATTTCTTAACTAATCCATCTACAACAGGTAACCCAGGGTACCAAAAACTAATATTCCAGGAAGGGAGAAGAGGCTGTCCTGCTTGTTTTCCCTGGCTTTGAATCAAAAACTAAAACCAAACAAGAAAAAATAAAAAATCTACCTCCAAAAAAACCTACTCTGTCTTGGACATGGTATCTAGGTATGTAAATTAAATCCTGTGTTGAATTATTTACTCTGTAACCATTAGGTAAAAACATACCAAACAGGCTGAGCACCAGCATATAAAACTTTGAACTCCTGCATTCTAATCCCAGCTCTGCCAACAACAGCGCACAACCAGGACAATATCCAAGGCTCTGTTCATGCCTTAGTATTTCAAGCAGTAACTATAATTGAATTCTAATTTTAAAAAAAAATTGTAAAAACAGTGGTGGTGTTTTGCTTTTTTATTTTTTTAACTATGGAAAGTAGCCTTTTAAAAGAAGACTAAATGGTGCTTTCTTTTATCAAGAAGGCAAAAAAAACCCTAGGCTTTAACTGTTAATCTTCCAGTTTATGACACTATCAAACAACAAGATGTCACTGTTACTGAAAGCAGCAAGAATCTACTCTAATCCACTCCCTTCTGAAAGCATCTTCCACAGATCTCCCTCACCATAAAACACTTGTTCTCAATAGTCTGTGACCTATGATATCCTATAAAAAGAACACTTGAGTTACAAACACAGAACTTGTAACACAGACCGTGTCAAATGAAGGAGTCACAAACCTTTATTGTCATGGTGACCTAATCTTCCTTCACAAGTCCTTTCTTTCCTTCTTTAAGCAGTACATCAAGTTCAAGATCAGTTTCTATAAACCTGTGTCGTGAGGGTGGTAATGAGCTACAGTGGGTTCCTGAAGCTCTTATTTACTAAGAGAATCATTACTGCTTCCTCTGAAAGAAACAAACTTATAATAGCAATGAAGGTAAGAAAAACCATGGGGAAGTGATGCATAATTAGTAGTAAAATGAAGGCATCCATTGCTGTGTATCTGAGAACAAAGAAATTCTCTTTAAACTTGAGCAGGAGGCACCAATGGACTCTAGAAAACAACCTCTTTATTTACTTCGTTCACCGTAACAAAACTGGTCACTGCAATGATCTCTACAATTCAGAGCACTGAACAATCCCAGCCTGGAACAAGGGCCCAGAAATCCTCATTTCAAAAGCTTGACTCACAAAATTAGTGAACTGAAATCAATGTAAATACACAAATGAGCGCACCAGTGATTTCAAGGACAAAGTTTACACACAAACATGATGCATCATTATCACAAAAAAAACCTCCCACAAAAATATTTATATTAATGTATGAACAAACAAGAGAAATTCTGAGGTTTTAAGTGGTCAACCCACCTTAATTTCATATTTTCTAACTACCTCAATGCACAATTTCACCAAGGTAGCAGCTTGCTAACTTGTGACCATCAGTTCATGCAAGTCACAGCTGTTTCATCAATTTCAGCTGCCTTTCATTGATTAACATCCACTAGATGCTGGCCTCCAACTTCACACATAATCATAACACCAGAAATTACAAGCACATTCTATGTTTACTTAACTTTCTTGGCTCAATTTCATTGAAAATTACTTCTCAGTCTCTGATTTGCCAAACAACTCCAGCAGCAACCTCTACAATCATTGTAGACTATGGTCTCTCTTCCTTGTGCATTTTATGAGTGTTTTAATGGGCTACAGAAATTATGTATCACATGATTATGTGCCCTAAGAAAGGGCATAATCCCCAAATTTACATATCTCAGAATTACTAAGAGATGCTTTAAGTATCAGACACGATCTTAAAAACATGTAAGCTGGTACAGAAAGTTATGTGCAACCAGTTGCCATGGTTTCCATGGAACTACTCAATGACCACTCCACAACAGATCACACTGCAGGCCCACATTTGTTTTGCAAAAGTATTACAGCAAATGCCATGTTTTAAAGTTAATTAGAAGGAACCATTCAAGCAGTTTTGCTTTTCAAGATGACAGATTTCTCTGAAATGAAATTACTCCAACAGCCTATTTAAAACACAGAATTAAAACTGTGAAATAACAAGATCAGATGCCATCACAAACAGTACATATTTCACATAACAGCTTTAAACACTCTCTTCTTATTAAGTGTGACTGAGTTTATAGCACTTTTTTAATCTTTTACAGAATTCCTAGAGAAATTGTGCAGATTGCATATAAAGCCTCACTCCTTCTACCTGTTGTTTTCTTTTACAAGATGCTACATCTTCCTGACTAAGGTAGTGGAGCATACTTGGTATTTAATATTTTATGAGTCCAAATCCTACACTATACACACTTGTACCTGTGAAATGAGGCTTGCTTTTGAGTTTACCTCTGTGGCAATAAATGTGCACAATGAACTACTCCCAGTCTACAGCAGCAGGTGGACATAATGAACACCTGTGGTTTTTACACCTGAGTGGTTGCCACTGTCTATTTATAGTCCAGGTAGCAGTTTGAGCAATACCAAACTCAGGAATGATATTTTGTCACCTAAAAAAATGTATTTCCAAGCTTTAGGGAAGATACATAGCTCTTTTTTTTTTCCTTAACTGTTTATATATATAGCGTATTTTTACACAATAATTTCTTCAGAAAAAGTAAATCTTTTGAGCTATAAAAAAATCGTTTGGACACTATCCAGCACTGACTCATTTTTTCCAGGTCAGTGTTCTGAAGTAAGAGAATTTAATTATTTATTAAGTGTCTTCAATCTGCATAAGCATCCTCTACTACATCTACACATTCTTGCAGAATTGCAGTTGAACTCAGTGACACACAAGGGAAAGGACACAGCCAAACCAGGATACAGGATGAGATCTACTAAGTTATTAATGGTACTAACATAAACAAATTATGAGAAACTCGAAAGTCCAGCAAAAACAAATAAAGAAATTAACTGTCAGTGTAAATACATTTAATGTATGTGACTGCCCTCAGCAATAACCCTTTGACACACATTCCACAGTAAGGCTGATAATTAGATGTTCACCTACCGAATCATTTGCTGCTAGGGCGAGGGCTATATTTACTGTAAGGAAGAGGAAAAAGAAAAAAACAGAAATATTAAGTGCAGGAAAACTTAATTCCCAAATATTGAGAATGTTATCATTACTACCATGAGAAAATGTAATATAAATACATGACACTTATTTAATAATTGCATCTTCATCTTGGATCTTAGGTTCTTGTACCTCACCTCTATGATATTTTCAGCCTAAGTGGCATTAGCACCCACATTTCAGTCCATGATTGTTAACCAGCAAACAAACTCAACCCACAAAAACTTGCAAACCCTTAAGTTTCTAGAGCACACTTCAAAATAAAAATACCATCTCAAGATTTTGCCAAAGGATAACATTAAGGAAAAATTTTTGAGGTACCCACTTTTGAAAAGTGGACATTGTACTATAAAACTAAATTATCCCTACCATTGGTAACCTTCACCGTAGTCTCTAGTGAACTTCCACAAAACGAGAAATTAGGTAAGTATTGACATAAATCACTAAAGCATGGTGACCAGAAAGATGATCATATCCCTTTTTTTTTGATTTCTTGCGATACATTGAACATAGAAGTTTTCTGGAAGAAGGTGCGATGTACGCTTTTCACTTGATTTTTCTATCAGAAAACAAAGTCACATCTACGTGAAAGCATCTGTAACAACTAAAGAAACAGACAAAAAGAGATGAAGCAACTAAAAAGACTGAGTTTATTTATAGCTTTTACATTTTCATCAACACTTAACTCCCCTAACTAAAAATCACGTGCAAGAAATGGTATCTGTAATGGATCGTCAGCTTCAATAATGTTGGAAGACCTCCTATAAGCTTCAGTATAAACCAACATTAATTTTTATAATCCAAGCAGTCACATGTTATAGGAAAGAAAAACAACAAACACCACAAGAAAATAAACACAACACACACACAACACTCAGGTAACATCTTTTGTTTTCTTTACATACTGATGTTTGTCAGCCCACACATCCTTTCAAGAAAGGTAAGCTGCAGTCAATCTTGTTCTACCAGAAGGGTATAAAGGTTCTGGGAACAAGCTGGGGAGCCAGATTCCTGCCTTGAAGAACTTAGCACTGAGAAAGGTAAGTTCCTTCCAACAAAATGGTCGGGGGTTAACAACAACAACTGCCCAGCTTTCTCTAAGAGGCACACAGCCTCTGTTTACTCTTAAGCCAATAAAGCACATAGATTTTATTCTTCAAATTGCTATTTAAACATGCTTGATTAACTATTCTCCAAATCAATCAGGGGAAAATTCATCCTCTGAAACTTGGAGACCGATCTACAAATCACAGATAAGAAAAAACAAGCAAGTCGATTTTATTATAAATAAAAAAGAAAAAAAGAAATCAAATAAGCTACAACACATGTCTGAAGAAGGAAGATACACACTGTCTTAAAATCCCTTTCTACATCTATCTTCTTATACAGCTTGCATGTCTGAAAATTAAAGTATGACCCAGAATCCTTCTTCTATAAGGAATATTTGACTACTGAAGGGAAAGAGAAAAAAATATAGCACATAAACCTAAGGTTTTTTGCTGGGTATCTAGCTGACTAGCTGAATCTTGCACTCCCATGTCTTCATATTACTGTCAGTTCCAAGAGGGTGTAAACATACAGCATAGGACCTACCCTGACTCTAAGTATTTATATTGGCCCTATGTTCCCATAACCAGAAGTGTAGGAGAGCAAGGCAGTATGTGCCACAAATTCTATACAACTTCTAAGCAGGGTCCAAGGAAAGTGGCCATAGTCTCTCCGTTCATGGGCTTAGCACTCATGCTAAACCAGCAGCTCCACCTGCCAACCAGTATCAGGAATGATGCACAGGCTGATCTGAGTGAGTCTAGTCCAATCTAAACCTCTAGATCTGAGTTAGTTTAATCCAACCTAAACTTGTCATGAAGCTGTGTCAGGGAGGTTTAGGTTGGATATTACGAAAAGGTTCTTCACCCAGAGGGTGGCTGGGTGCTGGAACAGGCTCCCCAAGGAAATGATCACAGCACCAAGGGGAACAAAAAAGTGCAAGAGAAAAAAAAAAGTTGAAGCATAGTTGATATGACTGAGATAAAGTCAACACATGGTCAAATGTATCAGCTTTCCTGGACAATAACGAAGAATTTCAGCCTGTTAAGTTTTTGCTAAAAAAATGTCTTAAGATCGACATAGTAAGTAATTTTATTTTCCTCAAACTTCAGGATTAGCAAAATGTGAGCAAGAACACCAGTCTTCAGTTTTATTCCACTTCCATAGTTGAAAACAGTAAGACTTTCAATAAATTAGAAATGCCTCTTCTTTCCAGACCACACTTGACCTCTTCCCATGAAATTTTCTCCAGTACCCTCATCTTCAGTGTAATGCAAAAGAACAGAATAACAATAAAAAAAAATAAAATTTATGCTAGATTGAGTAAATACAGAAGGATGCTATTAAAAGACGGGAAAGAAAGGAAATTTGACATGAAAGTGACAGAAAACATAGCAAACAAACAAATCCAGCACTTATACTAGACAAAAAAACAACATCAAAAAACAACTCAAGTATTTAAACATGCATTGAAAAATATTTTTCCTATAACACAATTTTTTCTAATTGTTGACTACATTGATTTCAGAAGACCACAAAGTACTGAAAGCAAGAGAGAACACAATATGAAAGCAGAACAAACAGAAAGAGTTATTCAACAGGTTAAAGAATGGCCCTGACAAACTTGGCCAGACCCTCTTGTCCTGCAATGGAGATCCAGAGCAATTGAAACATTACCACACTGGGAAAAACAATAAAAAGAGCCCTGACAGGCTTTCTGAGATACAAGCAAGAAGACTGATATTTCCTGTAGCGCTTTAGGAATTAAAGGTGCTTAGTATTCTCCTTTCTTTTAAAACCCTGGTCTCAAAATGAGTTGGCAGAATCACCAACAAACATGTTCCCCACAGATCTCAACTATAAAGAATATTTAAGTATTTTAAGTACATGATTTAGGAATGATGCGATGCAATGCTTTTGTTTATACTGGTCATCTGATCTTCAATTGTTCATCTGAAGCATGAAATTTATTCTCATTATAACACACAAGAATAAAGATTTTCTTCTCAATGTTATGAATGAATATATTCATTTTAAAAGGTTGTCCAATACAGCTACATTTGAATGGTTCATTTACATTTCTGATCTCTTCTTTAATGCTTAATGAGCCCTGATTTTTATTTTTAAGTGTACGTAAATGAACTCCTAGCTTTAAGTATTATTTATACATGTCATATTTTATGTAGAAGTTATATATAAATGCCAGTTACCAGAACTTAAATTCACATACTTGTTTGCAGACATGATAAGAATAATCTGAATTTATTTTTCAAAGTATGTTAATTTTGTATATTGTTGGCAGACAATCAATTATTTGGTATTTTAGTAACATGAAATAACTAGCATACGAATTACAAGGATGCTTGAGGGTTAAGAAATGCAAGTGTGTATTGTTTTGCACATCCCTGTATAGGTATGTGTATTCTATGTATAAGACAATAGATAAGTAGAAAAAATAATTTCCTTTTTTTTTTTAAAGCATAGTTACTTTTATTACAGGTATTATGTTTATCTGTTCTAATATTTATCAGAAAATTGGTCTTTTTCAAGTATGGCTGAAACACAACCAAAAATGAAAAATTTCTAACACTTTACACAGATCTTTCAAGTAAGTTTACCTTCAGTGCCATAAAATCATAGAACGGTTTGGGCTGGAAGGGACCTTAAAGACTGCCCAGCTCCAAACTCCTTGCCATGCACAGAGACACCTTCCACTAAACCAGGTTGAGCAAAACCCTATCCCACCTGGCCCTGAACACTTACAGGGATGGGGTATCCTCTGAGCAAATTGTTCCAGTGCCTCATGACCCTCAGAGCAAAGAATTTCTTCCCAATACCTTATCCACATCTCTTCACATCTAGTTTAGAACCACTTACCCTCGTCCTAACACAATGACACAGGCATCCAAATACTGCCACGAATACCAAAAGTGCGAAGTCAACAATTTTTTAAAACAAAACAAAGCTCTTACCTGCTGTAGTTGATTTTCCAACTCCCCCTTTTCCAGAAGCCAAGACCACCACCTGCTTGACCCCTTCGATGGGCTTCTGCCTGGGCAGCCCTCGGGACTGCAGCCGGGCACGTCTATCCCGCAGAGCCGCATCCCCGGAGCTCGAGGACTAACAAAATCGGAGAGCAAATGAATGGTGTGCACCAATCTGCGGCTTTCGCAGAGCCGACCGGGGGGACCCGCCCGCACGCTGAGACATCCCCACTGCGGGTCCAAAACCCCCGGCACGGGGGCTCTCCCAGACGGGACGGGGCTCACTTAAAGATACCCCCACCCGCATTTTGTCTAGACCCAAATATGATCGATCTCAACACTCATAACTCTAAAAAAAAATAAATTAAAGGGCGAGGACCTGTGTTGAAATAATCCAACACACTGCTTTAGAAATCGGAAGCTTTCAGAACGCGGCGGTGTTTTCGGTACCGAGAGCAAGGGACACCGAGCAGAGCGAGCAGAGGGGCACAGGACGGGCCGCGAGGGGCCGGCACAGGCGGTGCGGCCCGGACACCCCTGACGGGGCGGTCCCTGCCCCGGCCCTGCCAGCGGGATCCTCTCCGGGATTGCCGCGGCGGGGGAGCGGCCCGCGGGCCCCGCACATTGCGGGCAGCGCCCGGGCACTCACACACGGATCCCGGCAATAACCGGGCAGGGCCATCTCCTCTGCCCAGCCCTAGACCCAGACCCAGACCGCGCGGCCGCATCCCCTCCGGCAGCGACACCGCTGCTGAGCNGCACCGCCCCCCGCCCGCCTGGGGCAGGGTGGGGCCTGGGCCCGGGCCCGGGCCTGGGGAGGGCTGCGGGTACGCGCTCGGGGGTACGGCCAGGGCCGGCCATGCAGGGCACCGGGCGGGGGCACTGTGGGGCAGCGGCACAGAGAGCAGCTCCTGCCGCAGTCGGCACGGAAACCGGGGCCAAAAGATCGACACCGAGAGACCGCAGGCAGTACGGACTGGCCCGGGCTTACTCCTCGTAATGGCGCGCTTGTCCCGCTCTGGCGCGCTCTGCAGGGCTCCCTCGGCTGTCCTTGCCTTCTAAACTCACAACCTGGCCCGCAAAAGGGCTGGCCAAGAACTTGGTCCTGGTTTGTGTCCTCTACAAATAAGTGACAGATGCCACCTGTTTGGTTTTGTTTCTGTTGGTGTTTGTTTGTTTGTTTGTTTTTACTTAATACTGAGCCATAGAATTAACAAGAGTGGATAACGTTGAAGGGACCACAGAGGGTCATCTGGTCCAACCTCCCTGTCAAGCAGGGTCAACCCAGAGCACACGGCACATGATTGTGTCCAGATGGTTCTTGAATACCTCCCGTCAGGGAGACTCCACGACCTTTCTGAGCAACCTGTTCCAGTGCTCAGTCACCCGCATAGTAAAGTTCCTGCTCATATTGAGGTGGAACTTCTTTGCATCAGTTTCTGCCCATTTCCTCTTGTCCTGTTGCTTGGCAGTGAACATTGTTGTGGTTATAGCTGCAGTTTTCCATCCAGTTTACCCTCTCTCAGTAAAAAACCACATTTCTGTTCCCTATATTGGATGAGATTTGCTTAAAGCTTTATGATCCATCACCTACTGAGTCTCTCCCATTTACAAGGCTTGCAACCATGTTATGGAAGGAAAGTAGATCGGTTTGACATTATCTGCTCTTGACAATTCCATGAACAGCCCTTATTCATCTGAGTGATATTATACAAGTAACTCAGATCTTGGCAGTTTCAGGCCATTAGTTTTCAAATATAAAATGCAGTGTAGATAGTGTCTTCTGATGGTATCTGTTGTAATACGTAACTGATCAGAGCATTTTACATCAGTTTACAGCATTATATGATAAACATTTCCTCTCTTTCTCAGTGAGTGGATTTTTCACCGTTATTTTTTGACTTTTATTATTAAAAGCACTAATTAAGCATTTTGCCAAACCCCACCATTTTCAAAGGCATATTACAGTGCTCGGCTACAACACATAAATAACAATGATAATAATAAATTGTTTCCCTATCCTTTAAGGGATTCTCATTCAACCTCTCATTTTTATGTACCCACATGAGCATATTTTGCATAGCTAGCACAGACACCTGAAGAAGTCAAATAGTTTCCCAGTAATTTACCCTACTGTCAAACCAAAACACAAATGTTGAAAATGAACAAGCCATTTCATTTTGAAACTGTAATACAGATCTGCCTCGAGGGACTTTTTTTCACTGAACATTTTGCATACCTTTTGCATTGCAGGAAATTTTCATAATTGTTTTATCTACCTTGATCAATTGGAGGCAGTGTTGAAGTGCTAAATACTGCGCATCTCACATAAATGGAATCAGTACTGCAGCATCACTAATATACACTTTAGATATGCATCGTTTCAAGGCCTATACAAAGAAAAGAACATGGCAAAAACATTGAATTATATACGTCTTCATTTTAGAATAGCTCCTACACTGACTGGAATAATCCTCAAATATTTTTGTGAGTTTGCTTTTTTTTTGTAAAGCTGATCTAGCTAACCAAACTAAAATTGAGCTAACAATTCTCAATATTTTTAGTTTTAATAATTTCTTTTAGCCCTGGTTTGTTAATAGTAGGGTAGCTAATATGGCAGTAGGTTGTATTGAATGTAAATATGAAAAGTATTATTTGCCCATTAGAAAGGGAATCAATTTACTCAGCAATAAAGAAGACATTTTCAAAATACCTTGTCTGTAGTGGAACACACTGATTGTGGTCGTATTGAGTAGTTTTTCACCATCTCTATTAATTGTGAGGACATTTTTATGGATTATACACTTCTCATAATTGCTCTTGGTGTCCTACTTAAATTTTAACATTTGAAAATACTGTTCTATGTTGTTGGCCTGACATGTTATTGCAGTCCCCATACAGTGCTAAAATATGAGTCTAGAAAAACACAACTAAAAATTAACAAAGTTTTTACTACCAGACTTGAGTCTTGATGGAAATGACACAATCTCTGCATCTTTCAGAGATTCCACTTTGGACTTTTTTCAATAGTTCAACAAAATTAAAGACATAATATTTAGTTTTAATGCAACTTGATAACGTTTTCTTTTAAGTAAATATAGCAAAATATTTCATAGATTTTAAATTGCAATTCAGCCTGAACAGTAACATGATAAATATATAATTGATTTCTGTCTGAAATTAGATTATGTTGTGTTTAAATATATTCTTTCTCCACCTAAAATCAATTAACGGTATCCAGGTATAGCTAGGAGAAATTTGTTGCCAAAATGACTCCAAATTTTAAAAATTAATTAACATTTGAAAAATTACTTAGTAGATCATTAGGTTGGTTTGTGTATTGTAGGAAGTAAACAGCCAAAAAAAGAGCACATTATCAAAACTGTAAGCTTTCAAGGCTGATGGAGCCCTGTGTTTCCATTCTCATTTCTGGGTGTTTGCATAATACCTTATTAATAATATAGTAAGTTAAACACTGCAAACTTTTTCGCATATGAGCCATCTATTTTTGTCACAATTTGAACTAGGAATTATATTAAAGAATGGCTTAAAAAGTGTTCTTCAAAACTGAGGGGTCATTTTAGCTTCATTATCAAGCCTGTAATCTTTAGCCACATAGGTACTCCAATACATAATGGGATGAGTGTGTGTGGCATTGGGGGCATCTCAGATTCTGGGGGGTTTTTCCCTCTGGCTGGTTAGCCAGCCCTGGCACCTTTAAGATACGTATGTTTAGAATGCCTTTTTTTTTGTCCACATGGCGATAATTGCTTGGTTCATGAATAAAAGAATTCTAATATAGTTAAGTTTTAGGCCAGTTATCAAAGTTCATGTGATGGACAATGAGGCTGATGTTGCATGATTAAGAGTATAAATAAATACATTAAATTATTAGATAATTTTCCACATTAGAAAATATTCCACATATGTAGTAAAATAAAATGCAATGCCCTAAAGTGTGGCACTTCTGGAGAAGCCAGGAAAACTCTCACACCCTTTAAAAGTTAGAAACTACTTCCATCTGAGCCTCAGACTGCTAGACAGCAAGGAGGACACCTGGGATCATCACATTCCCTTTCTTCCCATGCTATTTTGAATTGGAGGAGTTGTTCCCAAGCTTTTTCAAAGCTAAGCCTAGCCTGAAAAAAAACAGTAATCCTCTCTGACTTCTTGTACTCTTACCCAACAACCACTGGTGCTCTGCCCTGGTCAATGAGCCTTGGGCTGTAGTGTTACCTCTTGGCTCAGCCCATGCACTCTGTATCACGATGGCTGCCACCTCCTCCCTTTGGCAGCTCTGAGACCAAGCTAGAGCTGATCTCCTGGCTCTTGCATGCTCCCGTGGGGCTGACAAACTATGTCAGGCTTCAAAATAAACACAGCCAAAAGGCCTACTGCTGTGGCTTCTTTGCTTTATCTTCACTATGCTCTTCATGGAAGGTAAAGCAACTTCCAGGCTGCTTTACTTCACACTGATCTGTTCCTATGCAAACCAGTGTCAGTGTGGCAGAGCTGGTACACATGGGCTTGGTGTTGTACCTGGGGGTAACAGGCTCCTCATTTATCAATAAGGCACACCTCAAAAACATGTAAGTGGGGAATTTCAGGCCTTAAGAGGAAAAAACAAGTGCAGTCATATATAAGGAGAGTCCTTATGTCTCACACTATTGCCTCTCTCTCATTAGAATTTCTCTTCTAATGCCTTTTTTCTGCTAGGCTTAGACAGCAACGCTGACATAATTGATAGGGAGGTAGTTGTTGCAAAGTAAATTTGGACCAAGTGATTTTAACAGATTCTGATTTCAAACATCTGCAGAAAGCAAGGGAGGTTTACCTGTGTTTTCTTATAGAATATTACCTTAAGAAGAAAAAAGCATTCATTATTTATGCAAGTGCTTGAAACTGTAACATCTTACGAAGCACAATGAAAACACACAACAATAAATTATTCATTTTTCTTTATCACGTGTATTAATATTTCCAATAAATATAAGACCACATAGCTTCATCCAATGTGATTACTTTGCCAAAACTTAAACTGAGAAAGAAATGAAGTTGTCTGCTTTAGTTCAGTTTTGATGAATGAGGAAGAAGGTCTGGCAGAACTGAGACCAATTTAGTTTGTATATTGCTTTCCTGTGGACATTTTAATCAGTGTAGTCCTTCACAGCCAAGAAGAGATGAAAACCTTATTTAAATTGACATTAGAATCTTCTAAAGTCAGCCATCAACTTCTTCAGGTTAATAGTGCTTACTACAGTAACAGTGAAGATGCAGCTGATATTACAGCAATTTTTCCAGCCTTAAGGAAGTGGTGCAGAAAATGAAGAGATTTATTTTGCTGAATATGCCCTTCTGTAACAAAATCACGTAATTTTTCTTAGGTACCTAATATATAGATATTCCTTGCATGAATGGAATTAACTCAAATTAACCGTACTTCCATACTTGAAAAGATAAAGGTTTTGAAAGTATTCCTAATATTTGCCATATATTTTACAAATGTTCAAGGAAGACTGCCATTTTCTTTCTTTCTTCTTTCCTATCTTTTTTTTTTTCACTAATGGAGGTAAATTGCAATGGTAAGAGTCCCAGGGGCAGAAAGAGTCCTGTTGTATTACACTTTGTACAAATACATAATAAAAAAGATGGTCACTGTCCTAAAAGCTTCAGAAAACCATTTGGCACCACTGATCTGAGTCACAACGACATTCGGTCACAGTTTCTGAAATCATTTTAATTCTGCTCTTCATTCATTTTTCTCAGTAATGAACTTGTGTTTTACAGGAAACATTTTTGTTAACATCCGAACCTTGAGCCTAAATAAGCATGTAGCAAATTCATCTTATTTGACCAATGAAGCTGATTGAAATGTTACATCAATTTTTACTGGGTTTGGTCTTTAGCAATTATTTTTAAAACCTGGTTAATGTTGTAAACCAGTTCAGTTTTGCTCCATGGCCATTCAGTATTTACCCCCTAAATGCCAGTGCACTAGCAGTGCAAGGTATTTCAGGGCACTGAGGCACTTTGAGTGTATATGGACCACTTACATAATTATGACACTAGCAACCTGCTCCAGAGGTTGGTGTACAAGGACCAATCTCAGCTGAAAATAAATGTGGTCTAAGAACACTTCTTGTGTCTGTGCACCCTCTTTGAAGCACTATCACACTGACCTGTGCGGCATTCCACCACTGTGGAGCCAGAGGACCAATTCTTGGAACCCAATTCTCTAGATAATCCTCAGCTATAAAGGCAAGTAACTCTTCTTCAAGGTTTTACATTAAGCCAAAGGTTCTTAACTGGTTCTCAACTGCTGAGATAGGACCAGAATCTTTTTGTTAGTGAGCGAGCCCTGGTCAGCAACGACTGAAAGTAAAAATGAGTTGCAGTGGCCAGGAATATTTCCTTCTATTGATTCTTCCTAGTACAGATATAGCCTAGAGGTTTACTTGAAATTGAGCTGACTCATTCTCCAAGCTCCAGAGCGTGTTAGATCTCTGTTTTCTCTAACAGGAGATAAAATGTCATACTCATGCTGGAATTTATTTGTGGCCAGCAAAATTAAGGATTTTTTTAATCTGGATATGGCCCTAATTCAGACTGTTACTAGTAAGACATGATTATTTTTTGTCCTATAGGCAACACACTATCCAAGGAAATATTAAATATCTGTAATTGATATTAAAATATCCCAAGTTACAGAGTAATTGTTTTATCCTGTTAATCATAAAAATGTATGCCTCCAGCAGTTCTGTGAATTATCTGTGAAATAAAAAACTCTTTAAGAAAAAGTTATACTAAGTATCATATTTCTGTTCCCTTATAACATCAGATATTGAAGATAAAGTGTTTACTTCCACTCTGTGGCAGCTGTTTAGGACCTATTGTAAAAGAAAGAAACTCTGACTCTCTGGCAGCTTAAAAAAAGCAAAAACCAATCAAAGATTATGTGAAAAATCCTTTCATCATTGCAGTGCTTCTGAAGTATATAATAATAAACCAATAATAGCACCCCAAATGAGTTCAGAAACATGCACTAAAAAATCTGTGCTTTGAGAAAGTGTGAAAATTAAAAATTAAAATACAATTCTTGACACTAGAAGCTCTTTGAAACATGTTAAGCTACACTGGAAGTCATAGCAGGAAGCCACATTATTTCTTGATGTGTGGTCTATTATCTTATTTAACTCCATGAATATTCATTAAAGTTTACAATCTTTTATTATTTAATTCACTGCATTAAACATTTGCTTTTTCCCCCAAGGTCACCTTCTATGTATGTTGGTTAAAATAATGAAAGGATTATATACACTTACATGTATATATATATATATATATACACTATTGCATTAATGTAAACAGACAATCAAAAACCAAAGGCTGATGGTAAATAAAAGTCCTACAGTTGCTATTTGTTCTACAGGGAATAAGTTGCCAAAATACAATTTTAAGAAAAGCCCATAGATCAACACCACTGTATCACTGTGCTATGGCAAAGTAAGGCGCAAAGTGAGGTACCAATTTGTGTTGTAATGCAATGTTCTTGCATTGAAGGGAATAAAATGCCAAAATCTGTCAACCCTATTTGGTTCACTGAGCTCTGGCAACTTTATTGAACTATGCTGCAAAAGAGGTTGCTGTATTCTGGGAACAAGAGCTCCAACAGCAGATAAATATCAGACCAAGCACATAATTAGCACCTCCTGAAACTCACCGAGTTTTATCTTCATGCATGGCAAATAGCACTTGGGATGACTTCAGAGGTTTGCCATTCAGAGAATCTCCTAATGACCTATTCATTTTTGCACCTGCTTTCCTGACTAGCTAAGGATCACTGTGCCTGAGGGGAAAAAATTATAGGAGCTGTGACTCAAGGAGAAAGCTTTTGGCCTGAAGCTGTGGTAAGAGTTTTACTTTGAAAATCATCCATATAAATGAAAAAAAATAAAAATGACAGGCAGCCTCATTATGCCTGCACACTCAACAGTAACTGGAGGGAAGGAGTCCTCCAGGTACAGAGAGAATAATAAATGACCTCTCATACTGTTTGTGAAAGGAGCAGAAAAAGCCACATCTCATTCCATGTACATTTTTAATAACATGAGGCTTTATGCCAACACTCTGATAATGTTACATATCATATATTGAAAACATGGAAGCTCAAGTTTCAGCTCCTAGAAGATACTGACACATTTCTCTCTACAGCAACTTCCTCACATTATCATCAAAATTTCTCCCTGAAGATGGTACAAAAAGTGGGATTAACTAACAAAAAGAGAGTGGTGATGCAGCAGTGCCTGGGGAAGAGAACAGATTTTACTTCCTTTACATGGCAGGGGCCATGTGTAACAGAGGCCAATAACAGAGGGGCTGTGGAGCACAGCACACACACTTGGTGGGTCTGCACCAGAGCAACCCTGTCTGTGGGCACAGAGCAACCCTGACTGTGGGCAATAAAGAACGTAGGACCTGTGCTCCACGGTGTCTGATCTAAATACCTCTACCATCAGGAGGAACCCAGTCTGCAACACCCATCTAGATCTGTCCGGCATGGGTTAGCTCAGTGGCATGAAGCAAAGCAGAACCCCCCAGCTCTGGTGCTGCCAGGGCGGTGCCAGGCTCGCTCTGCTGTGTGGTCAGCAGCTCCACACAGCACACGAGAACCTGAAGCTGACTTTGACTGACCAAGGCTGGCCTGAGTGGCTACACCGAGCTTGCTCAGCGATGGCATATAGCCTGTACAGCTGCATACTGTCACTCAGCTCTTACTGCTCAGTGTTTGCTCCAGGCCCTGTGACCATAAGGTTAGCCTTTTACAGCTTGGTGCTGAGTGCTTTTTCCCTCACCACTGCATTCATTACTGTCCTACATCAAAGTTGTTTCGATGGGCTCCTGCTGTATAGAACCCTGACCCCAAACTCAGGAGACTGGGGAAGCAAGTACAAACACATTTGACTAAGCCTGCAGGGATCAACCTGGATCTGGCTGTACCATTCCTAAAGGAGAGCAGAAAACTACTTGACTGACCTTTGAGGGACTCCTCTGTATATCCTCTCTCTGAATTCCAGAATTGAGAGAGTAATGTTGAAGCTCAGGGTTGGCTCTGCAGAAAAAAAGGTTGAGGACTGTAGCATATCATATTAGCTCAGTTCTGTGGGGAAAAATAAAATTGTATAGCTTCTAACCAGTTACACTGAGACACTCTGATACATACCGTAGGCAGGCCATTCCCACTGCTCTGTTGATTTCACTGGAGCAGGATACAGAATTCCTTTTAACATTAATGTCTGTCAATCATACCGACAAAGGTTGGTACAAGAGACACCCAAGCAGGAAAAAATACAGTAGCTAAATGTCACAGGCAAATGAACATGTCCAACACCCAATGAGAAAGAAACTGATTAATAGTGTTCTTACTTTCTTTAGGCAATTGCAGTAAGAAAGCACATTATGTGTCTTTTATCTGGATGCTTTTTTTCCCCCTAATAGATCCAAATTCTGTTTCTCACATAGGAAAACAGTAATTGTACCTGACACAGCCTTTACACCAAATCAGTTGTTTTGTTCATAAATGTAATTAACTTTTGATTACTCTAATATATTTCACTGTTTAGTAATTGTATGAAGGACTAAACAAAACACTAATCTATTTCAAATAGTGTATTAAATTTTTGCTGCATCTTTAAACACAGATAAAATCAACTGCTCAAATCACAGAATTGCACTTCCACAACAAGAATACCAGCCTTCCCTGCAAACAATTCCGACTTTTGTGCGAACACTAGGTTGGCTCTTCTGGAGGAGCTAAAGAGGTGTACCAACTCTGATGCTACAGATCTGGGACTGAAAAAGTCATGACATTCCTCAGAACTATGTTGCAAACCAGAAAGATAAAAATCACAGTCTCATCTCTTCCTCTCAATCCTCTTCCCCCAGAAGTCTGCAACGGTTCTTTAGAATGCTAAACAGATCTGGGGGTCAGTTTGGAAGGCAAAGTATGTGATCATCTTCACCCCATATCTCCTCTTGAAGAGCTGTTTCTGATAGCTGTATGTAGCATTGTGCAATATTTGTGGTCTTCGTAGTGACAGGACCGCTATTCCATCTCATTTCTGCTGCCTAGCTTGCACTAGGGAAGTTCTTCATGCCTGCTCTGCTTTCCTTATTTAAATAGCCCTGGAGGAAGGAGGATGATGGTTGGGAGCCAGACATACTTTTGACCTTAATGTCTGGACAGTGATTTGAATGAAAGAAGTCAGTGCTAAATACAGTCATCATAATGTGTCTTTGACAGTAAAATGATTCTAACACCACCCCCACCAACTACACCTCTCTGCACCTACATCACTATTGAGCAATATCTTGTCTCTTCCAGCTAATCGGCATTTCAGCTAACAATTCTGAAGATTTAGAAAGCTTAATTGGGTCTCGATCTAGACTGAGATATACACTACAAAAAATAAAGAATCACCACATATAAGGCCAAATAACCTACTTTTGCTATCTGTGATGAGGCAAGTAGCTCAAAAAGAGAAGCAAAATAAGTAAACTGGGAGAAAACAAGACAAAAAATGAATGTTCGTCCAAAAGAAAGTGGAGGACTTGACTCAGTTCCAAATGTGAGATCACAAGCATCACTTCAAAACCAAATCATACTAACATTCTGAGCTGCCTTGTGGCAGTTTAAACACCTTAGACTAATGATATGCAGTATTTTTTAAATTTCTTTGAGGGATTGACCTGATGTTTCAGCACTGAAGAAGTTTCAGACACTGCAGATAAAGGAATAGCATCTCAGATACCTCTTGTTCCTTCAAAGGCCCAGTCAACTACTGCCCCTGCCAAATGGTATGCAAGACCAAACGATACTAACAATAAAAAAACATTCTTAGGGAAGAATTCAGCCACTTGTGATCATTTTGGTACTGAAAGACCGCTAGCATTTCATCCTTTAATAAAACAGGAGAAAGCCAAGTCTTTGCATAGGCAGAGCTCCCAGCACCCACCCACCTCTTGACAAAAGTATTCATTCCAAATATGAACAGAATATGCTAAGTTGGAGGGGAACCATCAGAATCATCAAGTCCAACACCTGGCCCTGTGCAGGACACTCAAAGAACCACATCATGTGCCTGAGAATGTTGTCCAAACCCTTCTTGAACACAGACACATGGCCCTTTACAGAAAGGGTAAGAAAAAAAACGTGTCCTCTGAAATTTGCAAGATTGCCATCTGCCCCTCTGAAAGAGAACTGATGTGAAAATAATCAGAAATACCTTATGGGTGCCATTCTCAAAGTATCTACTTTTTGCTCCAGTGACAACAAGCAGAGAGGATATTGGAAATGTTCTAAGTCAAATCCAAAACATGTAGAAAAAAGCCTTTATATAGTAACTGATAAAAATATATTTTATGCATGGATATATTCTTTAGGTGTCCATTACAATCTGGTGTAAAAAATGGCACTGCAGCAAAAAAACAATCAATATCCTTACACATTGATAGCCCTATATAATTTGCTCAGACTGTAGTAAAATCCATTTTACCTAACAATCCATTTATATTGCAAATACATATGGAAAACCCCTCTCATTTTAAATCGATTTCTACCTCATTAAACACTTCTTATTGAGACTGGGGATACAGCTTTCAAGTAAATGAACAAGGTACTTTAAATAAAATTAGCTGAGTTTAAATAAAAACAGCTCATACTTTACAATACCCTACAGCTAACAAAAATGAGCTACTTTATACACTTAACCACCTAGTGCAATTTCTTGTTCTTCCATGAAGGTTTGCTGTGGGAAGAGCAGCCTCACTGAACACTCATGCAAGAATGTTATTTTAAAATGACAGACAGAAGCTGAGTATTTCCCGGTGTATGATATTGGCTATTCACAAGTGCATACTGCCCCTTGTTCTGCTGGTAATCTTACTCTATGATCGAGGCCAGGTAGTAACATTCAGCTTGTTACTCACACTGCTAGGTATTAAATATCTTCTTTAAAACATAATTGTAAAAATATAAACATGTCTAAAAATTAATTGAGAGAGAGATGCTGAATTCTGCATCATTCTACCCTGACTCTGATAAAGCCAGTATTATTCAAAACTTGTCCCTGTCGGAATTCACAGCTGGGGAGAAGATACAACTCTTCCAGATTTGGAGCTGTTCAAGGAGTATCCAGCTATGTAGCCAAAACCGTGGAAGATGATAAAAGAAGCAGTTGCAATACTTCAACTTTTCCCACTAGCAGTGGGATCTCATTTCAAAACCATGCACTCGTTTTTCCGCAGGTGACTTTGATCACCAACTATCCAGATCCCTTTTCACTATGTTTCTGTTCCCTCTGCTCCAATGCAGTCTAATTGAAGGTAAATGAACCACCTTATCAGATTTTTCTCAGTCACCTGAAACACGAACACCGTTCGTTTTTAAAGAAGTAACAAACACCATGCAGATTGTCTTTTTCATGCACAAACCAAACGGCATGTAACGTTTCCCCACCAGAAGACGAGCAGATCCTTCATTTCGCATCAAACTATGGAACCAAAGCCCGCTTCCCGGTGGCTGTAGGGCATCGGTACACTGAGCTTCGTTTCACTATTTTCCAGAGACCGTATCCCTGCTGCCAGCGCCCTGCACAGATGTCACTGAGGGATGAGAAGCCCCGTTTTACCTTCTGCAAAGGGTTCCCCGCCCTTCCCGGGACCGCGGCCTCCAGCCCCGCCAGCACCGCCGGGAGCGCCTTTCCCGCGGGGCCGGGATTGGCCGAACCGGGATTGGCGGGGCCGGGATCGGCGGGGCCGGGATTGGCGGCGGTGCCGGGATTATGGGCGGAGCGTGCCGGCCCCGCGGCCGCCGTGATCGGTGCGGGCGGGCCATGTCGGCGCCGCGGGCGCGGGCGGTGCTGCAGCAGAGCGTGTCGGGCCGCCTGCAGGTGCGGCCGGCCGAGGGCAGCTCCGAGGCACTCTGGGTGGAGGTAACGTGAGCCATCGGCCCCCCCCGGGCCATCGNAGGCCGGGATTGGCGGCGGTGCCGGGATTATGGGCGGAGCGTGCCGGCCCCGCGGCCGCCGTGATCGGTGCGGGCGGGCCATGTCGGCGCCGCGGGCGCGGGCGGTGCTGCAGCAGAGCGTGTCGGGCCGCCTGCAGGTGCGGCCGGCCGAGGGCAGCTCCGAGGCACTCTGGGTGGAGGTAACGTGAGCCATCGGCCCCCCCCGGGCCATCGCCCCTTCCTGCTCCCCTCGCCGGTGCCGGCCCCGCCCAGGCTGCGGGAAAGCGGTCCGTGCTCCGGCGGGAAGAGCGGGTGGGCATTCGGGGATCTGAGGAAAACCGCCCCCCTCCTCCTTTTGCGGGCTAAGGCTCCCTCCAGATCCCCCCCTGAGGTGTCTCCGTCTGCCTGCCGCTGCCGAGCCCTTGCTCCCGCTGTCCGCCGGGGTTACCCGCGGCCCCGCGCGCAGCACAGCCCGCCCGCTTTCTCCCTTTCCCTCTGCTCCAGCACAGCTGCACTCCCTTCAGGAGCGTGGCTGCTCAGCCACAACACACCTCCATCCCCACAATCGTGCTGTTCCTTCTTTTCTTAAGTACACTTTCAGAGGCACTGGAGCCTTGGCAGGTTTGCTGGCTTTGGTTATTGTGCGATAGTGTACACTTGGAGAAGAAAGGCCGGGTAGGGCAATGGGACTGTGGCACCCGCAGTTCTGATGTTGGGGTTTTTTTTCCAGACCAGTAACTAAAAATGAAATTTAGGATGTAGACAACCACATAGGTTGAGGGAAACACTGTATTTACCTCCTTTTCCTCCCCCAGTCTTCTGCTGGGAGAGGTGGGTAGCTCTGCAGACTCTTGGGGCTGAATGCTGTGCGTACAGCCCCGTGCTCTTACCAGAGCATGAGGACTGCCCTGTGCGATGCACTGTCCTGCTGTAGCTGTCACTGTTCATGGGTTAGCTACACTAGAATAACTCATCTATGCTGGTGTCAAGCATTTAGCTCCTGGGTTTTTTTGGTTTTTTCATTTGTCCTTCTTAAGGAGTACTACAACAGAAGGGGCTTAACACAGTCACTCACGTAACTTTTAAAAAGTAAAAATTCTAGCATGTGTAAAGGGTTAATGAGTTCATTCAATAATTCTGAAAGTAGCTTTCTATTTGCCTTTCACATTAACCTTAAAACTTTCTCTCCTTGTTCAGAAGGGACAGATGGATCCATAAGACCTAGTTTCTGCAGCATGGTGTGGGAAACCAGAATCTTTGGCTGAAATGCATCTCTGTGTATTGCATTATTACCCTCCCAGTGCAGGATCAATTACAGTGGGAGTTGCTGAGCCCAGCATAAATTAACTATAGGAGAAATAACGTTGTTATTGCAAGGAATAGTTGTAGATCTAGTAAATAAAAGCAGAAATGTAATTCTGCTGTCTTTTAATCTATCTGAAAAGAGGCATATGTTATAGTTGAGAGGTATCATGAGTAACTCTGTTTCAAGGAGGTTTGCAGTTTATATCTCTTATTTGAAGCTTTTAAAAGATTAAGCAAAATCCGTGGGAAAGTAATAGATAGCACCAAAGGAATCTGCAAGAGATTTGGGTGGTCCCAGCAACATATACTTTTTCATGGATACTTGGGAGTCTTTCCTGAGTTCTTGGGGCTTTTTAAGAGAAGTCTGTTTTAACAGGAACTAGACACCATGCAGAAAATATCCCGAATTATAGGAACTTTGTATTTTCTTTAGTGTGACTACTGTAGAGGTCATTAGAAGGAAATTTTGCTGCTGCTGTTTTCTGGTAGGGTAATGTTACTCTCTACATATGCATGTCAATGCAAAAATAAAAATACAGATCTCATTGACTATTATTCACATCAACTAGTGTGTTCCTGATGTTTTATAGCAACTTATAAGTAGGTCCTCACCTCAAGACATTTCTAGCATACTATAAATATTGTATTATATAGGTGGCTTTGAATAGCTTCTGAGTTGTAAGAGGCCCCTGTAGGTACTTTAGAAGATTTAGAGCAGATGTTCTTTATCTGCAAAAAGGTTAGGAGTGTACTTGATACTTACAAATGAACCACTGCCTTTGTTGTGTTTTCCTGACTGAGTTTTTCAAGCCTGTTGAGGATTACGGAATGGGATATCTTGTTTATGGAGAAATGTTGGTTCAATAGCCTCAATAAAAGTTTATGTATACATCAAAATACTTAGGAAAAAAAGGAATTCTCCTTTTAAAGCTAAAGTGGAAATAAGGTGTGGTTTGGTGTATTTCACAACTGTGAGGGAAAAGACATGTAAAATGAATATTCAGCTATAAAGTGTAAGTGCCCACGTTTATGCAATGAAAACTGGCTTTTCCTTATCTTCTTTTGATTTATCTTCTGGTTAATGTAACAAAAAGAGGTGCAAAGTACCAGGCACAGACTTGTTCTGTGACCTGTGGCAGGTAATGTAATCTCTCTTTGCTGGAGCTGAATATAAGAAATATGAAGAAATCTTCCCACAGGGTAGCAAATCTGAACTTAAAGTAGAAACGTCAAACAGAAAATTATGTAAGTTTCACACACTGGCTTTCTAAGGACTACAAGTCTCTGTTTTCATTATCTATTGCAATTTCCTGCAGAAAAAAAAAGGTAGAGTTGAGATCATATTTTGCACAATATATTTTCGTTTTGCTAATGAAATCCTGAAAAATTCAGGTGAATGTATTTAGTAAGGAGGGTGACGAACGAGTCAGTTTGTTTTTTTTTTTCCTGTAAAAGAGCTGAAAAGCATTTGGAGGCAGCATTGCCAAGGCTGGCTATATGGCCTTAGGGCTTGGTACTTCAGTCCTTCATAGTGTAGGTTGCCTGATCTGATGAATACTCAGGACAGTTGTATAATAATGCCAGTGTTGGAAAATAACTTGCTTTGCTGGTTTATTTATGTATGCATTTTACTGATAACAGTAAATCCACATAGAGCACAACTTCCCTGGCCAGCTGCCTGCCTGTCACTACGTAAGTTCCTTGTAGTGGCTGTTTGTGCACCAGCATGTTGAATTTATGAGCATCTTATTTGTGTTATTTTGCTTGATTTTTCATGCTCTGAAGAGCGGTCAGCTAGACTTTGATAGGTTACAGAGGACCTTCAGCAATGGCAATGGTTTTGTTTTGGTTCAAAAGGTTTACGCATTCCCGTTCCTTACACTGGCAACGAACAAAAGCCTCAAGATACCTGAAACACTGAAAAATGTTATTATTAAGTTTGCTTTTGTAAGGGCATTCAATTTTACATCTTGTATTCAATTAAGAAAATTAAAGAACAAAGAAAGACCTAACAAGAGATTAAAACATGGCCACAAGTGTTGAAAATAATGTTCAGCCACAGTTTTCAGTCATAGTTGAAACCATAAGTTTCAGCTTAGAAATAGTTGAAGAGTTTTCAACTAGATCGTAGTTGAGAAGTGTTCTAGAAGACCATAAACATGAAATATAGATAGAGGCATGCTCTAGCAGCTTTAACTTAACTCTGAATTAGTTGTTTTTTCATTTACCTCCTGTCCCTCTAATTTTCCTCAATATGCATGTCTCATCATTTATTCAAAATAGTTTTTCAAAATATTTATTATCATGGTTTATTCAAAAACAGGCATCAAGTAATGATAGAGGCTGGAAAAATAATGAATGTTGTTACTTAACCTTTAGCTGTCAGGCCTTAGGACTAGCAGAGGTCGCTTTATTTTCTTTTTTTGTCTCTTTAAATGAGCTGCTTGCAGAATATTGTTACTTCTGTAAGTGAGACTGTGCAAAAAAAAGTCTCAGATTTAAAATGAATTTCTCTGATGTGTGCTATATCACGGTGTCACTTATTTCTAATGCCACGGTCGGACTTATATTATGTAAATGCATTTGGCCTATTTTATCAAATTTTTATTAGTAGGTATGTGTGCATTGTTACTATCTATTAATATTCCTGACCCTTGTCTGTTCTGGAATTAATATTTAGCTAAACATGTAAGGATATCCAATGTTTGGCAGCCTGCATTTCTCTCTTACTTGAACAGATGGTTAGAAATGTCATTTGAGATTCAGGCCATCAAATTTCTTACAGTGTTTATGAAACATGACAGTCTGTATAATATGCTGCAGTGGTCAAAATGAGTTTTGAAAGAGCCATTTAAAGCACTGGAAAGTTCTCTGCATGTGATGTTTTGGCTACAAAGAGCATTCTGTTTTTTCAGAAGTTAGTCACTAAAAAAATAGTTGAGAAGGCATAGCTTTTGTCAGTCATTGCCACAAGCATTTTGTTGAATCTCTGCAATAACAAAGGGATAAAATCCCATGTGTACAGCTAAGTTTTCTTCACCAAAAATCTTGATCTTTTAAAGAAAATGGGAAAGAAAAATAAATAAGAGGGAAAATTAAATAAAGGTATTTTTCAGAAACTATTCATGTTTCCTATCTTTTTACTTCGATAAAATTGATATTAAGTACTCCCTCATGTCCCAATCTGTTTAACATCTCTTCAGTGGTATTTCACAAGCTGACATTTATATTTCTTCTAATAAAAATATAAAGATACATAGTCTTGACAAAGCAGTGGCAAAGTTTTTTATATACACTGTCTGTCTATATATTGTATGCCTTTCTGGTTTTTTTCCTGAAGAAGTTAAACCATTCAGGTATACTTGTGCATGAGACGTAGTTGCTTAATAAAGCATGGGTTGTTGCACATGCCTTCCTCAAGAACTAACTGAGAGATCAGAAAAGCTACACAAGAATTTTCTTGTGCTTTCTCCTCAGTAAAGACCTTATTCATCCCTCAAATACATAGTTCTTACAAGTAGTCTCTCTGAATGCTAAAGAAGTGATATATCCTTTACTCTGTACCAGTCAGGGGAATGGTTCCATTTCACCAGTAAAATTTATGCATACTTAGAGATAATATTTTGAACAACTTAAGAATATTCTGAACAACTTCAGTTGTTGGTCATTGTACTTAAATTTAAATTAACAGACTTTTTTTTCAGAATTATGTTGTGCTAAATTACTTTTAACATCAAAATAAAATTCAGTTCACTGTGTTCACAATGTTGCTTTTCATGCTTCACAATTGAAAATAAGCTTGTAATTCACACTGAAAATTATATTAGCTCTATGTTTGATAGCAAAAATAAAAGCTTAAATTATTTCCTATCTAGATTTAAGTACAGTAATCTTGTCACCTTGTCTATGTTAGTACTTTACACAGTACATTCCAAGTAAATTTGGCTTCACATGGAGCTAAGAAATTGGTTTATTTGTCTGTAGAAGCATTGTGCAGATAAGCAGTATATATCTCATAAACTCCACAGTGTGGGGTGTTAACTTAATGTCTGAAGCTATACTAAATAACTAAAAGTACTCTCAGAACCCTTTTTTGTTGTGTGGCTTTGTCATTTTTGACTCCAGTTTTAATAAGTGTGCATGATGGACAATGAGAAATATTGACATAGTTTTCTGTAATCTTTTGTAGATCCAGAGGGGGCTTGTTATCTACATATGCTTCTTCAAAGGTGCTGATGAGGATCTTGTTCCAAAAATGGGTATGATATAACCCTTATAAATTCTTGTACTGTTTGGAAAAGATGAAAACCAGTAGAGGCAGAAAAGGCAGCAACTGTTTGGACAAGTGGAAGTCAAGAAGCCATGAGATGGCATCATTCTAAATCAATCATCTGGCTGACAGAAGTTTGGTCTGTCTTGTTTCATTTGATGGTTGTCCATGCCTCTCACTTTTTTTGTCTGCTCATGACCAACCTAGAAAATCAATTCCTGTGATGATAATGTTCTAGCAAACAGCGAAAATACTGCACCTGCTATTTAATATATTACGTGTACCAGGCAACAGTTTTGGTTTAGGACAGAACTGAGTTTCAAATAGTTCATGGCTTGGTTTGATAAATATTTTAACACTGATCTCACTGTGTGTGCAAGGTATTTAAAATTATAGCCAGTAGAGGGAGTTGGGTGGATAACTAAACAAATGTCTTTCTCGTCTCATTTCAGTAATGCTATATACACTGTTAACATTTCAAGTGCACTTTAACATTTAGATCACAGCAGAGAAGATACTGTTGATAAGGTCAAATAAGTGGTAGTGGTTTCTGTCTTCACCCACTGCTGTTTTGGCTTGATGTTTTTTTTTTTTTTTTAAATGTAAATTCTTCTCCCTCCTTTCCTCCATCAGTAGCACTGGATCACCTGGGAAGACGTGTGATGCCATTCATTCCAGATAAAAGTACTCCTTTTCTTTTCTGTGGCTGCCTGATGTTAGTGATTTGTTGCGCAAAAATAGTCTTATTTCAGGCTAATGGCTGGGACCAGCAGTGCCCAAGTACGGGTGCTATTGAAAATGCTGCGAGTAGCTGCTCAGCAGCAGGGGTTCTCTTTTGGTCTTGGAGTGCACAGTCTTTCTGAGATGCTAAATAAAGTTGAAATATTTGGGTGTATTTAAATCTATGGTATGAAAATTTATTTTATGCTTGTGAGAGTTTCATGAAAATGTTACTTGAGAATAATTACATTTTAAGCTATGGGGCACCTGAAATAGGCCAGAAAATGAAAGTTCTATTTCCTGTGAGGAGATTCATCTATGACCATCATCCTTGAGTTGCCTGGCTTACAGAATATTTTTTTCCTAAATATATTTTGAATCTGTTTAAATGTGGTTTGGTTCCTGAATCACAACTCAGTTCTTTTTGCTTTGAACAACATTAAACATTTTTTGCAGGCATAACTAATATTCTCACAGCTTTTACAGACTTGGAGGAAGTTTTGGGGTAATGATTTGATTTGTTACAGAAACATGGAAAATCTAATGTTAGTAAATGCATTGATTTTATTTGTAAGTTTATATATTCTGGCTTAGAAGCCAACTTGCATCTGACCTTCCTGCCCAATTCCTCTCTCAAAAGACAAACTGGCCTTTGCATATCTCCAGGTGGAGTGCTGAAGGACACTCACTGCACTTGAGACCAAACTCTGCGCCTTAATTCCAGATTAGTGCGGGTCCTGCTGCCAACTACTGCAGCCAGCATGAAAGGACGGTCAGGGCAGAAAGCTCTCTGAAGAGCAGAGGATGGTGGTGTCTCCTACAGCGTGTAGTGTTGTCCCAATGCTGTCTATTTGGGTATCAGGCAGTTTAGTAAGGGCCATAAATTGGGTCCTGGGTTCTTTTGGGGGTGTTGAACTAGAATCAGCTTGAGGATTTAGGTAGCAAATTACTTCCCCAAAAATAAAACTTTAGAAATATGATATAAATATCCTCAACATTCCTCACAATACACAGACACACTAGTTAGTTAATAGTATTAATTGACTGGCCATGTTTCTTTTACTTGAGTAGTTTGTCACACATCAAAATATTTGTTGAACCTTGTTTATGATGTCCTGTTTAATTTACTTCAGTTATATTAACTCTTATTTTATTTTTATTTGCAGTCAATATGCTGTTGAATGTTAAATTAAGTGAAAATGAAAACGGCGAGTTTGTTTCTGTTCTTGATTTACCGGGGGATGTACTCATCATTCCACAAGCTACCCTAGGCGGTAAACCAAAGGGAAGAAAGATGCAGTACCATGCAAACATTGAAAAAGAAAAAGGGTTGGAACTTTATTCTCAGTTTGTGACTTTGTGTGAAAAAGAACTGGCTGCCAATGCCAAATGCAAGGAAGCGGGTGTTTGTGTCAAGCATGGCACATATGGAAATAGGCAGGTGTTAAAGCTGGATACAAATGGACCTTACACTCATCTGATTGAATTTTGAAAAAATAAATTCTATCCCAGATACAGTACTGGTGGTTGGTTTCTGGGTTTTTTTACCTCCTAAGCATTAATGTGCTTGAATGCTATGGGAGAGACTGTAAAAAGGGCTTTCACTCATCTGTACTGGTGTTGCCAATCCCACTGAATAGAAGAATGCCTGAGACTCCTTTGCTGTAGTGTGTATGTGTTTTATGCTCATACACATTTGACATGTGCTCAAAATAATTGTTAATATTGATCCAATAATTTGAAAGGTTTATTAACAAGGATAGCATCATAATGCAATCATTTCTTACTAAAAAATAATGAAAGAAGTATTACATGTGTAGCTTTAGTGGTTTATAGATCTGCAGATGTATATATATTCCCAAATTTCCTGAGTCGGTTTTTGCCTTTCTGTTTTCTAACTCTAAAATAGCAATGCTGTCTAACTAACTAGTATATCAAAAGCACAAATTCACAGCAGTTTTAGTCTCTTAGAGAATAGGTGCTAACTGAGAAAGTCCATCCTCTTCATTCAGAGTGTGTAGGCTTGAGAAACTTAAGATAGTACTGGACTGATCATGGGCTATGTAGGGTAGAATAAGTGAGGCACATCTATAAACCAGCAGTACCACTAAATTGCTTTCTTGAAGCTTGCATTCTGAAATCTCTAATGTGTTTTGATAGGCTGCTTTCTATAGCTTGGTCTGTGTCCTTATTACTACGGTCTTGCTGTCTACTCAACTCTTTCATAACAGAGCCTCAGGAAAAGAACAGAAACATTCAAATGAAAACAAAAATAAAAATGGTACATTGTATGCAGCCATCTTATTCTCTCTGCCCCTACTGCTTTCTTCCAGCCTTTTGTCTGTTGAACATGCCAGTCAGAGACTAGTTTTCCTTTTAAAGATAGTGTTGGTACATTTGGGACCCTATTCCCAGCTGACCCCCTATGCAGTATTGTTATAAACATTATTAACGGATGGTGTTAGGAAGATGTAATGGGAAATTCTCTCTTGTAAGGCAGTAAGAACAGCACAGTTATATTAAAAAGTGGCAAATTCAAAAGAGATTCAAATATGTTCTTCCTGTGAGTCGGGTTTCTCTTTTTACTGCGGCATTTTGGCTTAGAAGGATTCAAAGTAAAATTAGACATGTATATGGTTTGCAATAATTATTCAAAATTGCCATTTAAGTAGCAAATTATTCTGTCAAAGATGTAAAACGTCATGGCAAGTGAGGATGCCAGCCTGTACAATCCTAAATTGTAGGTCAGTAGTTACAAATATTCTATTCTTATCTTTATTTTTATGAAAAAAGCCATTACTGAATGTGTAAACTGCAGGCTCAGATGATGCTGTGAGGATCACATTTTTTGAACAGATACAAAGCTTGTAGTTTTGATAAGAGAATAATGAGATTTTTTCCAAATTACATAATATATGGTTAATAATTATAAAATACATAAGGACATTGAATTTCTGCAACTGACACTCTCAGAGCTGAAAACAACCATTTACATGAATGGCCTGGAAATATTAGCTATTAAGCCCCAAATTACATGTTTATTCATTGATAATTAACAGTTATGATAGACACAATGAGAGTTATCTTCTAGGCTCCTACTAGCAACATTTAAATAATAATGTGAATAACACAAATTCATTTTCATCAGTGTGTTTGAAAATACATTTTTCTTCCTCTTTCTATTGGAAGTCCAATCCTTAGAAGTGCTGAGTAATACCACTTTTCACAGACCTTACAGAAATTATGTGTATTTAATATATCTCAAGAATTGATCCTTTGAGGTGTAATACAAAGTCTGCAGTTTTAGGGTTTTTTACCTGTCTCCAGAAAGATCTTTGACAGCTTGGCAATTCATTCTCTCTATTTCAAGAACTCGTGAGTTCTAAGAGGGGTAGGCTTGAAGATGTTTAGCAAAAAGCAGACTTCAAACAAAATTCTATTTTGTACTGATAAAATACATAAAAGCAAATATATATTTCAGTGGTTCTTAGGACCAGACAGGACTGAAATTTCTGTAAAAAGGTGGCTATTTTTTTATTATCTGCCCATTTTTGATTTATTTGTGTATCCATCTTAGAATACTGATTTCTGTCATCATCTGCTCCAACGATTGGCACCTTGTTGAATGCTGTGCCCTTTGTACTTCTTTATTTATATCTACTATTGATTCACAATCCATTTACTGAAAGAAGCTATTTCTGAATAACATTCTGGACTGTACTGATGAAAAAATTGATTAAAATTACTTTTTCAAAGCCAAATGTTCATATCTTTCTGCCATGAATATATGCTTTAAACAGATGACCTGACACTGCTTTAAATAGTTTCTATTCTATGACTAGACAAAAACTGAAATAATTATCCTGTTCTATACTTAGAGACTATCTATTAGAAGATGCTTAATATTCCCCACTTCCTTGAAATAACCTATAAAGTCAGGAGTCATCCTTATGTGATTTTAATGCCTTTAATTCACTTGTCACATAGCAATTCCAGTATCAGGTTTCTGTGACCTTGTTTACAGCACACACACCCAGTGTGTCTAAACTGACCCTGTGTGGACTCTGAACTGGGCTCATAAAAACTTACTAATGAGTTCATGTGCAATAACCTGTTTTCTAGTCAGTAGTATTCCTGCTTCCTTCCCATGCCCTTTCTGGAAATTTTTACCTCTGCTGCTACGTACAGGATGCAGCATATGAATTTGCAAATATTACACATATTAATCCAGAATTGGAAGTTAATAGATGGTATGTAGCCTAGTAATAGTAATAACACTGATGCAACTGTATCAGTATTGGCAGTAGCAGTCCACAGGCTTTGTCAAAGTGTGGCAAGACCTCAGGGTGGAGGTTTATCACACCTGCTTTGAACTTTCCTCAGTCTTCTCAGGGTTTGGTTTTACTTGATTTTGCTGTAACAACAATTTTCCTAAGGAAAGGAGACTATGACTGATTTGTTTTACTTTTGCATTGTATTGTGTAGCTACAGTTGTTATACAGATACTAATAATAAGTAGTTGCTCTGTGTAGAATGATATCCTTATGACTCTAACATAACATGTGCAGAACAGCAGCCAACCTTGAGATGTGAAGACACTGACAGCAGTGTAAAATAGAGGCATGGAATGATAAGAGCTGGGGCACAGACTGGCACTGGAGACCCTAAGGCTATAAACAACTTGCCAATGGTCAGTTAAAGAAGTGCAAATCTGGAGCTGGGCAAAACTAGTTTTAGGGGTAAAAAAGAGAAGAAAGAATGAGTACATAATGTAAACAAAAAGCAGAATATGTAGTTGTTGGCCAGTAAAGGATAGCAAGGTGTAAAACTATATTAGAAAACAAGCAAAAATAGCCCCAGCTGAGAGCTATTTCCAAAAGAAGAAAAAGTAAAGAAAGAAGAAACCATAAACACCAACATCATACCTCCTGCAGGCACAGGACTCCATAAGCTGATAATCGACTGTGCTCCCTCTACCAGATGGAAGCCACATGGAGGTGAAAGGGTAAGCATGGCACCAGGAAAAGGGCTAAGGGTAGGTACTAGATAGTGCATGCATAACAATTTGCACTGTAGTATTATTACTGAGACTTTTAATATAGGTTTTTTTAAATTTTTGTTTCCTTTCTTTTTCTGCAATAATTAGATCTAGCCTGAAAATAAATTGCTACGGTTGCAGTTATAATAAATTTGGTGTGACTTCACACATAGTGTGATTTCTTTTTGCCCATACCAAGATTTTGCACAGAATGGTTTCTGCAGACAGTTGCTTCCCCACGTTGAAATGGCAGCCACTTGATGGGCTGCTGGATATTAGCCAGCCTTTGTGGTGCTTTTCACCAACTCCTTTAATACGGCTGTGATGTCTGATCTTATTTACCACAAAAGCTTCACAAAAGTTTCTTCAGTGTGGCTCAGTGCAGCCACTGTTCTTTAGCCCCTCTTTGGGAACAAGATCAGCTCCACATCTGCTTGGGTTTATAAGTATGATCTGGTAAACCTTAATCTCACCTCTGATATTAAAACAGCTTCTTTGGGGAAGGAGGTATGAATCTTTTAAGCTTCCATTAATTTTTGCTTTTAGTTTCTGTTAGTGTCTGCCCTATGGACTCCTTCAAACACGTTTCTCTTCTGAAGCTGGAGTAGCAGTATGCCATAGAGAGCTGGAGTGCTCTCCAGGTATGACTCGAGGTCTGCCACCAACCTCTGTTGTGACTAGCTTCATTTCTTGATTTCTTTGCAGCTCAGTTGTTACCTAATAAATGGTTTGGAGATTTTTTCAGTGTGTTGATTCTTAAGACTATACACTGAGCAAAACAAGGACCATCACTCTGTTTAATGTGCTGCACTGCACAGTGGGACAGTACTGGACTGTCTATGAGATCTACCATCTGCTTTATGCTAGAACGCAGGGTCGCAATTGCTGGACAAGAACAGAAAGCAGAGCTTCCCCCTTAACCTTTTTCTAGGGAAAACAGCATCCAAAAACTGAGACTGTCTCTCAAGGATTTAGCAAATTTGATATTTCCTATCTCCTATTTATTCCTTCTTATTTTCTTGAAGCACCTTGAAAGCAACTCAAAATTTGTAAATCCCTACAAGATTCTGTCACCAGAAGTGCTGTGCAAATATAGTTGATAAGTAAATGGTATATGTGGACAAAAGAAAGAAACAGCAGTTAGAATAGCTCGAATAGTTTGAATGTATTGCACTTTTTAAACCAACGCTGTCTGCTAGTTCAATTACTGCCAGTGTGCGGCTTTGGGCAAAGCAATTTTCTGCTCCACTTTTTCCATCTGTGAGACAAAGAAAGAGTGAAAACAAGGGAAAGAGAGGTTTCAAACCACTTTTTCCCTTCATTAAAAGCAAAAAAGTCACCTCTTTTTCCATCAGAAGGCAGTACACTTTCACCTCTTTTCACCTTTGTTGGAGCTACAGGAATTTGCCTTTCACTACCTTCTACTTAAGCCTCTGCCTCGCAAATGTAACTTGAGCTAATGTCCACAGAGTACTTTGGGTGCCTTAATGAACAGTGTGGTATCAGTACAAGTAACACGCCACAGTATTTCTAAACTAGAAATGATCCAGACAGCACAGAAAAGGAAATAAATGGCATTCCTGTTATTCTGTTCTAGTTCATATGTATCTCATTGCTCTAAATTTAAGATTGCTTTCTATTCACTTTAATTGTATTTACCGGTGTAAGTACCATGATAGATACCCTGTTACATCAGTATGTATTAAAAATGTGCAAGTAAGAAGCTTAAAGCTGTTTAGATGTGTGCCATTAGGAAAGAGATTGGCACTGAAGGTTTTGGATTAGCAATGAAAGCAAAAAGATTTTGGGAGGCCTTAGTATTTAGATGGCAATCCATCCCTAGACCTAACTTTGGTATTTCCCACTTCCATTTTGGTAGCTGTATCTAACATTATCTAGGCCTGCATAATACTTTTGTTTACGTTTTAGGATTAAAAATAACAACAGGACTGTGTAATTGCTTGGCAGGAATTCAGGCCTTGCATTTTGTGATAGTACAAAAAGCAACTGTGTTGGGAATAAAAAGAAGTCTAGCAGTATTGTAGCATAAAATAAACCCATCTATATTATTTTTGATAGTGTGTAACAAAAGCAAGCTTTGTACCTAAGGCATTGGAAAAGTTAGGACAGGCCAAAATGTACTGGATTCTACACGCTGGCCTAAAGCAGCTACTGCAGGGAACTGAATGTTTCACTTCTGGGATTAGAAACAGTTACTGTCTCAACTGAGGGAGCACTGATGGACAGGCGTGGATGCTATGAGATGCAGCAGTTCTGGACCTGAGCATGCTGTAATGCTTACAGGCACATTAATAAGCTACTCACATTAAAATCAAATGTAAATTGCCTGTACCTGATGGTGTAACTGCTCCCACATTCAGAACTTAATTGTCTCACTCTATACTTAAAAGAGCATGTTGACTGTATAACATCGTGGCAGAGAGAAAGTAAAACTAAATCATTAACCTGATAATTAATCTAAAGACATTCTTTCTTAACGATTTTAAAATATAATGGAATTTGGGTTTGTTTGCTATGTCATTGTGATGTTACATTTGCTTCAAATCAAGCCCTTAGTCCTGTGATTAGTCATGCGTGGACAGCCCCACTGAATTCAAAGAAATACATTCTTTTTTTCTTCCTCTAAAGTCACTGAGGATTATAAGACTGAAAGAAAGAGAATATTTAGCTCAGAGGCATATGTGACTGCATAGATATTCTACTATGTCTGGAATTTGTACGGCAGAACTGATTCATGCTCTAAATCAGTCAACCCACTTTATCAAAATAGACTAATGAGAAGACTAATCAGGAGGTTTGTGCATTTCAATTATTTGCCAGTTGCTTATTTTATTAAGTAATTTGCTATTGAAGCACAGTCAGGACTAATAGGGAAAGGGAAAATTGAATTAATACATGGTGAATACATCTAACTGTCCTATTTTTTTCTGGTTTAGAAAAAAATATCATAATCTTGCGTAACAATATTTTTTTTAATTTCAGATTGAAAAGAGAAAAAATAAAAATGGCATGCATAACTGTTGAAATAGATGTTAATTTGAATCAGTGCATGGTTAACATGCTGTTAACTGATTTATAGAAAAAATCATATTAAAAATCAAGGTTAACCATAAATCAAATAAAAACAGACTCCTACCCTCAAGTAAGCACTGCTGGCACAAAGCAGCCCTAAAGGTGATGTAGCCAGAGATGTAAGAAGTGTTCTGCATCAGTTTCCTTTGTTATTCCAATTGATTAATATCTGTTTAGCATTAACAAAGCGTTACTTAGATCTGATATCTTGTGTCCTGGGAGGCTGGGCGAGATAATTCTTGAGAAAAATTGAGCAAGACTTTACTTCTTAATGAGTGATATTTTGTCTTGCCCTATGCTCATGAAACATTCAGCATTATGAGATACTAATCTCGAGTGGGTCCCTGCCTGCTACCATAACAGAGTGAATAATAAGCATAGTAACAATAATCACAGCAATAATATTCCAAAATTATTCTAGATTTGGTTTTGCTTATTTGTTCCTGAGTTAAACACGATCAATTCTTCGCAAATATTGCCAGGTTTTTCTGTTACCTTAGGACTGTCAGCTAGGCCAGCATTTGTTTTTTGTGGAGTTCATTATGGACATAACACCAACTGTCTTTGAATATAAATTATTCAGCTGACCTTTCTCACAAGTGAATTGCGGATATCTTTGTGAGTACAGCAACTCATCCCCTGATCAAAATGAGGTTGACTTAGCAAATAGCTCTTTCCTGGGAATGTACATTATTTTTGATACCACAAGTTAACACCTTTACACCAGTAGGAGTTTGTAGAGTTGATTTCTACAAAATATGTAAATAATTTCCTGCTTCAAGTATGAGGCATTTATATATTCTTCATTGCCGCATCCATTGCTAGCTTTTTTTTTAAAAGGTCATTGCATCCATGCTTATGGTTTTTTATCAGTCAGTGTAGTAAAAATGAAACCAGTGTCCATGTATGGTAATGAAGTCTAGCGCTCATGGCATCTGTAGCACAATGTAATCTGGCAGTTCTGCGTGCGCTCTTTGAAATATTTCTCAGCAGTATCATCTGCATAACTGAATACAGATGTTCACAGATGTAAACTATATGTAAACACTATATAAACTTTACATGTTGAACCTATTTGAAGACAAATGTACCAGCTTATGAAAGGGTTAGACACAATTTTGGCTCCTATGGTTATGTGTCCCAGGCATTACTCCCTCCCCACAATAGTTCCCTCTCTACAGCTGCCCAAAGGAGGTTGTAGCAAGGTGGGGGTTGGCATCTTCCCAGGCAACTAGTGACATGAAAAGAGGACATAGCCTAAATCTGTGGACATCAGGAAGAATTTCTTAATGGAAAGGGTTGTTAAACACTGGAATGGACTGCTCAGGGAGATGCTGTAGCCACCATCAGTGGGGGTGTTCAAGAAATGACTGGATGTGCTTCTTAGTGCTATGGTCTAGTTGACATGGTGGTGATCAACAAAAGGTTGGACTTGATGATCTTGGAGGTCTTTTCCAAGGTTAATGATTCTGTGATTCTGTTTGCACTTGTTAAAAGAAGATAGTCCCAGAGAATGCAGTTTGTGGAGGGAAATCTGGGTTCCAGATTCCAGATATGGCTGGGCAACAGCTACAAAACTACAGTAAGATTATTGTTTATTTTAAAACTAAAAAATGGTTGAGAGACATATACTTTCCTCTTACTAAGACAGAACTTAAACTCTGAGCATAGAATTCATTAAAGAAAATCTCTTCAATGGAAATTTTCTTGTGACCAATGAATTTGCTTATGGAAATTTGGAAGGATGGAAGTCATTCCCAATGAGGTAGCAATCTCTTCAACTTAGAGCACCTGGAATAAGTACCTAAGGCCTTAGGAGAAATCAGGTGAAATTCCTAGAGGAGCTCCAGCTGACCTGGTCTGAGATACAGAATGACTCCTTTGCTTGGGATCCCACATCGATATGAGGTCACAGGTTACACAGATGAAAACCAAAAGTAACAATGTTTGCAAATGTTGGGTTTGACACGTGCTTAATATGCAGGGGCTGTTCTTGTTCCTGTGCTGTGCAGAGCCCAGGGGCCCCGTCCGGGAAGCACGGCTGGGGATGCCTGTGGGGTGGAGTGGCAATCAGAACCCATAGAAGATTCTGAGGACAGCCAGGTACAAATCCCAGCAGTGCCAGCAGAGCTCCTTTAAAAAACCAGCATCGAGAGGGATTTCTGTTGCTGTTTTCGGCGGGAGCGCTGAGCGCCGGCTCCCGTCCGTGCCCCGCAGCTCCGCTGGCTGCCCCGGGGCGGTGTCCCTGTCCCCGTGGGCACCATGTCCCTTATACCCCGGGGCTNGCCGGGCCCGGCGGCGGGAGAGGATGCCGGGGCGCGGCGTACGGAGCTGTGTGAAGGGGCGGCAGGGTCGGGGCAGCCGGGAGCTCGCCGAGGGGCTGTGCCTGCCCCAGGCCTGCACCTGAAAAGTGNTCTTCAATGGAAATTTTCTTGTGACCAATGAATTTGCTTATGGAAATTTGGAAGGATGGAAGTCATTCCCAATGAGGTAGCAATCTCTTCAACTTAGAGCACCTGGAATAAGTACCTAAGGCCTTAGGAGAAATCAGGTGAAATTCCTAGAGGAGCTCCAGCTGACCTGGTCTGAGATACAGAATGACTCCTTTGCTTGGGATCCCACATCGATATGAGGTCACAGGTTACACAGATGAAAACCAAAAGTAACAATGTTTGCAAATGTTGGGTTTGACACGTGCTTAATATGCAGGGGCTGTTCTTGTTCCTGTGCTGTGCAGAGCCCAGGGGCCCCGTCCGGGAAGCACGGCTGGGGATGCCTGTGGGGTGGAGTGGCAATCAGAACCCATAGAAGATTCTGAGGACAGCCAGGTACAAATCCCAGCAGTGCCAGCAGAGCTCCTTTAAAAAACCAGCATCGAGAGGGATTTCTGTTGCTGTTTTCGGCGGGAGCGCTGAGCGCCGGCTCCCGTCCGTGCCCCGCAGCTCCGCTGGCTGCCCCGGGGCAGTGTCCCTGTCCCCGTGGGCACCATGTCCCTTATACCCCGGGGCTGTGTCCTTGCCCCCTTGGGCACCGTGTCCCTTATGCCCCCCGGCACCGTATCCCATTCTCCCCCTCTCCCCGGCCCGCTCCGCCCTCCTCTCGCCGCCGCGGGCGCTCGATGGCTCCGGGCCCGATTGCACAGCCCTGAGCACCAGAGCCGCCCTCCATCTCCTCCTCCTCCTCCTCCCCCTTCCCCTCCCGGCCGGCGGGCGGCGGCAGCTCCGGACCCGGCGCCCCCCGGTGCCG